>OY744615.1:37900388-38085388 GCA_963556255.1 Allolobophora icterica
GAGTACACATGTAACTGTATGCCAGAACAGTACACATTGCATAGTTTGAAGGTGAAATTGTCATCGACACTTTGCATTATTACAGTTCACTTAACATCTTTTATTGTGAAAATGTTTGTCGTAAAAAGTTGGAAAAAGTTTGACTCCTTTTTTAGTTTAGTTAACTAATTTCCAAAATCAGTTGCCAACTTTAGTTAAACTATTTGTTTATAGTTGGAAAATAGTTTTAGTTTAACTAAACAAAAATAGTTTAGTGCCCATCACTGCTTAAAAGGCGCTGTAAGGCTAGTGCTCAACCAGTCAGCTGAGATTGACTGATGTCATGCAGTGGCACCGGCACACGGACCATGACGGACGCAATAGACGCATTTGTGTCTACTTTTTTGGCTAAACAGTAAACAATGAAATATTAATGACACTAATGAGAACCTCAAAATGTTAACCTCTAAATGTAAATATCTTAATCTAAATGTGTGAAATAATTAAGGTTTAAGAATTTCTGGACAGCAGAAAATGTATTAGTAGAAGCACACTGATTGACCAAAATGACCGGCAGTGTTTTATGTCTTAAATATGTTTGCGACTTAGCATCCACTTTTTTGCGTCTGGCGGCGACACTGATGTCTTGGATGTGTTATGGTAACGGTGCTAAAGAAGCTATGATTAGATTAGGTTAATCAATCCATCCTGATAGTTACCATGCTTCATTCAGTAATACTACCAGGATGGTTCTGACTCCAAAACTGGGAACGTTAGCCTCCCCTAGGTCTGCACGCCTTAACCAGGGATGCCGCATTCACCACTGACCAGTATGTAAAATCTCTTCTACCATGCTCGGCCGGAAGTGCCTCCGAGTGGGCATCTTGAAGAGGCAATACATATATACATGTATATATGTTTATGAATTAATTAATTAATTTTAATTAATTAATTAATTTATGAAATGAAGTGATTTATAGTGAAATGGCCCGTTTATTTAGTTTTCTGGTTTCTTTCAGAGTGTCTGATACCAGTCGAATTTATGATCAGACAAAAGCTTTGGCAAACGAGTCTCTCCTGAAGGCAACAGAAGTGTATCGGGACTCGCTCACCATTTACTCAGAAGTCGATTCTATCCGTATAACTACCGTGGATGTGTCATCGCTGAAGAACGAAATTAATCAGGTCAAGGAAGAGGTAAGGTCTAACGAACCATAATACGTTTATCATTTGGTCTTCTTGGGAACGTTGATACAGTTCCCTTTAACTCAGTTCAAGCTATATTCTCTGCTTATGTTAAGATACTTCTGTTTGGACTCCAAGGTCCTTAAATGTGCTGTACAGAAGCCCCGATACATACATGCATACTTATCCACACATACATATATACACTGTGTCCCGATGACAAGTAGACCCCAAGAAAAGTGTCATAACTCGGTCAAAACGTTTAGCATTTGCCTGAAATTTTAAAAACAACAACAGTAGCCATATTACCACCAAATCGTAGCGCCGTTTGGAAATGTTAGTGAGTTTGTCAAGTTTATGAACGCTTGAGATGCAGTACTGAAAAGGGGAAATTTCCAACATACAAGAGCCATAGGGAAGTGAAGTTCAGCTACAGCTGGTGTTAAAATGCCCTCCTTGTTTACGGACACATGACCGTAGACGTGGACGCCACTGTTTGATGGCCCGGTCGATGATCACGTGGTCAAACAGCTGACACTCTTCAATCAGGTGATCAACGTCACGAATGCGGGAACGATAAACGCGCTCCTCCAGTACACTCCAGATTTGATAGTCAACTGGATTGAGGCCTGGACTGTTGGGCGGCCACATACATATGTACATACATGCAAACAGTGCTGTCTTACATGCATACATATACACATATACATACATACACACACACAGTCCTACATACATACACATACATACATGCATTCATGCAGTCTTCCTAACCGTGTGAAGAATTCGCCATACCTGGAGACATTCAAATCACAGCTCAAGACTAAATGATTTTTAAAGTTCTGTCAATGAAAAATCAGTGACTGTCGTCGATTTTTTTAACTCGTGTACAGCACCTTTTCTTCGGCCTCGGCTGTACTGTGGTGCTATATAAACCATCTTATTATTAGTACGCATCATAAAGACATAAATACATGCATACAATTATATACTTCATACAAGTTGCATCGTGAAAGTGCTTGCATTCTTTAGGCTGGACAGATAAAGGAGGAGGCTGACGACCTCATCGTTCAGCATCAGGGGCTGATAGCTGACGTCAACAGACAGAAGCAGGATGCTGCTGAGCTGCTGCAGAACGGAGAGCGTCAGCAGCAGATAGCAGATGAACTGCTGGCGGATGCAGATGCGGCCAGGGACATCGCACGAAATGCTGTCGCAAAGGCTGAAGGAACGTTGCGTGAAGCTAACGAAACTCTTAAAACCCTCAAAGGTTTGTAAAAGCAAATGTATGCGTGTTTGTATCTATTTATGTATGTAGTTTGGAGAAGTTTCGTAGAGGCCTCATCGTCAGATCACTGATGGAAGAGAAGAAAGAAGAGAGATGTATGTAGTTATGTATGTAAGTATTTATTTGTGTGTGTATTTATTTGTGCATGTATGTATTCGACTCCTGTAAAACTGTTATCATGTGCTTCTACTGTATACATGTATGTAAGGCGCCCTGTGTGGCTGCCGTTTCTACTATATGTATGTTCACTGTACAGCGCAGTGCGGTTAGCAGGCGCTTAATTAAAAGAAAAGATATTATTATTATTATTATTATTATTATTATTATTATTATTATGTATTTCTGTATGTAGTTATGTATGTAAGTAGTTATTTGTGTATGTATTTATTTGTGCATGTATGTATGTATTTATGTATGTGTGTATGTATTTATGTATGTATGTATGTATGTATGTATGTATGTATGTATGTATTTATTTGTGCATGTATGTATCTATATGTGTGTGTATGCATGTTTGTCTGTGCATGGAGCCTTGCAGACCCGATGTTTGTGATTGCGAAGAATGATGTGCAGTTTGTTCAAAGTCAAACGACAACTTGCTGCCGATCCAAAAATCGATCCATAGTTGATAGTTATTTTGTGTTCTCTGCGCACTTGTCAGGATTGAGTTTACGTCCACACAACATCAAATCATCAGACGTACAAACTGACTGCGATAACTTTTGAACTTCTGACTTAATTTCAACTTGAAAATTACATATTTGTAGAAAATTTGTGAATAAGGCTGCAATTGGTGTGTCGTTTAGTTAACTTCAATTTTTAACTTGATCCTCTTGATTTCTGTTTTTGTCTTTATCAAGATACATAATTATTTTTACATGTTGACTGAAACCATCACATTTAAGTGGATTGTATTTACCTAGAATGTTTCTGAATTTTTTCGGTTTTCCTAGTCACAAATAATATAAGCTACAGCTTCTGTTGGCAGAGTTTGATCGCCGAGTGAAGGAAAACAAGCTAGAGGCAGAAGAAGCTCTGAAGAGGATTCCAGAAATCCGAGGATACATCGATAGAGCGGAGCAGACGACGCAGGAAGCACGCAGTAACCTGAACAATGCTGAGCTTGATGCCTCGGCAGCCAAGGATGTTGCTGAAAGAGCAAAGACAACTGCTGAAAAGACTTACCTCGTATGGCTTCTTCCGTCTGATTTTGTGAAACTTTCCAAAGAAAAATGAATCTGGTGTACTGTAATTTAAATTTAATCTGGAAAATTGAATGGTGTCATTATCGCATTGCATTGGCCATCAACTGATGGTCTTCTCTAAGAAAAAACACATTCATTTAAACAGAATGAGTCAAAATTATTATTATTATTATTATTATTATCATTATTATTATTTTTTTTTTTTTTATTATTGTCAGGGAGTTGTCATAAAAGAGCTTGGGGTGTCAAAATTTGTACAGACTGTGGAAGTACAGGAGTGTGGAATTTTATTAATATGTTGCACACGAAACAACTGACAACTCATGAGATATATTAGTTTCCGTGACCCCGACATCTTTTCAGTTATTTAGCTGAGGGGAGTTAGAAGAAGAGGTTGGGGGTTGAACCCCTAACCTCCAACAACTACAATACTAATTATTGTTTGCATTTTTATTAAATGCCACTATCTGATAACCAAGCATCAATCGATGGCACTGAGCAATGGCGAGTTAATGACTTGCTCAAGGTCCTTGAAATATTAGTAAACATTTGAAGGGAGACTCGAACCCATACTGTTTATGTTAAAAGGCAATCACACTAACCAGTTGGCTACCATATCCCAAAAAGCAAACAGAACATCGGAAAGGACATTTGAAAGGGTCTATGATTATACCTGAATTGACTTTCTCTGAAAAGTGATTACGTATTACTGAAAAATTGAAAGAAGAGGAAAGTAAATAGAAAGTATATTACTGATATTAATATTTAATGTAAACTGTAATTTCTCTGGATGATGCTGTACGTGCTTATAAACAGATCTCACGACAGGGTTTCATAGGCGACATTTGCTATGTCATATTATATACGACAATATTTTGGAATCCTGTTCGAATTGCCTCTGCCACTAAGGATTCAGATTCAGCATGTTTTTTCCTAAAGTTTTCCACTGAAGAAAATGAAATAAACACTCGGAAGCATTGAATATTACGTTGTGGCATCAGATCTAGGGTCTAATTGGTTTTTATTCTATTTATTTGAAAGGAAATTACACTTATCCGAAACGAGACCGAGATTACACGACGTCAGGTGGTGAACGTTAAGGAAGAATCCGATCGGATTTTGGTCGATGTTGATGAACTCGAGAGACGACTGGTAGAACTGGAAGAGCAAGCTGAATCAGACGCACGTCTTGCGAGAACGGTAGGTACTTGAAGCAGAGGCCGCTGCCCATAATCATCCACCTTGCACCATTGCTGTCCATTTTTTTATCCTCTTTGTCTCACGCTTTTATAGAAATAAATATCATTGCCAGTGAGGGGATTGCTTCTGAGAGATTTTCTAAAGGCACTAGTGAAAATGGTCCGACAACATACCTATTGCAATTGTGCATCAAGTTTAAGATGTTGATGCACACGTGTAATTGTGTAGCAGGCTGCGCTTCATCGTATCGCAATTACAATTAGCGTTAACGAATTTGCTTTGGTTGCACAGCTGTGAATAATTTGGCCTTCTAGGTGTGCTGAATAAATGTACAGTTAGCGATTACAGCTAGTATGCATTGAAATGCGATGTAGGATGAATGTTCGACTTCTAATATTTAGCAAATTACTCATTTGGCATAGGTGGAGTCACTCACTGGCTGTAAACACCAGCTGATATTAAAACAGACAATGAAAGAAGTGAAGTTTCTGTGATTTTGTTTATTTGATTTTATGTGATTTTGTTTGTGTGACTTTTTGTGATTTAATTTACGTGAACGTAGGTGATTTTGTTTGTGTAAATTTTTGTGATATCATTTCTGTGGATTTCTGTGATTTCTTGCAAAGGCCCTGGAGAAGGCTGATAATGCCAGGACTGCTGCTAGCTCAGCATCGTCATCCGTAACTGGAGCTCTCCGTACTGTTGACGACATTCTCCATCAACTGGGTATGTCTTCTGTCCATGTACCGGATAACAGTTCAGGTCTTTTCAGTTGTCACGGTTTAGTGGAATTATTTTGCTGGATTATAAAAGTGCCACTTGATGTAAAAACCTATTACTTAGATAACAAAGTGTATGCTTAATAATATGCTTAAAGCTAAGCGTAGTTTAGTCGGATGTTTATCAGGACACTATATGGCAGATAATACGAGAACAAAACGGTTGTTTAGTTTAGTTTTATTTTGGGGGGTGGTCAATTTGCCAAACTAGTGTGCAGATACTCTGCAAGGGAGTCTAGCTGTTTACCGTAGGTCAGTGGTGGCAAACCTTTTTTAAGGTGCGTGCCAAAATGCTGCTAAATCATTTTTTTAAATACCGTCGCGTGCCCATCGGAAAATTGTACAGTAGGCCTACATAATTATTTTTCTCATGTAGTTTTTAGTTAACAAAGCCTATAAAATGAATTAAAGATGTTATTTCAAAGATCGCTTTTGAATAGTGCTAAAATAAAGTCCTTCAAAAAAGAAAATGTTGATTCCTACATGGATTTTATATTTTTAAGTTTGAAATTTGGGGGACGCTCTGAATTCCGCGTGCCCAACAAATTTGAAGGCGTGCCACTTTGGGCACGCGTGCCATAGGTTCGCTATGCCTGCCGTAGGTTCTTGTAGCATCGTGATGGCTTGAAGCAATTTGTGTTACCGGCTTTCGTATGCCGTTTAGACACAGATGCATTCCTGTTTTTGTTTGCCCCAATTTCTAATCCTGGCGCATTCCACATTACAAGCGAATGCTTGACCAGCTGAAGTGATATTCTGAGGTACTTGAGAGACGCTATACCAAGTGTCTTCATGTACATATGTCTGTGCATACGTACATATGTAAGTACTTGTATACATGCACGCATACATGTGTATGTACGTACTTTCAGTTGCTGTACCAAAAACCAAATGGTAAAACAGAATCAGGTGGATGGGCACAATACTGATAATATAATAATAATAATAATATTTATTCTTTAATTAAGCGCCTACAAACGCACTGCGCTGTACATGTACATGTTATGCGATAAATCTGAACTACTAACAGCAGTGTTTTAGTTGTCGGGGGGGTTGGGGGGTTCAACCCCCCTAGTTCTCTTTCTAACCCCCTCAGCTGAGTAACTGAAAATATGTTGGGGGGTTACTTTACTACAAAAAACTGGTGTTTGGTCTATGTGACTATGTGATTTGGTAATCTGCAAATTTTTGACCCCCCCAGTTGTTTTTGGACAACTAAAACACTGACTAACAGAACAGACAGCCTGCAATACACGGCGCAAATTGCAGCCTACAAAGCATGTCCGCCAATGGGACTCGATCTCTGTACCTCTCGCACTCTATGCCAGATGTTATCCAATGCGCTATCGGGCCCCCCAAAATATGTGGTCTTGAAACATCCACATCAGTATTCCAACATTTGGATATGTACAGTGGCAGCGTAGGCTGACGAGGAGTGTAAATAGTGTAAGATGGTTAAGCTAAATTACTTATGAAGGTGGTCTAGAAATGTTGAGTTACATATGCAGTGCTGAGCACAGAAATTTATGGTGACCTAGATACACTGGTACCTGCTGCTATTGACTACTGTATAAATTAAATAAAAAAATTGTTTTTCAATCAGTTTGAATTGATCGCTGTTGTCAGCCTGTAACGTTGTTTTAAATTTCAGATGGTCTGGATGAGATCGACATAAGAAAATTAGACCAACTTGAGCTCAGCCTGAGCTCAGCTGAGCAGACCCTTTCAGAAGCCAACATAGAGTCGCGATACAAAGAACTGGAGGTGCTGAACAAAGAGATGTATTACTGGCTGCACGATTACAACGGCCAGCTCCGTCTGCTCACTCTGGATGTTGAAAACATCCGTGACATCAACGCAACAATACCTCGAGGCTGTTTCAAAAAAATCGAACTCGAACCCACCGAAAGGCCAAAATCAAATTACTATTAGCAACGGTGACGACTTTTGTTGAAGACGAACAACGCCATAGCCGTAGTTTTAGTTCTGTGCCTGTTCCTAGTTTACAATTGTCTGTAGCTTAACAATAGGACTATTGGGAGTGGCATGTGGATTGTAGAGAATCACGTGCTCTGCAGATAGCTGATCAGATATGTCGTTTTATAGTTCATGTCATGTGAACCATTAACGAGCGTAGACCAGGAGGCTGTCTTGTTTCATGACTGTGAGTTTTGTTTGGGCCAGAGATAACTGAACCAGTTAAAAGATGTTACCCGTCATTCATTCAGTAATTAAAACAAGTGAATATCTCTTTTGGGTGACATTGATGATGACATGAGGGACTGGTGAACACCTAATTTGCATTCCCTCATACGAAGAGGAAGGACACGGTTCACATTTTTCAGGTCACTTTCCATGAAGAATTTCACAGTGATAAAGCTGTAACATACTTAGCAGTCAGCAGTCACCTTCTTTCCAGTATTTATTTGTGTTCCGTCAGCTCTCTACGCTTTACGAGGTACTCAATGAAGTTCACTAATTATCAGTATTCTCTTGCACAGCTTCTGCTGCAATTGTGTGTAGTGTAGCAGCCACAGATTCTTGTGTTTCACACAACCCAGTTGTCATACTGTTAGGCTGCATACGTGTCTTTGAATGTATTGTTGGATAGAGTTTCAGCTTAACAACTTTTCAAAAGCACTGTTGGTAGTCATTTGGCTTTAACACTTGGCATGTAAAGTTGAGCTAGTGCAGATTTGAGCCTTCCTGTGATCATTCTTCTTTGGGAATCTTCAGCGAGTCGCTAACACACAATTACTTGGCACTGCCAATTCTGATGCTTGTCGTTATATACAGGTGTTATATGATTTGTTTATAGGGAAGTAAAGTTCTTAAAGTTCTTGAAATATTTTGAGGTACAGGCGTACTGTATTTACCAATTGCTATGGCACAGAGCCACATCAACTGTAGTGGTATAAGTGGTTACAATACATTCACTTGATTCTACAAAGTCCAGCAATTCCAGTTCTATGTGGCTCTGCCAAATATTCTGACTTAACGAGGGGTTGGTGCGTCTCATAATCATGGATGCTTTGGATTAACACTTTACGAGCTGCATTGGTTTCACAGTCACTTTTAGTACACTCATCATTAAAATTTTAACCTACATAGTCACTAGTCTTATTTACCTAACCCAGGACTGACCAGCAATAGTCGACATTCTCTTATCTCTGGGCGAATTTAAATATTGAATGAAGTTGGTCTATCGGGTACATGCTGACCAGTTGGCATATGTTGTGTGCACCAGTGGTACTTTATTCTAAACAGGTTCAACAGATATATACTGGATATTAAGATTAAGAACGGCTGCTAACTACACCATCTTGTGCCAATATTTGTTATGAGCTGATCGTCTATTAACTGGCCAACAGTTGCTTTCTGCTGCTCATTTATATGCATTTATCGAAGTGTATATATCGCATATTGTAGTAAATATATATGTTAAATAAGTAAGATATTTAGAATAGGAGGCAATAAGTGAGTGAATCTTCTAACAGAAGCACAGCACATAGGGAGTTTGTGTTCTCAGAGATTTTAAAACCTGTATATGGTGCTAATTTTTTGTCTTATGTTTGTGTTCAGAATACTTGTACATGTAATTGTTTTTTGCAATATAGTTACTTTTTTTTAAATACGCAGTCTCGACTTCTTTCAGTTTGAAGTAGACACAAGTGAACCAAGGCAGATCAGTTGTACAATAATGAAACGGTACTGAAGGCAAGGTAACACATCCAGTACCTAAAAATCGGGAGCTATCGGTGTAGAAGGAACTATGTACAACTCTTTTCGTGAGACGAGCAGAAAAGAAGTTTTAATTTATGTTCAAATATTGTGTCATGTAATCAACAGTATTTCTATTTAGGTTTTTAATTCAGCTTCAGTTGTCATCAGAAACTTTTTTGTACGCATAAAACATCGCTGTTGCTCTGTAAAATTGCTCGACTAGTACCAGTCAGAAGAACAATTTGAAAATGTTGGAAAGGAACTGGTAGACGTAAAGAAAATTTGAAAATTAGTTTTCATGGTGTGATTGTTTAGGGCAAACTCAGTTATTTGTGTGAACAAGGTTTAGCTTTCTGTACATCACTGATTAATACCATGTGCGTGATTTATATAACATTACAGAAATCTTGTGTGTAGAACTGTAGATGGACAAAGAACGAACATGTTTTGAACATGTACCGTTTAGTCCAGTACACAAAAGCCACAGAGTCTCGTTGTTAAATGCTAGTGCCACATATACCAGGTTGTGAAACTGCTCTTGCACTTTGTTTCAAGTGCAATGCAAATCCTGTACTGACCAGCAATTCTTGCCACAAGTCCACCGACAGAGTAAACGAGCTTGAAAGCTGGTGCACTTCAAGTTAAACTCTATGGCAGCATTTCCTACTTACTGTATCTGGTACTAACTAAACTTTGTTGCCAATTGTTAACTATTTTACCTCGTTAAGTTTTGCTTGTTTTAGCAACGCAAAATACTGTGTTTTTCTGGTAATGTCGTCAGCTCGACCAAAGACTGAACGAATAAAGTTTGGTTTGGCACAAGTGGGAAATCTGGATCCTGTAAACTGAGCAGGCCAGGACATAATGAGCTTGACCTTGAGCGATGACACGACTGGATTTTAAATTGAATAAATATTACCACGTGTACTACGTACTTTTATTATCAATCTTCTATGTTTAAAAGAATGTTACATTGTTTAACCTAAAAACTGCAAAATTCAGATTACTTGAATAAAAGCCAAACTGTTCTCATAGTCATTTATTAACTGTCCTATATACATTATAAACCACTTTGTCTCACAAACGTCCTGATATCTGTCCTGAACATCTGTCCTCAATTTCTACTTCTATTCGATTAGCCTCGTTCATATTCACACCAGCTCCTCGCTTGAAACTCCTACTTCTTTTAGTACCATAAAGTTAGGTTAGCATTACATACATGCATACACCTATAGATGTATTCATATAAGTTGCACCTGAATTATAAATCTGGTCTCTAGTTGTGTCGATTTTACTACCTAGCTGGCAAGCTTGAATCAAAGCACACACCTATATAGCATGGTTATGGAGCAGGTAACCAAATGAAAACCATTCCACTCTGCAAACTTCACACGCTTTGGGTACCACAGAATATTTAAACTCTAAGCCAGTGAGCCATGCCATGTTTTAAACGTGTATTTGAAACGCGTAGAATGTTCCGAAGTGGGTTATGTGCATAGCATTAAATGTGGCTTGGTCTCACTTTGCACACTACTCAAAAATATGTGCTGTCAATAAGTCAACTTGCAACACGCTAAAAAACCCAAATCTGTCACTAATTACTGATTCAAGTCAGCAAACTAATCGCAAATACATGTACATATCAGCGTCGCCAAAAAAACACGGTAGTAACGGTTAAATTTGCCATTCGCTGGCAAAAGATAATTATGTTCTTAAAAGCAATAGTCCAACAATCCACTGCACGAATATTCTGACAATTCGGTCTTCCACAGAACGGCACTGAAAATGCTTCGTCATCTCACGGCTGCCTTTGGCATTTCTTCACAATGAGTCGCATCAGAATCTCAGATGGGGCTTGTTTTTAGCCATGTGCCTGAAAGCAAAAAACATCAATTATGATAATAGTTTTGTTAAGCAGTCATTTTCACAAAAGTCACAAACCTTTAAAAGACACTCATCAGCTCTTTGGAAACACCCATCCTATTCATGGACCAGTGTAAAGCAATACAACATAGTACATAATAATAGATGCCGAATAGATTGGGAGATTTACCAAACAGGTGACCTAATCTTGGGCATTTCATCTTTAACCTTTTGGATACCAAGCCGTTCTGCCCATAGGATTTTAATTCAATAATGTCATTTAGAAGTGACGGTCAATTGATGCCTTGTGTATTAAGACAACTGGGTCATAAACGTTTTCAAATTGGATTAGTCTGTTTCTCTTTTAAAACTCGACTGCACAATTTTTCGAAGTTATTCGTCTTTACTACATAAATCTATCAAGAACAAATCTATCAAGAAATAAACAAATCTATCACGAAGTAAACAAATCTCTCAAGAAGTAAACAAATCTATCAAGAAGTAAACAAATCAATCAAGAAGTAAACAAATCTATCAAGACGAACCTAGGTAAAATTTGTCTAGAATTCAGAATATGTTTTTAAGGAGTACACTGACTTGTCAAGGATCTCCCAGAACATATTGAGAGTGGCACGATCTAAATGTCGACGCGTTCTGTCCATGCTCAAGACGTGGACTGACCACTTCTTGACGTTCAGGTCCAGCGGCAATTCCTGCCACTTCAGATGAAAAGCTTTGACTGAAAACAATTCATCAGAAAACTAAAACGTGCAATTTCACAACAGTAAGAAATCATCAGAGTTTACATATGATCTCTTTTGTTACATTACAGTTTACCCATGAACACAGAATGCTGGACTACACACCAGCTAATCAACTCTGTTATCAACTACTGAATGCCTCAACTCTCTTAGCGTTCAAGCACTGGTCCGAATTACATGAAACCCCAACTTCTCATGTTAGGAAAGTCTTCAACGACAGTAAACAGACTCTCCCAAATTAACACATAACATCTGTGAACAATCTTTAACAAGTACTTTAGCTTCTCCAAAATCCCAAGTTTTGCAATAATTTCAACACAGAACCCTTAACACTTTAACAACGAGCTGCATCGGTTTCCCAGACACTTTTAGTATACACTCGTCGTTAAAGTGTTAAGCATCATATTATCAATATGCCCATGCCCTGTTTACAATAATCTTGGCTTAAAGTACTTACAGTCCAACTTACTCCTAAAAATCAGTCAAACGCACTCACACCTTTTTGAAGTATTAAAAAACCAGTCGTGAAAAACAACGTAAGCTTTCTACATGTTTAAAATCTCTAACCCAGGCAAACAGAGGAATATCAATCGTAATTATCAGAGCCATAAAAACGTACTGCGTGAAAAGATCTCGACAGGATTGCCGTCCCATGGCCATCCTTTAAACTGCCATGCAGGTCCTTGAACAAAGACAGCAACAACACGATCCCTGCAAACAAAAACAAAAAATTCCTGAATCACAGTAGCCAACAAAACACATTCTGTAATTTACCGACCTCAGACCAGTATTGTCATATGACACCACTTTGTTGAAGTGGCCTATTCGTCTGAGCCTTCAGCTTGTAAAACACCAAGTGTTGTTATAAGCACCGCTAGACAACTAAAAACTGCAGCTGAGGTACAAACATATAGAAATCCAGCCATACTTTGCAGTTTCTAAATTTTTATGTTTAGTATTTATGTACAGAGCCAAAGATGCAGAACATATCTATCAAACAAATCTGTTGCAACTTTTCAAAATCCGAGATTATTTCTTTAGCAACTTCTGGTGGAAAATTTCAAAAATTTTGGTGGAAGAACGGCCTAATGCACGCAAATGCACAGTGCATCCAAGTTGCTGCATGGAAGTGGATAGTAATCATGCACAGAACGCTGCAACTCAGCTATAGAAGTTTTTGTGGAAGACAAACAAGATACAATTCTGAACAGATACACTATAGTTCCAATACTCTACAGCCGTCAATGGTGGCAAGTACCGATAATTAGAACTGCCTCATTTGACACACACTTCAGGAGAGGTACAAAGCGCGGTGTGTTAGTGTCTTTTAAGATCTGTTTGACAGCTTTATGGCACGTTTTAAAAAGGCCTACAAAAATATTATCCACTCACAGAAAAATATATTTTCACATATGCTGCAAGCATACATAATTATACACTTTAAGTTCTGGCATTATAGTTGTATGTAAGTTGTATGTAAGAATCCTAAACAACTGACCAGTCATTGTAAGAATCCTAAACAACTGACCAGTCATTGTAAGACTCCTAAACAACTGACCAGTCATTGTAAGAATCCTAAACAACTGACCAGTCATTGTAAGAATCCTAAACAACTGACCAGTCATTGTAAGAATCCTAAACAACTGACCAGTCATTGTAAGAATCCTAAACAACTGACCAGTCATTGTAAGAATCCTAAACAACTGACCAGTCATTGTAAGAATCCTAAACAACTGACCAGTCATTGTAAGAATCCTAAACAACTGACCAGTCATTGTAAGAATCCTAAACAACTGACCAGTCATTGTAAGAATCCTAAACAACTGACCAGTCATTGTAAGAATCCTAAACAACTGACCAGTCATTGTAAGAATCCTAAACAACTGACCAGTCATTGTAAGAATCCTAAACAACTGACCAATCATCTGGAGACAGCTTCTGTGGATTATCAATAACTCGATATGGCACAGTCGACGCTCCAGGCTTCTGTCGCTGTAGCAGAACTTCGTTGTCACGTTTCACTCCCTGAGCTTTCTTCTCTTCCATGCTGACATACCTAGAACACCATAATTACAGAATTTACATGACCTTGTCATCATTAACATCCAGCGACTTACTACCAGCTGAAATAGCCAACACCAATTCATTTCTATAGTAATCTCTTTAGTAAATTACATTCTGCCATGTGCATTATACTACTGAGATGATTTTAAACATTACATAATTTGAACCTAAAGTTTCTTTAACCTTTTTGAATTTGAAATTGTTAATACCAAACTTCAGTAACTTCAGAAGTGGAGTGTGACAGTGTGCTTGCCTGAGATCTTGTAGCAGGTCTTTCGCATTGTACATTGTGATGAGCGAGGTCGTTGCAGCTGGTATAATAATGATCGCTGTCTTTGAACCTGTTTGCCAGAAAAATAACATTAATGTCATATCAAAGATAAAAAAAGCATTTTAACTTACCACATACGTATTCTAATGACTGTACCAAAGAGTTAGAACGAACAATAGCAAAGCAGAGCAATCAATAATGGGAACTGAGAACATTTTGAGGAGCAGAGAGTAGTGCATACACCAAAGTGGACATCATCAAGACATGTATATTCATTGCGCTACTCTATGCCAATGAAGAACGGCCACCATGTAGGCAAGAGAACGAATGGCAGATTGCTGGCATTCGAGATGAGACACTACAAAAGGATCTTGTGCAGCTGAATATCACAAACGTTTAGGTACAAAGAGCAGTTTACACACGAACTATAAAATGGGATTCACGTTGGAATGAAAATTGTATTAATCAATGACAAATACCTTTCTTGGCATTTGGTGGTGGCCTGGCTTGTGACACCGGACGACTCATTGGCACTGGAGGCTGAGCCGCAACCGATGTCGGCTGAGGTTTCTTAGCAGAGGCTCCTTCTGTTACGGACTTCAGCGTCATTCCGTGATAAGTTCCCATCGTGTCGATCTTGAAACCCTCCGTCTCTGAAAATCACAAACAGTCAGACAGTGAACAACTCATGAACTTTCAGAGATGTAGATAACAATTGCTGATTCTTAAAATCCATCAAAGACAACCATAAGTTTAACAACCCAGAAACTTTATATAACATGTTGTGTAAAAAATAAACAGCTCCAAATACAATAGAATTAAAAACTAACACAGTCATTTTAAACTTCATTCTGAAAAATCAAACAGAATCAAGACACAAAAATTGAGTGGTTTAATTGAGTGGTTTTGCCTTAATTTAACCAGATACGGTAATCGCAGTGGACAGGACAAGTTATTCAGTGTAACCTTCATAAAATTACAATGTAATGTAACTTTGAAAATGGTTCACTGGGAGTAACTCTCTGTAGCTCTCTGATCACTTTATATTACAGACTGAATAATACTTCAATTCAGAACAGTGCTGTCTTTTGTTACATTACATAAATTGTCCTTTCCGTTAACTAAGCAATAGCAAGAAATCTTTCTAAGTGCGAGACAACAACAATGCACACAAACAGTAAAAAAATATGCAATAATGTTATAAAAACTTTAAAACGTCTGACTTTATATACAGTTCTATAGTTCTGCTTTAAATCTAAACCACCTGCTTACCTTCTTTTCCTCGGAAACGTTCCTGATCGTAACGACTGTAGCCAATCTGTTGCTGTGGTCTGTTCTGAGTCTATGCATATTAAACAAACTGAGATTATTAGTGCAAGTCACAAGTAAACACAGTACATACACAAAAACAATCTGAGTAAAGTAAGTGTTCTGATGTAAATGAAACAATTTTACCAAGTGAAAATGCAAATCAATAGTACAGAACAAAGGTTGGAAAGGTCTGTAGCAGTAGATGTCAGAGTTGAAGACACAGATCAACAGTGGTTACTCCAGTTGACAGTGTTTAAGAGTCCATGGTCAGTAACTGAACTGATAATGGAGGAATTCAAAGCACTCAAAAGACATGTTTATAGGAACAGAGAGGCCAAGCGCTAAATCCTGGACCTGCCACTGCGATATAAAAGCTGATATCCCAGTTGCAACCAGCAAGCAACTCCGAAATAGGTTAGCTCTAACAAGCAAGCTAATTGGATATATATGCAAAGCACACTTCTTTTGCTCACCATGAACACTGCCACTCTATCTTTATTAAAATTTTATTCTCAATTAATCTTAGGCTAACACTGACAAATAAATAACATATTTTTCATAGGTAGGAAAAATATTAAAATCCACTTACAGATGGTGTGCTTTGTACCAACGCTTCTGCAGCCCCTCCTGTGGCCTGCTGTCGGTTACCTCCTTCTTCTCGAGTCTTTATAGATTGCAGAATGCCAAATATATTTTTGGCAAATTCCTACAAAATAAGACAAAATGAACTAGAGATGCAAGACTCAATTTCTAAATGCTGTATTTGTCTTTCACAGGCCACACTGATCTCAAACCAAAATTAGGCACAAAAAAGGTCTAATGATTATAGGAACGACACAGCAGGTGAAAAATAAGACAAATGATCATAACTTATACAACAAAATCCCTTTTAACACTTTAACCACGAGCTGCATTGGTTTCCCAGTCACTTTGAGTTGACTATCATCGTTAAAGTGTTAGCGCATCCAATACAGGAGCTCTGCTTTGTAGACTCATCACTTTGGAGTTCAGTAAACTTTGTCCGTTTTGGAGACAATTTGAAAACTCTTTGTAGCTATTATGAATTTCCAGCAAATTGGCTGCTTGAGATATCAGTCTATAACAGATAATGTTTTACTACAAAATAAAATCTGAATGGGAAACATAAAAAAACTTCAAGAGATTTGTTTTGGTAGTAGTGTAAGCATGAATCCAGACAGAGTAAATTTAACAATTGAGCTGTTCGGAATTCATAATTTGTTGCTACATACCAGAGTGGGTTTATCAGGAAATAGAGGTCCAGAATTTAAGTGGAGATTGTTACCTTTCCAGCGCTCTGCAGGACTGAAGTTCGCGTTCGACACTGCCGTTCACGGCTGACTATATCTCGGGTGACATCGACCTCTGCATCAATGAAGACACTCTGTTCTGTGTTCTTCTCCATCGTGTCATCCCCTTTAATCGTTGTACGCTTCCTGGCGATGATCTTGGCGCGGATGGCAGAAATTTTTTCTATTGTCATTGCCTGTGACAAAGATGATGACCTACGAGAAGCAAAGCAAACAAGTGCATCCAGTACAATAAATTTATAAGCTGATCTCAGTATGATGACAAACAGCATCTTCCTTCCAGAACAATCTAGAACTGAAGATTCACGCTCTTCTGCCACAGACAGTTAAAAAAACACTCAGCTTATCTAAGTCACACCAATCTTAAACTGTTGGATAGCCAGCTTTAAACACCTTGGACAGGTTCTTAAGAGGATACTCAAATATATACAAACGTACCCATCCATACACATAATTTCTCGCTTTCTAAAACCCATAGCTCAACTTTGTTTCTCAATTAGAAGCCAGTCACACAGAAAAGGTTTTGAGACATCATTAGCCATTTTGAGCATAATACTCACTTGATTTGCTCAGGAATGACCGATGCCTCTTTTGGTGCATCCAATTTCTTTGCCAAGCGCTCCTTATCTCTTTGAACATGCGATTCCTGTAAAAAAAACACCCTTATCGCAAAAAACCATAGTTTCCACAAGAAAACAGCCAGTCTCTTACCAGCCTAATTTACACATTGACATATACCAATGTAGTGAATGCTACTGCACAATACAACTGTTGTAATATTTCATAAGCAAAAGCATTCAACTGTACATAACATCAACTCGTTTTCTTTTGTCATGACTGTATAAGTCCAACATACAAAAACAAACTCAAGGTCATTGCTAACAGACGAACATTTAACTGAAATCTTTCTAATCCAGCCATATGTCTCATTACCCCCCCCCTAGTTATACAGCATTCACGTGTTTATTTATTCATGAATAATTGATTCTAAAGTAGGATAGCAAAATTATTGATCATCATTGATCACATCAATTTTTTCAGTAATTAATTTTTTCTTCAATTCCCCAGTCTCTGAGCGATAGTGACATGTGGTTTTTGTCCAAAACAGTTGAGCACTCCTTAAATAAATGATATAAACTTAAGATGACTATTTAAAGACCTACGGGATAATTTTACTGGTCAGGCAACTGAATTCAAACAACCTTAATCTGTTCAGGCATGACCAATGTCTTTTTTTACCTAATGAAGACTGACATTTGTACAGTTTTGACCATTTAAAGATTAAGATGCTTTGATGTAGAAACTAATTAGGAAACGTACCTCAACACGTGGCTTCTTCTTATCTGGCTCTCCAGTTGCATCTTCACCTGAACGTTTTACTGCAACGCAATGTAATGTAAGTGCAATTTAACTATTTATCTAGTGCCTTTTGAGTATGTCTCAAGGATACTGTCTACTGTAATCAAAACAGGTACAACATGAAAATATATTTTTCAGATTTCCTTCTCTAATCAGTAAAATTAAGTACAATTGTTAGTCTGAACTATCCGAGCTTTTTACCCAAACTGCATGTGCATTATGTAGAAGAAGAGTCCCTTAAGTTAGCCCTGAGGCAGCCATGGGTATTAAGTGCTAGCGAAGTCCTTCATTTTCTTAGCCTCGGCATATAAGGGTCAGTGGCCAGTCCTCTCCCTCACCGTCTCATCTTCCCACCAACACTCCAACAGTGTACGCTCAGTGTACTGACTGTACTCGTTATAGCCGATTTGGCTAGGGTGCAGGTGTAACAGAAATCTCGAACCAAATTTCTCCCCAGACAACATGTATGTAATTACCTGATTTGATATATAGTGCCAAATAGAATATGTTAGGAAATGGCATAAATGAATGAAGACTTACAATGAGTTGGTCTTTGTAGCGAGATTTCCAAAGGTACACTTTTATCAATGTTTGCTGACGAGCTGATTTCGCCATTAAGGTACGCCAACAGATCTTTACGATCAGGTCTCCTGACAACTGGCACATTGGCCGCCTAAACTCAAGAATCAACAAGTAGCTGAAAGACTGAATTTCATACTGAATTAATGTCCCAAAACAACATCACATGTTCTTCACCATCAACTACACCATAAAGTACCATTGGTACAACTTTAAAACAAAATATTTTCTCTACCTCAAGTTAAAGTTTATAATTACAAATAAGTTTACAAAATGTCAATTTATTTATTTATTTATTTATTCCGGATATTTCTATAGCGCCTCTCGAAGTCAACTACTACTCAGAGACGCTTCCGACTACAGCATTTGATACTGTGCCGGAATTTTCACGCCGAAGCGCCACGAGCAATTGAGAGTGAAGGACTTGCCCAAGGTCCATACGCAGCGGCTAGAGTGGGATTCGAACCTGCAACCCTCCGGTCACAAGGCGCCGAACTTACCACTGATTTAAGAAACTCATAAAAAATATCACACTCCTGCTTGTAGTTTATAACTGCAGCATGCATTTCATCAGTGACGAGCCTAACAGGATAAAATCAACAAAGCAAGAAATAAATGGATTGTTAAAGCACTTAATTTCAGTGTTATAAATATCTCACAAGATTCAATCTAGAATATGCTATCATGAAATAACTTACTGCAGCATGTTTGACGTAAGATGCATGCTGTAGGTTCACATTTTTCAACAAGAAAATTATGCACTCGAGTGTGTAGTAATCTTTAGCAATACCATCTTTGCCAGTACTAAAATTGAGAAACCACAAAAAAATAGAGAAAGGCTTTTCACAAACGTCAGCAACGTGGTGATATACAATTAACAAAAGTTTATCATAAAATTGTTCCAAGCAGATAAGAAACACATGACGTGCAGAAAAAATAGTAACTATAACTGTACCATTAAAATAACAGTAAGTCTAGCTGATATTTTTAGCACTAGCTTATATGCTACAACTTTCCATCAAAACTTATGTTGAAACGGTCACCAGAGATGATGCTCTTCTAAAAGGCAACATAAATTCATGCTGATGAGGAAAGGAAAGCGATCTGAGAACCCTCTGACTAACCTTTTTGATCTTAATAGTTGCACAGGAATTGAAGATGCCATCCTATCTGGTCATCTTAACTTAAGCATCCAAAATTTAGTAATGACTTGTACATGTATATATACACAGATATACCATAATAGAACTAAGTGCATATATACATAATACAGGCACAGGTAATATGCTGATTTGCAACAGGTAAAGTGCTGATTGGAAAATGCTGATTGGTCAGCATTTTACCTAACAGCCAAATCAGCAAATTTATCATAGGGCAAAATGCTGATTGGCTGATTGGTCAGCATTTTACCTAACAGCCAAATCAGCAAATTTATCAAAATTGCTGAAGGGCAGATTTCTCTACGACAGACTGACTATGCCATGTTTGAACGTAGTCGCATTTCTGGATCATTGGGTTAAAGATAACCAAAATCCTGAAAACAGCCTAATACTAACCTATTCAAACCTACATGTATAACTGAAAGTCGTGTAACACACTAATCCCAACTGAGCTGACATAAAACATTGCTAACTATCGGGATCAACCCGAATCCCCGAATCCCCGAAAACGCTGAAAATACACAAAAGCCCGATTTCCCGAAAACAGTTTTATAGAAAGCGGCAGAACTCTTGAAAACTATTCAAAGTTAAATTGTAAACTCATACGTGACATACACCTAGCGTGGTCTTGATGTAACTCGATATACTGCCTATTCACATGTTTATTTATAATTTTAGTATAAAATCGATTTCGGGGATCCGGCCGAAATTCGTTTCGGGGATTCGGGTTTCGGGGATTCGGGCCAGACCCCTAACTATCGTATCCCCTAACGTACACGTATGTGCACTGCACAAAAGTTGTGATGAACAGAAATCCGAAACTGTAAACCCGTAAGTGTTTATCAAATAACGATCGCTTACCCCCAGATGACGTAGTTGGTTTTGGCCGTTTTCTGCCAGGCAAATTCACCGAACTGAACTATATCATCCTTTTCTAAAATCTCTCGCTTTTCGCAATTAAACTGACGCAAAACAGTCAAGGCATCCGCCATTTTAATCTAGTTTTCCTTGGATCCACAAGTACGATGTGCTAATATTCACAGCAAGGAACCAATGTTTAGAGGAATGGAAACTCGTGCAAAAATATATCCGGTTGCATCCTTACCCACAGATGGCGCCCCGATTAAATAGTTACACCGGCTATAATGTAAATATTCACGCTGTAAATGCAAATGTAAATCTAAAAAAATTCTTAAAGCGTCACATAATAGCTACGTCACATATCAAACCAAATGGTATCCAGTCAAAATAGCCCGGTCAAAATAGCCCCGACGAAATAGCCCCGTCAAAATAGCCCAGGACAAAATAGCTCCAGACGAAATAGCCCCGACAAAATAGCCCCGTACCGTTCGAAGAGCCTTGTTTATTCGAATAGACAGAGAACTGCCTAATTAGTTGCTAATTAGTATGAAAGGGTAACGATAGACGTTACCTATATCTTGAATCAACTTCGGCGTGCTTTGTCGGGAATGTTTTAGATCAAGCCGTAATTTGTCAATTAGTAAATGTTAATTATTAGTTGACGGTGAAGTCTCAGTTACGTAAATATTTAAAAAGCCATTGCGTGCGTTGTCGGGAATGCTGTAAGATAACTTAAATCAATTATTAGGCCAACCGTCACCGTCTTTTAGATCATTGCGCCTATAAATTTTGATTTAGTAGCTTGTTTTACCTTCATGTTTCGAAGTTTTTTAAACATTGACATTGTCAATTATTAATATTTCTATAATATCTTACTCGCGTTTTTTTTCCATTCATGTTTCGTTGATTTTATTAATATTAATCTTCTCACGTTTTACCTTCATGTTTCGAAGTTTTTTAAACATTGACATTGTCAATTATTAATATTTCTATAATATCTAACTCGCGTTTTTTTTCCATTCATGTTTCGTTGATTTTATTAATATTAATCTTCTCACCACTGTTCGTTGTCGGGGCGATATTTTTGGAGCCATTTCGTCGGGGCTATTTCGTCTTGAGCTATTTTGTCCTGGGCCATTTTGACGGGGCTATTTCGTCGGGGCTATTTTGACCGGGCTATTTTGTCGGGGTGCCAAACCAAATCCGCAATAGCCAGGCTGCCTTGTCCGTTTCGGTGTCACGTTTTTTTATAGCGACCGTATATCCTAATTGGCCAGAGCTGCTCGTCTTTCAATGAAATGATTGGGTGAGACTGTGCCTTCCAATTCTTCTCGCCCTAAACGACACTGCCTTGACAGTTGCTCTGCCTCCTCTCTTGATCTGGAAACCAGACTCGGTCCTCCTTTGGACTACTCTCTGGAAACCCCCTCTGATTTGATGTAAAGCTCGTGAATAGGCTGGTGCCCTGCACTTGGCTTTCAGCAAAGAAGGGAATCCGAGCAGACATGGGAGCAGCAACAGAGGAAATTAATCCAGCAGTCTCAGAAGAAAACTCTTTAGTCGAAAACTGATTGCTAGAACAGACTTCGCAGATCAAATTGTTAGCACTCGTGAATATAATTATAAGTTGGTGCCTTATGCTAAGCTGTTAAGCAGTGCTTTAGAATTTCCAAGCTCATGGTTAGTTACTTACTTATTTACATGCATAACATAGACTACATGGAAAACTATACTCACAAATTGAACAAAATTGTCCTCCTATTTCGACTGCTCGATGTGTAATGATGTCGCGTGGCTTCAGAGAAAACTATACGAATGACGTTTTAGCGGGTGTCTGACCTAAGCCCGTGAAAAGGAAGGCAAAGCTAATCAGCTTCATTAGGATAGTACGTCCTTAAGCAAAGTGTAAGAATTGTAGAAAAAAGACTGGAGGAGGGGTTAGACTTTGATGACTTTGATCCACGTGGAGTTGAATATTTTATCTGTGTTTTGCAAAACTGAGAACATTAAAAAATGTAATAGAATGCTTACACTCCTTAAAGTGAAGACATCACCAAATTTATTAGTATACAATTCACATGATCACAAATCTTGCAATAAACCTCTGGAGCATTACTATACTAGTAACCCATAAAGTGAATTGTGAAAGAAACTGCTAAAAATACATGCACAGTATAATCACATTAGCACAATTGATGTGTTGGAAACGACCCCCCCGGGTGTGCAATGTGGGGTCCTAAGAAAGACTAGGGGGTTGAACCCCAACCCTCCGACAATTCTCACCCTACTTAAACAGTAACTACCCTGCCAATTCTTCGTTGTTATTCAGGTCTTAATTTAAGACGCGTGTCTTTCTGCTTCTTCAAAGTCACCTGCTTCTGTTATAGACTTTCCGGGGCGTAACTTTGGTCTAAAAGTGCGGGGTACCAATTTCTTACATACACGAAGCAAGGCAGAGACTGCGATCTCTGGGAAGTCACAATAATAAAATATTGATTGGCACTGTTCAAAAAGTGGGGGGTACGGTACCCCGCAGTCCAAAAAGTGGGGGTACGGGTAATTTCTAGCATACACGAAGCAAGACTGAGACTGCGATCTCTGGGAAGTCACAATAATAAAATGTTGATTGGCACTGTTCAAAAAGTGGGGGGTATGGTCCCCCAGTCCAAAAAGTGGGGGTACGGGTAATTTCTAACATACACGAAGCAAGGCAGAGACTGCGATCTCTGGGAAGTCACAATAATAAAATGTTGATTGGCACTGTTAAAAAAGTGGGGGTATGGTCCCCCAGTCCAAAAAGTGGGGGTACGGATACCCCTGACGTTTTGAGAATTATAATACTAGTGCCATAGAAGTCATTAGATTGGATTACTGTACCGGTCTGTTAATACTGTTACAACTGTAAACATCCTTGTCCAATTGGTGGCTCTACCCTGGCATTCATCAGGGAGTTCTGCGTTCCAGTCTGGTCAACCGCGTTGGCGATCGTTACGCTCTGCTGCCCGTGGAAGATATGCAGATGCCGCACTTCCGCACTTCAATTTGTGCCCAACGTGCCTTCTCATGCATTGGACCAACCTCCTGGAACAGTCTTCTATCGCATTTACACTCTGTTGCAGTTGGCTCTGATGTGTAGCAAGCATTTTCAACCTGTCTTAAATGCACTTGCTTAGATCAGTCAGAAAGCCATGAAAGGGCGCTATATAAATTCTGTTTGATTGGTATGCAGTGCTGTTGTGAGGTATATGTACTAAAAGGTGCTATATTAAGTATCTCGATACATACCTTACCTCAGACAAAAGTGAACCGTGTAACTACAGAACAGTAGTTTGAGCTGTCCGGCTCTTTTACTCATTGACAACATTGTGTTACGAGAAAGTTCACCACTTTATGTGCTTACGTCAAAGTAGATAATAACAAGTTAGATGAAGCAGCATGCAATCAAGAGAGACCACAAACTACAGAATTGCAGTAGTCAAGTACGGTCAGAACAAGTCTTCTCAGAGACGCAAGTCCAGAGCAAAGCTGTCGAAGACAACGGACATTTCTTCGACAGCTTGGCTTTGCTCCAATCTAAACTAACCAACAAGTCATTAGTGTTTATGTATATTTTCATAGTATTTACACAATAACTAGTATCAAAACTACTCAACCGATCGAAAGCCAACTAAGCACACGTAGCAAAACCACAACTTCCAAAATCCATCAATTCAAGCTCCAAATCCATTTCTGAAACAATTCCCACAAATCTGCAGTTATGAATTTATTATTAAAGTAACATTTGCAAATGCCTCATGATTTCAAGGCCATTTCCATCAGTTAATTCTCAGGCAGCACTTCTGTGAGGCACCTAAAAGGTGCTATAGAAAGTACCCATATATGTACATACATAAGTCAACATCTTCCATAGTTTTTAGCAAAGTTTTTATCATCTCCAAGCAGTCTCTTATAATGCCCTCTTGGGTTTTCACAAGGTTCTTACACAATGTGCTTTGCTCTTTTCTCAGCCTTTGTATAGGACTAGGGTTTGCTATGGCATATAAATCATCAAGGCGTCATTGACAAAAGAGAAGCCAAACAATGCGAGTTAAATTTTCCAAGTGTCTTGTAGGGCAGAAATTTATTTTGAGCATTTGTCTTGACTGGCTTCCCCTAGTGACTCTGCTACAAGGAGTACACTGACATCGTCAGTTGAAAGATCTGACAGCAAGGGAGATAACTGGCCAACCGTCTTCATCTGCCGAGCACTGGAAAAAATGAAGTCTCAAACACTTCATACTCATTGCCACCTCTCGAGCTTAGCTTAAACAACTGCTCTTCTACAGTAGGATAATTGTTTGTAGTTACATGCCTTTATAACCGTCCAGGGTTGAAGGATCCTTTGGTGGGCGCGCAGTCACAACAGCAAGCAACAATAATCACTAACCCTCACATGGGTTGTGAAGTTTGAAAAATAATCGTGGATCTCACATTACTCACCAAGTGAAAGGCTAAAACAGGCTACACAGTTAAATGACAGAAGCACTGTCAGTGGTAAAGCTGGTCAGTAGGTAGGTATGTTACCACAGCCAGGAAACACACCCAGTTGGGGAAAATGCTTGACAAATAGTCCAGATGCATTGTAGAATCCAAAAATCAATTTAATTTCTGTTGCATGTACACAGTACATGTACCTATATACACTTTACACATGCATACATGCATCTGAATATATGTATGAAGCAACAATGTAACAAGTAACAATGTAATGTAATGACTATATTATAGGCACATGCATACATTGTAATACAGCTTTCTTTTCATAATAATTCTGATCCAAATGCACAGAAAACAGCTGCATTTGGAAGCTCTAGTAAAGTCTTGTAACAAGCACTAGGCAATCAGTAAACTCCAGTTCAAATAAAACACAAGACTGGTCAGTTGTTTTGTACCACAGTCAAACAGGTATGGCAGCAATAAACATTGCAATACATCAATGGTGCAATTTTAACTGTTAAAAAGCTTGATCGTAATCTCAAAATATCTAAAGCGCTACTTTAAGGCTAAGCACAGAGCACCAGCTTATTCACGAGCACTGCATCGTGTCAGAGCGTTGTCCAAAGATACAAAATGGAGGTACAAATCCAGTTGCTAGAAGAGAAAGGAGAGCAGGAAGTAGAGAAACTGATTCTGTCTGGGACGAAAGAGATTGGAAGGTGGAGGATAGGATGGATAGGATTGGAAGGTGGATAGGACTGGAAGGTGGAGGATAGGTAATTGGAAGGTGGAGGATAGATCGGAAGGTGGAAGACAGTATGGATGAAAGCAAGAACTGCCAGGCTCATAGTTTCCAGCATCAGAATATTAAAAGCTAGACAATCACAATATTCTCCCAATATTAGTATATATGAAAATACTCGGTAATTAATATTAATCAGGTAGAAGAGTAAACAGAGGCACATGCCTAATACTGTGCGGCAAGTTACATGTAAAATTTTCTAATTATGATTTACCTGACCGGGAAAGTTCTTTGATCAATGCTGCAAATTTATCGTTGCATCGAATTGTAAAAGATGCATGCGATGTGCAATTTTGTATGGCTTCAGTTTTTCCTGCACTATGCAAATTGTCATATAATTAAAATTACTACTTCATTTGAATAAACCTTAGCTCAGCTACTGATAAGTAACTAGCATTTTGTATTGGTAATTAACACTTTAACGATGAACTGCATTGGTTTCCCAGTTGCTTTTCGTACACTCTCGTCATTAAAGTATTCAAGGATCTTAACAAGTCTTAAATCAAACACAGATAAGTACAGTTCACTAGGAAGTCTTGTAATGAAATGTAGATCTTCAAATATTTCAGCACCACACAAAAGCGGTTTCATGGAGACCAGCCTAGCACTGACATCATATCAGATCAAGTATGCAAGAGCCAGATTCTTCGGTCTTTTTCGGTGCCAGGGGCGAGATGTGCCAGAACTTGATAGAAACTGGCAAAGCATAACAAAAGCCACTGCACTGGCAGATAATACATATGATAAGTCTCATTGTAGAAGCCGAGATATCATCCCACATGGCACTGCAAAGACTGAAAAAAAATGCAAAAATTGAAACAGCAGATGCACAAATGCATCGGGCAAAAGGAGTTAAAAAATGGTCTTGCTTACGTGGATACATGTACACATACTCTCCCAATCAAACTTTATCGCGTGTCTAGACTACTCCATAAACAAGAGCCACCACTTCTGCTGCATGATAAATCATTAACCACCCATAATCTTTTTGCGACATTATCCCATTTCAACCCACATTCATTCCTCATACATATTACACCTGCTTAAACGCAATCTCTAGGAGCCCTATAAAACCCGCCTTACGACATAGTTACGTTACAATGAATTCATTTTCTATTGGTGAATTAATCTGAGATCCTTATCCCCAATCGCACAACATCAGAATTCTGATTTTAAAGAATTGTTTTATAATGAGACTCCAGCACACTGTCTATTTACAAACCTCACCAACAACTGCATTTGCATTCTCTCTGAATATGCCTGCCTAGATAAGGTAAGTTATGGCAATCTCTCATTTAATGATACAATTACTGTTCTGATTAGTATATGCCTAATGTGGCACTATACAGATTTCTAATAACAATTCAAATTACACACCTCTCTCCGTATCAGCCTTTGGAGCCATGGACCTGGCAGTAAAGGATTGCTTGGCTGAAATGCACATCTCATCAACAATGCAGAAGTAAGAAGCGCATGCAATAGCAATCTGCTAAGTTATTGAGCACAGAACGTGAAACCAGACCAAAACTGTCCCAACGAGAGAAAGCTGTGGAGTGTAAACTGATGAATAGCATAAACTGCAGCTTGCTTAAATGAATTACTCGTAACTCTGTCGGAGGATTTCTAGGAAACACTGCCGTACGTAGCTTTTTTCACATCTGGATAAAAAAAATTCTGCTTTCCTTTGTTTGCACAAAGAATGATGCTTCTCAGGTAATTGCATGTATACTGTTCTGCAGGTTAATTACTAGTTACATCTGTGATTCACTGTTACTTGTATCCTTGACCGAGAGTGACACAGTGAAGGTATCTAATACACAAACTCATTTTTATAACCCACAAAACAGCTAAACTTCTCATTATATCCTGATTGTCACAAGGAAAGAAATAAAATAAGACAAAGAACTTTAAAAATAAGTGTCACAGAAGCAAGGTTAACTCCAGAAATGACATTAAAATAATAATACTCTAATTTACGAAGACCTCACATAACTCATTCTAGCTGGCTTGCTAAACTAAGCTCGTGAGAATACGAATAGTGTAAAATAATGTTCAGTGACCATTTAGCCCCACGTACTTGCACAGTCACAACACAACACCGTTACTGGCAGATTCCAGTTGTTTAGTTCATTGCTCACATATAAGCTAACATTACTCAAAACAGTTAACGCAGCTTTCTTTGCATTTGAAGTTGAACGTTAAAAATTTTCTAGAACCGAACGATTAATGACACACGATGATGACAGGAAACCTGCCATCGTTTACAATTTTATAAAATTATATTTCTACGTAGAATGCCGGTAACAGAATTCACACAGTAGCACCATTTAGGACAAAAATCAGTTTACATACCACAACAAATTTCTTCAAACAATTGCTTACATTTTAGCACATGTTAAGAAGTACCAGTAGTCAAGCTTGTCAGTGAACGATTTAGAAAGCCCTTGGCTAATCACGAGTGTATTTAAGCAATGACAGAAATAGAATGAGGCTTGAACCGAACAATTGTACATTATGCTCTGGGGGTTGAGCCGTTGTTTCCCACATCAACATGCCAACATCAATCACAAACCAGGTCCAATACAATCCAATCATGATCCCTAACAGCTCACAATGAATGTCGTTTAGGCTTCAAAGGCTATGCAGTCACAGCAACAAGCCTAATTGATTGAACGAATTTTGGTTCATACATTAGCAATCAATTCTAGTCTTCACAAAACTCAAGCATCTAAACTTTAGTCAACTAGCACCCACCACATGCAGTAGACTGCAAGTCATATGTGCACGTACATGTACAAATATACAATAAGATTTTTACATAATTATATATATTCGTTCATTCCTCGCTTATTGACATTATATATGTCTATATATATATTTATATATACACACACACACATATCAAATTTTACATAATTTTATATATATATATATATATATATATATATATATATATATATATATATATATATATATATATATATACGTACTCATTCATTCTTCATTTATTGATATATAAATATATATATATACTGAATTTGCATTCCAGACAGATTGATGACTATGATCTTTCACCTTCTCTACATCAAATCCCCACCCTTCTTTGAATGTTCTTGTCGTCACAGTCACTACAATTCACAGTCCCTTATTCAGCGATGAAATCAAAGTCTTTGAAAAGAAGTTGTTCTGCATCTGTCAGTGGATTTCGGTCTTTAGGTGGTGTCAGAATTGGCTTTTCGGATGTGAACTCTGTGTCAAAATTGCTCACATCTTCCATGTTTTGCTGAATGACAAAAGAAAACACGCACACGATAGTATATAAACAAAATAAACAAAAGTAAATAAATGAAATAAACAAAAGTAAATAAACAAAATAAGCAAAAGTAAATAAACGAAATAAATGAAAGTAAATAAATAAACGAAATAATGAAAGTAAATAAACAAAAGCAAGTAAACAAAATAAGCGAAAGTAAATAAATGAAAGTAAATAAAGTAAATAAACAAAAGTAAGTAAACATATCACTAAGAAGAACAATCCTCTAAGTTAACCCTGAGATGCAGCTACGGATGTGAAGCGTTAATTCCTTGATTTTCTTAACCGTGGCAAATCCTCACTCTCATCACCTAATCTTCCCACTGATGATTTATACCGTCACTGGCAAGATCAGCCAATGAATAGTGTTACAGAAATGTTGGATTATCTTTTCTGACCTGGTGGGGATTTCAACCTCAACCTCAGGTTTGACAGTCAAGCATACTAACCACTAGAGCATCACTCACTTGCATTGCACCATCATCCAACCCAGCTTTTTATTATTAGCTAAGCATCATTATTACAGCATAAAACAGCGTTAGGGTACACTTACGGCTAAGCAGTTCATCCATGCATCAGAATTAGATTTTCTCAACCATTCTAGTTATAGAATACTGACATCTAGTTTCTGATAGACTTTCACATTTTAATTACAATAAACTATACAAATTAGAATGATAAATGATCATCTCCTTTCTAATCCAATCATATACAGCACAATCAATGGTCGCCTCAAATGAAAACCAAAGTAAAAAATTCATGTTTTACTTACAATTGTTGGAACAAATGGAGGCTTTACACGCCTGGCCAGAAGGTCTGTCCAGTTGATGCTCTACAAAAATAAAACAGGAAACATAACTGGGGAAGATAAGCATATTATTAATCTTGCAGCTTCTGATAATTTTTCAAATTTGTTCCAACTACCTTGCCGCAAAGTTTCACTGCCAGAAGTGATATAAATAAAGTGGACATATTTTATCACTTGCTGCTGAAGGCTGCTTTATCAAATTTGTGACAAACTTCTTTGTTAAACCAAATCAGCAGCATCTACAGAACTGCCTAAAATATAAGTAGAACTTCACCCACATCCAGTCTTTAACTTTTCTTTGTTTTACGACTGGTAACTACCAAAATCTCATTAAAACAGCATAGGTCAGATAATAATAATACAAAGCCAAAATACAGCATAATACATGTCAGATGACACTGTGCAGCATGGGCAATATCAGGCTGTACACTGACTGACCAGCATCTTTAGCTATGTTGCCAAATGCCTGATGCAGGAGACAGACAGACAGACAGACAGACAGACAGACAGACAGACAGACAGACAGACAGACAGACAGACAGACAGACAGACAGACAGACAGACAGACAGACAGACAGACAGACAGACAGACAGACAGACAGACAGACACACAGGTAGACACACAGACAGACAGAGACACACAGACAGACAGACAGACAGACACACAGGTAGACACACAGACAGACAGAGACACACAGACAGAGACAGAAAGACAGCCAGAGACAGAGACAGAAGCAAGCAACGAGACAGAAGGTTTACACAATGCCTACAGCTAAGGGTAAATGATGAAAATAACAAACCCCAAAGAAAGTCTGTCTTTTAACATCTTCCGCGTCCCTTTCGCTCGACCCGAGACGCTTGTCTGGATTTTTTCGCAGCAACTGCACAAATAGTTTTACAAAGTATCATTGAAAAATAATCTAATTTAAAATCATGCCAAAATAGGTGCAATGGAATGGCCTAATATAATTTCTGTGGCACAACCTTCAATGAACACACAACATGCATTATTATTTCAAGCAAACACCCTACTGCACTTGTATTACACACATTGTTTTTGTAATTGTAATCTGACATTTATATAGTGCCACTTCAAGAATAAACACATCAGTGGCACTCCCAACCCAAACCAGTGAAATGACTGTCAAATAATACAGATTTCAGGCGCCTGTGAAACTGTGGAAGAGACAAACTGAGGAGCTCAAGCCGCAGCTCTTGAGAAAAGCGATTCCAGCTGGTGGGTCTGCAAAGGCAAAGCTTTGGACTGAGCTTTACCAGAACGCATACAAGGGAAATCAGGAGTCCATGGGCAGTCGACCAAAGGGCGCTATGACCTGGGATTGAGGAGACCAAAATACAGAAGTCCCTAAGGTATGAAGGAGCAAAGCCAACAAGACAATTAGTCATAAAGGTAAGGATCTTAAACTGAATACGCTGCTGGATGGGGAGCCAGTGCAAAGTATCCCACAGAAAGGAAAGTATATGGCAAAAACCTGGAGACGCCTCCAATAAGACAGGCAGTAGCAGTGAAAAGAGACTGAAGCCTTGTAATATTAGCTAGTCAAAGTCCAGCAAAAAAACAGCATTACCAAAGTCCACCATGGTGCAGATAAGGGTGTGAATTAAAAGGGTGTGACAGCATGAAAGGAAAGGCGGTGATGAATGGTACACAGCTGGCAGAGGTCGTAAAGCATGAGCGACAGATACTGTTAACATGATCAGTCAAGGATAGATCCTGGTCTAGGACAACAAGGACTGTGGAAGAGAAAAGAATGTCTGGAAACCTCTGGCATAGAGTCAAGATAATGATATTAACAAGCTGAGCACAACCACCAAGCCGGAATTGAACCCGAACCAAGGGGAAAAGCTGCAGAGCAAATTCAAGAAACATAATAAATCATCAATAAAATCCTTAATTAAAACTGGCAGTAAAAAGTCAAGTCTCATAACTTAATTATCATTGTATCCACAGGTGTATGTGGTGCCTTTTCAACAGGGGTGCTCCCCACTTAACAACCGAAAGCCAGGATCGAACAAAATACTTAAAGAATAGATATTAGGATACAACACAGGAGCCTGCTTCATTCTAATATGAAATCTGACACACTGATCCTATATTTAGTTGACCTTTACAAAAATGACCTCATCAGAACAGCCTCTTTATAAAATCGTGCACTCTCCGCAGGTTTAGTAACTGACCAATCTGTTCATAAATTGCCACTTTATTAAACAGTCATGTTATCAGTTGCAAGGGTAGTCGGCAGTTGACTAGATACTCACCCGACGAATTACTGTCACAGCTTCATTCGACAGAAACCTCGGATATCGTACCTCTTCATTTACAATGCTATCAAACACCTCCTCCTCATCGTCACCTGGAAATGGCGACTGAAATAGTCACATAAAATACCTCAAGTCAAACTCGTAAACTGCACTGGAGACAAGAAAACATGGACTCCTACTTTTGAGGCCTTAAGTAAAGCATAAAATAGTACAAAAAAACAAGGAAAGGCAACACAATTCAGACACAATAAGCAAAGAACGCAAACACTAAAGTACTAGGTATTGGACTGGCTGAGTTCTGTACATTCTACGTTTGTTTCATGTCATTCAGGTCCAAACTCAAGACTTATCTGCTTCAAACTGCTTACGCATGGTAGCTGACTTCTCGTTTTTTGCGTGATCTTATTTCCAATTATGCCAATCTTGGTCCTTGGCATCTCCATTAGTTTGCTCCAGTCATCATCCAATAAAAACGTAAGCATTCTCAGCCATTCCTTCACATTCTTCCCCGACATTTTACGAAATTTCATGAGAAGGAGACCCTCTTCTCAGTATACAATCAATTTGCACACACTCACACTCACAACATGCATACCGATTATGAGCCTATGGATAAACAAAGCATTTGCCATGAGCTGACTAACCTCTCCGACCAGCATCTCAAAAATAAGAACTCCAAGACCCCACCAATCCACTGCTCTCGTGTATGAGGTCTCCGTCAGAACCTCTGGCGCTAGGAATTCAGGAGTGCCGCAGAAAGTTGAAGTCCTATCTCCGTGACCCATACCCTCTTTACAGAGGCCAAAGTCGGCTATCTTAACAAAACCATCGACATCCAGAAGCAGGTTGTCTAACTTTAGGTCTCTGTAAATGAAAAATACATATATATTATCACTGAATAATACAATAAAACTGAACACAACTGAAATTTAATAATGCCTGCCCCTTACAAAGTTCAGAAGTGCCAAATGACGAATGAAGATGGTTAAAAGGAAGCAATATCAACCATAAATACACCACAGCTGGTAAAGTAAGGTGGTAATCGTGCATTTCAGCCACAGCCAACAGACTGAAGTTGGCTGAAATATGCAACGACATTAATCGAAGAACAAGATAACAGTTCCTCACATGTGAAACAAGATAACAGTTCCTCACATGTGAAACAAGATAACAGTTCCTCACATGTGAAACAAGATAACAGTTCCTCACATGTGAAACGAGATAACAGTTCCTTACATGTGAAACAAGACAACAGTTCCTTACATGTGAAACAAAATAACACAGTTCCTTACACATGTGACAAGGCTTTACAATGCACTGTAACTGTAATCGATAATGAGATGACTATAAGCACGTTGCACCATGATAACTACATTTCTCAAATGACAGCCAAATTTATTATTTAAAAAAAAATTCATTCCTGAATTTCACAAATACCACACAAAAATCTTCTCAGAGATGACTTTGCCGCTAAGCAGAATACCTGTAAACGATCTTGTTTTCGTGCAAGTACTGAAGACCGAGGACGACACACGCAGCGTAGAAGATGCTACGTGGCTCCATGAACACGTCGTTGTGTATATGCATCATGAGATCGCCACCACAGGCGTACTCCATCACAAAGCACACGTGCTCCTAAACAACACCAACTAACATGAAATGTCCGAATGTAAAACACAGTTCTATCACATGCTAGCACACTACTGACAATGATGAGTCACGCTCTCGAGGGGTTCATACATTGCACTTTATAAAAGCCCAGACACATTCCTACATACAGTCGTAGGGCTTTGAGGATTTTATCCGACAACATGTCCGTGACTTCAGAAATTCTCCCTTGTTCATCGAGGACGTAGTAAACTAAATGAACAATAACCCATCGTCCCACTCTGGGATACTGTAGACTACAGTGTGGTTTTGTTACCGCGAAGTCTTTGGGAGGACATGTCCTACGATGTAACATGTAAACAAGGCAGTACGTAAAAGAGATAATGCTGAAAAAGTCAATATTTAACGCTACACTGAAATGCTTCCCATTGCTTGGCTTCAATTGCAACTTCTGATCCGTGTCAGGAGTCATTACCAAATTTAAGTTGTACTGCATTTTGCATTTTTCTATACACACAGACAAAATACTGACACTACAGAGATCAAAGTCCTCCAAAAGCAGAAATCACTGACCGGGGTCTGGAAGCAGGCCTCGAGGTTGACCAGAAACGGATGGTGGACAGCATTGACCACCTCAAAGATTTTCTTCTCGGAAATGAGGCTCTCCACCTCGTCTCGTGCGATAATGTCACCCTTTTTCAGCGCCTTTATGGCACAATAACGCCCTGTCCTTTTGTGTTGCACAAGTATCACCTTCAACAAAACAGTTACATAAAGATCATCTGGATACTACAAACAATATTTCCAGAACTGTACAATAAGCCACGATCATTGTTTCCGATAGTCTTAGTAGCTCATGCGGTATATAACAGAGTTTGATATTTAATTCCCAACAAATTATACCCGGACCTCAACTAACCAACTACAATTTCACCCATTTAAAACTTATTCATTCTAATTAATTTATTCATTAAATTAAGGCATCACCTACGTATTCTATTGTACCTCCATTGAGATATGACTTATTGTTCTCAGAACTATTACTCAATTCAGTCTTGGAAACATTCTGAAACTCAGGAACTGGATACAACTTCTTAAAGGACTCTGTGCAAAGACATGAAACCTAGATGAACGCTAATCTCACCTTTCCAAAGTGGCCACGTCCTAATACGGCAATTGAACGGAATTGATCTAAGTTCATGTTCTGTGATCCAAGATATCTGAAAACAGAGACATTTAAGAACTAAGACTCTTTCAAAGATCCTGGGTTCTGCGGTGGAAGTTAACAAATGGCAATGTACAAATGTCTGATTTTACAGTTTAGTGTAATAGCAAGAGAAAAAATGTCAGTAGTAAATTATGCAAAACTAGCATTACTTGTCATTGTTTTAGAACTCAAAGAACAGTTTGATTAGTGAGAGGCATAGTCGTGAGAAACTGTCAAAATGCCAAGTCACACACAAACATTCTCAGAAACACTTTGATTGAACCTTGCACTCTTTGCCATTATTATTATTAAATATTATTATTATTATTACGCATTTATTAAGTGCCTCTATCTAATTACCAAGCATCAATTGATGGTGCTGACTAATTGCAAGTGGAGGACTTGCACAAGTTCCCTAAAAGTGACCGCCTCAGGGAAGGCTTGAACTCAAGCTCTTTGCGTTACAAGGCGAGCACTATAACCTACTGGCTACTATGTCCCAAGTGTTTGTTTACCTTTCACTTTTTGTTACATCGGCTGGAATGGCAACGGTCTTCTTTACTTTGGATAATGGTTTTGCCATGACAGGAGGCCGTTCAGAACTGTTTCTTGACGAAGTCTTTGGTGGCGGACACCGAGCATTTTGTGGAACGGGTACGTCATAGATTGTTGTCGAGCTCTCTGGGGTGTTCTCACCATTTGGAAGAAACCCAAACATGTTGTGGATCAACTTCTAACGTTTAAAGAAAAATACCAGTCATGTCTTAAATTTAGAAACATTCTCGAAATCATCAAAATCACTATAATGCAAGTATGCATTAAGCAATGACCAGCTGTGCAAGCAAGAGCATTCTTTAAATGAATCTACAGAAGAAAGTGTTATGTTCAAAATTAATAGCATTTAGGAGAACAGATAAAAATAACAGATCAATCAGTTCCCAGATTTCTTGAATAGTCAGGTTACTTTGCACTAAGTCTCTTCATGTTAACTTAGCTTATGTTATACACCACTCAAAATATTTCCACAAACGGAAATAACATGACATCATGCTACTGCACAATACTTATCATGGGCCGACTTGTTTGTTCATGCAGCGACACTATAACATAACAAGCATCAGCCAATGGCCAATGATGGTAAGTAGTTGCACGTTAAAGGCTTACCAAAGGTTCCTTCACTGTAACCATTTTTTCACAGTGGCTCAAACCCAACTAAAGTGCATTGATGTGGGTTCATATTTATAGAATTCCTTAAGATGTCTTTTAAAAACGTTCAGTCACATTACATAACTGCATATTACATTACATGTAGAGTTCTCAACCACTCGTTTACTCAGGTATATCAAAAAACTAACCCTAACGTCCTCCGTATCTGAATTAAGTTGCGGCGGAGACTGCGGTGGAAGAGGCGGCGGAGTGACGGGGCGCTTTGGTGTCAATAACTCAGCAATGGATGGTGTAGTGGAGGGGACAGGAGTGCCAGATGGGGTATAAGAGGGTGTGGAGGAAGTGGTGCCAGGAGAATACTCAGGTGTTGATGGTGGCCTTTGCTCATTCTCATCAACACTGGCCATTCTCATTGCAGGAACACGGGAGGCATCTGAAAACCAAAATCAGAAGGATAACAATGCACAAGTCTGTAGCAAGTTTGTGTCGTCCAATAACTAAACATTAATCATAGATAGAAGTATTCAAGAAATCCTTGTTTGCAGCTTGCTAGCTTGATATAATATTTCTCAAAAGTGGGAACAAACCTTAAGCTAATAACAATCACTTTAATAATGAATGGTACTGATATCTGCAAATTTATTCGTCTTCAAATGAAGCCAGTGTGTATTCTCAAAAGTTTATAAATTAAATTTAAGCAAGCCACCTATAAGAAAACATCTTTAAATAAGATGAAGGTTCTACCTGGACATCTATTAAGTAACCGAAATCACTTTGCTACTGAAATTCACTACATAAACTGTCTGCTTTACATTACGTTACATAAGAAATTCTACACAGAATTGACCAACATCAGTAACAGATACCAACAAACAAGTTAACCTGTTGTGTTCTTTCAACTAGTCTAGATCGAATTAACGAAAATACTACTGAAAATACTACAAAGAATCAAAATTAAAAAAAAGCAAAGCCATAGATCACTGCTGCTACCATAGACATTAAACTTAAACTTGATCTGATCGCTCGTGTTCAGAAAGCAAATTCTTGCAAATTGATTGCTGGTGCTCCTACTCACTCTGTTGCAGAAGTGCTAAGTTCGATGGACTAGGAGTTGTCATGCCTTTGCTGTTGTTCTGTTGCATGTCTCGCATGAGTAAACGCGTCCAAATTGCAAAGTTCATGTTTGCCTGATTCGGACGAATGAGATTTTTGCCTTAAACGTAAATAATTCAAAACGATCGACTCACTCAAATTATAAGATTTTAAAATTTTTGCTGTGTACCGGTACATAAGCCCACTCGGTTACTTATACAACACCCCTGAAGAGCCTTTAGCGATTGATATAAATGTTCAAGGTCATCTCAGAACTTGCAGAGAAATGCATATAACCAGTGAACTGGGCTCTTCGCCCTCACTGTATTGTAACTGAACATTTATAACAACGCCACTCAACGATTCAGAGGTGCTCCCGACCCAAGTCAGTGATGGTACTGCTTTCCATCCAACTTCCACTGGCCAACACTGAAGCAAGTCTGTGGTCTGCCCATCACTGTTGAAGAGATTGTGCAGTACCCCAGGGTGAAAGCTATTCAACAGTAACAACCAGTGCTCTCAGTATGTTAGATATCTATTTGATGGTGGTTCTAGGCTGTCAGTTAAGGAGTGCCACTGGTCAGAATTTCTTAAATGGTGCTACACAATTGTTTACAGCATTACTTTTCCTCCTCCAATCTTCAGCAAGTTCCTTGAAACAGGTCAAGGAATTCAGTTATAAATATAACATCATAACAGAGTTGGCACAAGTGAGAACCAGCCCCAGTAAGTACTTCTTAAAAGGCAAAGTACAAATACTCAGATGCATAGAAACAAGTTTCACCAAACAGACTGCAATGATTGAAATCCTGTCCAATTTTTTCAATCTTGTTCAAGCTCGTTCATGGTTAATCCCAGCCTTCAACAAAGGTTGGCTGAAAAAGTTATAAAAAGCGGGTTGGCCTGCTCGTATTATCCGTACTAGTGATTTATCAGCATTTGACATACTTTCGGACTTCTACCATCATTGTGACCTTTGCGTTTACGGAAAATATTTCTTTGTCTTTGAAGCCTTGGCTTTCTCGATATCAAAGGATACATAAGGAATTTTATAAACTTTTGTACGTCTATCATCATTGTTACCTTTGTGTTTAGGAAAAATATTTCTTTGTCTTTGAAGCTTTGGCTTTCTTGATATAACAGGATTCATAAGGAATTTGATCTGCAAGTCAGAGACATAATGCAATTTATTGCAGAATAAATGAGCAAAAGAAAAACTCAAAACTAACCACTGATAAATGATCTTAACATTACGTTTTATAACAAATTTATTAAGATATGTTTATGCGCAGCATTGCAATAACTGTAGCCATAAACCATGGCAGAGCCATCAGACTACAAACAATATGCGATAGATTTAGTTATATAACTTGCGTTATATACATCTTCATAAAATAATTATATAACAATAAACACAGCTAAAACATACACATTCTTTGACCCTACCATACTCAGAACTAGTCCATCGTCAAGTGCACTAAGCAAAGTCTGTTCTAACCGTCTGATCGCAATTAAACACTTATCTTCTCCTGGATCGTTTCCTCTGTAGACAATTCTCGTGTCTTACCTTCTTGGCTTTCAACTCTGGATTTTGGCTTGCACAACAAGTTTGCCTAGCAGCGACCATCAACTGAAGCCTTAAGCCTCTGAATGGTCTATACCAAGAGAGGTGCATTATAAATGCCCATATACAATACAATATATTATTACAGTGGCACCATAACCATATGCTTATTGTTCCAAGTACAACCAGCAGATAACAATAAACACAATTTATACAGTATGATTGGGATACAACAAGAAGACCCAGAAGGGACCAAGGTCCCGCTTATTAGGGTTGCCCATGTACCATGAAATAAATGTAGAATGACAAATGATTGTCCTATCTTAGTCCAACTGGACTATGAAGCATAAACAGAGCCAGAACAAAACAATAATGTAAACGAAAGACAAGAACCTTAACCAGTAAAGCAGATTATCATATAGTAACTATTTATTTTGACCAGTCCCTAGATTAGATTAGGCACAATGACATAGAAAGTACAAGAATGTTATATCAATACTAATTAATTAATACCACACAAAATGATGACAAAGAAGCGAGTCTAAATACCTCAGCAAACAGGATTCCCTGCGGCTCAAGGCTTATAGGCATTCCCTGACGCTGATCGTCCAAGAAATCCTCGAGCCGTATGAATTTAACGGCACACATTTGCCGAGAATCCTTCCAGGATATTGTGATCGACAATTCACGAGACTGAAGCCAAAGAAAATCACAGTGAAAACAAAACTTAATTTCATCTCATTTTCACATTTGAGTCAGTTAAAATAACCTATTATTGGTATGAATCAAGCACACTAAGATTAATTAGTTTATGATGGATTTAATTTACTTTCTTTTTTGCCCGAAATCGCATAACAATAAAGATAGAAATACAGTACCCTTCTATCTGCAATTTCATTACTTCAATTAAATGCATAATCTGTTTAAAGTGATTTTGTCATTCATACAAATTAATTACATCTTTCAATCATATAGGAACCGGTTGACAAAAATTCACCTCAGCAAGAGCTGTAAATGAAATCCAACACAGCTGACCTCAAAACAAAACAGCTGCAAGTTTGAAACAGTGCCAAATAAACATAAAATTCCAACTATTACTGCAAAATCAGCTTGTTTATCTTTATAAACATACTTCCATAATTTTTACTTACTTTGGGTAGTAATTATAATTTTTACTTTGTTGTCACCAGCCATTACAACTTAAAAAATAACGTAATTCCTTACCCTGTTTCATCTGGCCCTTTAAAATATTATCTTAATAAAAAGTAAATGAATTAGTCGAGAATTTTCTTACTCGGTCTAATTCGAACTGGAACCGCTGGTCCCAGCACTGTTGGTTACACGGTTTCCAAGCTGTCTGCCCAACTACCTGGCTGTCCAGGTGTAGTGTAGCCATTACTTCACCTGCGAGGAAATATTTACACCTGTCAGATAAATCTAGACCAACACATATGACAGGTATACCTTTACTCTTTAAATTTCTTAGTTTTTAAACGCTGATGAAGTGCATACATTACTCTTCCTCATTCTCTATCTCCAATGTATGGGGGTAAATTATAAAATTATTAATTAAAATGATAAAATGTCTCTTGTGAGCTTCTTATAAAGAGCCAGCCTCATATGTATTTTTAAGATTTTTAGTAACTGTTTGAAATGAAGAAATAAAAAGTTACTATTTGAAATGAAGAAATAAAAAGTTACCATTTCAAATGAAGAAACAAAAAGCTACTGTTTGAAATGAAGAAATAAAAAGATACTGTTTGAAATCAAGAAATATAAGTCTTTGTATGTGAAAACAACTGCTGGGTAAAGGCAATCAGCATAGACGCTTGTTTTGTTACAGCTAATTACAGAGCACTGTCCTTATGATTTAACGGAAAGAACAGCAAAGAAGACCTAGAAAATGGAGCAGAGACAACATAATTGGCTTGGACAAAGCCCCGGGGGAAGCAGTGGCTTGAAGAACAACTAAGAAGAATGCCTCCAAACAGCCAAAACAGGAACTAGTGATGCTAATGATGTCAGTGCAGTGGCTGATTGCAGAGCATTCAGCTTTACATCTAGGGTTTGAGTCTTTGTACATCATGTTTCCACCCAATGTCTTGGTTGTCACAGCCACTAATGATCCATCGTACCTGGAGATTCGTCTCGAAGACCAGATTTGCTCGCTCGGTTCTTTCCAATCCTTCCCAAAGTCTTAGACTCTGTTGGGCTGACGAGGACCTGGGCTGCACTGTGACGCTGCCCTGCCATAAGTGGAACATCTTCTAGTAAACCTTGGCAACCAACTAATCTGCAACACAAGAAAACCAATTTCAACTCAAAGACGAGTCATCCCAAAAACTGTGAAATACAGAAAAGACACACCATCTACAAGATAAAACATAACTTAACAAATAACAACATCACAACCTTCTTATAACACTTCGTCATAACACAGATTCTGATGTAATGCAGTCTGAGACATGGGCCCAAAATTTAACTCAGGTTTACAATAAGAACTCCTACTTGAAGACCACAGCAGTTAATCAGTGGGGCATAGTAGCCGAATGGACACAATCATCAATGTTCTGTCGTACGGTCAAGTGTGCACTTCAGAACTTTGGAAGGGCAATAGCAAATACAAATAGCAAATACTGTCCGCTCTCTAGCCTAATGTCCCGTCGAGCTCTGCATTCTGCAACAGGGGGTGAGCTGTTGGTCCCTCGGTCCCACTCCTCAGTTAAACAGCGTCGTGCCTTCTCAGTGGCTGACCCCTCTGTGTGGAATGGACTCCCACCTGCTTTCTACCGCCTCCTTAAGACTTCTCTTTTTAACCGTGGCTGGACTGGGAGCACCTCTGAGTAGGTTTCTTGAAGAGGCGCTACATAAATTATCAAAATGAATGAATGAATGAAAATACAGCTGTATTGTATTATTTTGCATATTAAATTACATATAATTTAAAGAAACATATATTGCAGTAAATCACTAAACACACGAGAGATCCAAAATAGACAAATCTGGTACCTGACATGAAGCGATCCAGTTAGAGCCGCAGGTTTTGACAAAGCAAGATACTGATTGCTAGCGTAGCTGCGGCTACCATTTGTGTACGCTGATGACCCTTCAAGTTCATTACGAAGAACCTCGATCTTGTTAGAATTAAGGTCAGGTGAGAGTTCGTCGAGACGTCGCCCAAGAGACATGCGAAGAAGCTCGAGTTTCATGCCAGCCGACAGCAGATTGTTCTGCGCCTAAACATAGGAGAGGGCCATTAAACATGGAATTAGTGAAAACTTCTGAAATTTGAACTCTTCATGAAGTCACAAAAACACAAAACTGTACGATTTTAAGAGCACATAAAAACGTATACAATAACGTTTTCTTTTGTTATGGTAAAGATTCTTTAAATAAATATGTCTACAAATTAAGATTCTGACAGTTTCAAATTAAGTACGAGAAAACATTATTATTGTAATCACAATGATGATGATGATGATGATCAATCTTTTATTCGCTATCCAAACTGAACAGGTAAACAAATCAAACAGAAAAACAGGTGATGATGATGACAATAATAATAATTAAGTACTGGTATGTAACGAGAATCTGATACAATATGAGGTTCAAAAATGTAATTTTATTTTAAAGTCAGGTGTTTATCCTCTTGATTCAACTGGCCATTAGGGGTCCACCGGAAAGACATTTACCACCGGAAACCGAATCCGAGTATTTGGATGTACTATTTGCCGGATCCGGAAACGAACCAGAAACGAACCGGGTACCATTTGTTCCATATGCGAAGCTTCACATTTTCATGTAATAAGAAATTATCGACATAAATTTGTGTACTTGTAAGTCTTGTAATAAGAGACTAATACAATTTGAATTGTAGTCATTTCTGTGCAGTTGTGAAGTTTTCTGTGTCATTGTTTTAAGGTTCAACATTTATAATTTTATATACGTAAGTTTACCGAATAAGTTTTTAAAGAAAAAATTTTTTTTAAGGAAAAATTTTTTGCAACTATTTGCGTCTACAATATTTGCCGAAGCGAATACTTCCGGAAACGGGATTTCCGGCCGAGGCAAATGTCCGAGGCGATTTCCGGTGGACCCCTACTGGCCATCAATCAATTGATTAAATCACGACAATATTCTGAATATAACAAGAAGTGGCATCTTCGATATGAGAGACGAAACTACCTCGGACAAAGCCTTCTTGTCCTGTGACTTAGCCTTACGAAGTAGGTTGATCGCGTTTCTCGCCCCATCCTGTATGGCGGCCTCTATACGAATGTGATGACGAATGTCCTCGATTCGAATTTCAAGAGGCGTAGCCATCTCCTTATGACCTCCAGCTACAGTCAAACAATATTCAAATCATGCAGGATAACAACACACACACATCTAAACCTAATTAACCAATCACTTGATCTCTATTAAGTAGATTAATTATTCACCTTAATATTATACATGTTTAAAATTATATATATGTTTAAAATTACACCAGATCCTCGTTATAGCACTGTCTCGCATTGGACATACATCAAATCTGAGACCTCTGATTACTACAGGTATTAATTTGACATCTTACTTCTCAGCTTGAAGACTTTAAGGTGTACAGCTGTGTACACATAGGTGCTTCCACGTTAGCACGTGTACACCGCTGTACACAGGTAAGTTACTCATTTTACATTCAGTATAGTCCATTACTCAACATCACCTTTGAGACGTTCTTAATACGTAAGGACATGTCATCAAGAAGTCCAAACAGTGACCATTCTGAATTTCTTAACATAAATTGAATGCCAGTGCAGACCGAAAAATATCATAGCCTGTGTTGGAGGGGAAGCTCTTAAAGGTGACATCATCCTACACTGACTCCTAAAGCCTTCAAGTACTACCGGTATTAGCTTATTACTCACTTGGGTGTCAGTTACTGAGTCATCGGCCAATAATATCCACTGGTCAATTAGTCATTCCGTAGTCATGCAATTTAAATGAGACTGTCACTCGTTGGGTCAATCAGTCAAGAAGTCATTTATAAAAACACAAACCAAAAACCAACAGCTTAAACTCTACAATAAATCATGATAAGAAAACACATGGACAAACAATGTGACCAGACAGTATATAAATAAATGCTGAACACTCACAGATAATTATAATATATATACAATTATACATGTATATAAACACACAGTTAAAAAAAATTCTACACACATAATCTTCCATATATATATATATATATATATATATATATATATATATATATATATATATATATATATATATATATATATATATATATATATATATATATATATATATACATACATATATATATACACACATAATCTTCCATATATATATATAAAATCTTCCATATATATTATAGATATATATACATAATCTTCCATACATATATATACACACGCTTAATCCTACATATATATATAAACATATCTTCCATATATATATATATACATAATCTTCCATACATATATATATACACATGCTTAATCTTACATATATATATAATATATATATATACACACAATTATGTGGTAGAAATTATTCTCTATATCACAAGCTCTGCAATACATGCTGACTGGCAAATTAGACGAGCGAGTGGTGATCCTCATGATGGGCATTGAGAATTGAGGAGATGATGACTGGAAGCCAAGATAATGAATTACCATCTCTCTCGCTGCTATTCTCCGTTTTCTGGTTACGAGCCCGCAGGATCTGCATCCGAATGTATTCAATCTTGCGCTTGGCATCGGTCAGCATCGTCTGCGCCTCACCGAGCAGCTTCTTGTCCTTGGAAAGTCCATTGTTATAAGTCTCAATCATGTTTTCAGCGCCCTGCTTCACCTGCTCAGAACAAAATCAATCCCATTATGTTGGACGAAGAAGAGCAGTCTCTTACATGAACCCAATTAGTTGTCCCTATCTACAGGGATATTTGATCCCTTCAGGGTCCCCTTTGCAATCGATTAACTTGTATTCTTAATTGGAAGTTGACGTATGATTTCTTCTTTATTGTCGCTGTTGTATTCTTAATTGGCTGCAGGAATAAAATGAATTGATTTGATTTGAAAGAGGCAGTAATCAGTAGGAAATATTTGTGATTTCATTTTTCTTAACCGGTGGGTGGCTAGTCCTCTCCCGCACTGCCCAATCTTCCCACTGACAATGTATGATCGGTGTACTAATAATAATAATAATAATAATAACAATGACAATTTATATGGCGCCGTAACACAGCCATGCCATTACAAGGGCACCTCACAATCAACTAATTTCATACAAGAGCCTAGGGTGCATAACTTGAGCAGAAATTTCAACAACAGCTTTCTGCACCGATAGAGTGATGGGGATTTGAACCTCCAACCTCAGGGTTAACAGTCCAGTACACTACCCACTAGATTAATTATTGCACGACCCTTTAATGCACACACTGCACTGAAAACAAGCCATTATCGGTCCCTTAACATCTTGCACTGGCAGTGAGGCCAGTCCATCAGGATTCATGTTTCATCCTACGCTGGAAAATCAATACAACCATCACATCTTTGGCAATCTGCATCACCTGTACCACGGAAAATCAATCTCTTCATCGTGTTCGAACTGTGACAAACAGCGGTCTCCCATCGCCGTCCACACATTTCTATCCCATTAACATATATTACGGGCAGAACACGCAGCACCGAAGCAAGATAATCCTAGCACAGCTGTTTCTCGACAGGCACCACATAGATGCCAATTCACCACACCACATAGATGCCAATTCACCACATAGATGCCAATTCACCACGCAGATGCCAATTCCCCACGCAGATGCCAATTCACCACAAAGATGCCAATTCACCACATAGATACCAATTCTCCACATAGATGCCAATTCGCTTTACATTTCAATATGTAACATAGTAAATATATTGTACCACAGCACTGTACAGTGTACAATGCTGTGTTACGTATTGTAATTTAATGCATTGTGCTCAATGTATGCATTGATGCATTTATAAGGCACATTTCTGAATGCTCTATTATTGTTCAATATTTCAAAGCATTGCCTTTTAAAGAAATATTGTTAAATCTGTCTACATATCTATCTAGACAGTAACTGTGCACTAAACTGTATGGAAAAATAATCCCTCTCATCGTTAAAGGGTTAAGTACATCTCAAACGCTCTGCTGGGCCAGCCTAATTGATGTTAGAGTCATTAAGGACAAAGGAGTTAATCAATATGGGGAAGAGTACTGAAATTACTAGAACAGTCACCACTGGGCCGCTCCTGGCGTCAAGAGGAGCCTAATAGAGGGATCCCCAACTGTATGGAAAATCCCTAAATAATAATTTAACACAGCATCACGCCAAGGGAAATCTATCTATCGCTGAAATGCACCTGGAGTCCACATGGCAGCAACAACATTTTAGCGAGGAGTTATTTAAGTGCTTTGAATTAGCGAATGAGAAGCGAATAAGGAGAGCGTTTAGCTATTTCTACTCCCAAACAGCGATTCATACAGCATTGATTTCCAAACTGCCTCAAGTGTGTTAAAGACCAACAGCTTAGAAGCGGAAGAGCAGTCCCTTAAGCCAGCCATGAGAGTAGGCAGTCCTGTGTTGAAAGTGTTAGCGACTTCCATTTTCTTAGCCTCGGCACATGAGGACGGTCGGCCAGTCCTCTCCCTTGCTTACCAACAATTCACTTTTTAATTAATCTTTTTAAAGCACATTTATTATGCAGGGTACACTCAACTGTCCAAATTAAAAGTCATTTAGTGAGAAAACAAAAGTGAAGCTAAACAATTCAGAAACCAAAGTCAAATAAATAGAGCTTTATCAAACGCAAGAGCAGTCGGGCAATCACTGCGACGATGATAATATCAAGCTTGATCAATTGCACGGGCAATCACTGAGGTGATGATCATATCAAGCTTGATCAAATGCACGGGCAATCACTGATATGATGATCATATCAAGCTGTGCCAAAAAATGAAGCATTTTCAACCTGATAGCTCTACATAACCTTCCCAACCTTTTGATTCGGAGGATGCTAGCAGACATCAGCAAGTCAGCATGATGTAATTCACAGCTGTCAATTCCAGAGCAATGATTCGCCATGTGAAAAACAGCCGCAAGCAAGATGCAGTGCCAAGCCTGATCCAGTGGGCTATGAAAATGCAAGAGCCAAACACCCGTAATAACAGCCATGGATTAACAGCGATGGTATAACAGCCATGTCCATCTAGCAACACCTGCAAACATCCAGAACACTACACACCCAAAAAAAGTGTCTAGACTGATCACTAGTAGTGGGGCCAGTTGAAATATGCAACACTGCATTGACCATGAACCATCTTGGCTTCTCACGCAAGTAATTCGATTCGCGAAGTATACAGTACCGAGCAAGAGCCAGGCTAATTGACAGATAATTTACCGCCATACGGCTTTGATGGTCGAACTGTCAACGGCCAGAGAGGCAGCAATCAAGCGGTTTATACTTTGTCACTTGTCGCTGCCTGTCAAGCGTCTGATCTCTGGAAGAACTGGGGAGCGAATTACTGCCAAACCGATAATGTAGAATGATTAATGTGTTGCATGATCTTTTCAGGGCATCTTCAAGACAGCGCAGTCACAACATAGACCACCGTGGAATATACGTAAGCTTCAGCAAAGCAGTGCATTTGCACCACCATTTCTTTGTAGCAGGAATTCAGATAGATGAGACCGAAGTCTGTAATATGGATCCCGAATTAAAGCCTGCTTTCCTAGCAAACTCAGCTATAATGAGTACACTGACCGTACACTGTCGGTGGGAAGATGAGACGGCAAGGGAGCCTCATATGCTGAGGCTAAGCAATTGAAGTCGCTAACACTACAAACCCATGGCTGCCTCGGGGCTAGCTTAAGGGACTGCTCGTCTTCTCCTTCTTATATCCTAAAAGCGACCACTGACGTCATTATTATGTAACCCCGATATAATCTGGCACTTGACAAGATTCCCCAAGGGAGAATCATAATGAGGTAAAACAGGCTACCACCTGGACAGACACACGAACAAAGACGTACCAAGACCAAGACTTGAACCGGTCATAGGTCATAAGAAAGGACTGGACAATGAACAAACGAAATGGCTGACATCAGGAAATGATGATGATGATGATGATGATGATGATGATGATGATGATGATGATGATAATGATGATGCAACGTTGTCCTCCATGAACTAAACGTATCTAAGGGAACTGACCTTCTGTTCGATGACGAGTCTCCTCTGCAGCAGCACCATTCGCTGCGATGTCGCATCGCCATTGCTGGACGAGTCTAGGTCACGGTCAGGAGATGAACCCAGCTGACCACCTACAGCACACCAGCCTTTGTGCAATCACAGAATAACTAATAGGGCACAATAAACATCAAATCATTCTGCCTCCCATGAGGACTACTCTCCAGTGGCTCTGTCAAAAGGACTGTGATTCGGAATGCATCACTGACTGCCTTGTGCACTGTGAGAACGTCATTATTATAATTAAACTGTGTTTATTATGCATGCAAGATCAGCCATCTCAATCTGAGGCATGACCCAATTGTGAACAAAGGTCATTGCTCAAGGTCCCTACAGAGCAGCAGCCATCTCAGAGGACATTTGAACCAGTACACTCCATGCTAAAGGCTGAGCGCTCTAACGACAACTAACGACAACTAACGACACTGTAGTGTGTCAAGTGTCAACAGTAGAGCAAGGTAGGGTAAGGTAAAACCAAGTAAGGGGAGGTAATCACTCATTCAACGAGTTGGATTAGATTATGAAAGAATTAAGATTAGACAAATCAGGCTCTAATACGTTGCTTTGCATTTCAATCAATATCAAAATATTATAAACCTTCCATCAGTTACAGTTCTTAACTTAAGGCACTGAGCACTGGGTCTTGTCTCTCCTCAGTTCGAAGCAGGCAAATGACAACAGTAGATCAAGGTAAGGTAAGGTAAAACCAAGTAAGGGGAGGTAATCACTCATTCATGACACAGCTCTTTCAGCCCAAGTCCTGAGATACGATCCTGCCCGTTGAAGGAAGTTTAGGCTGAAGTGCAGGCACATAAAGAGCAAGGCAGGATCTCCTTTCCTGGCTGTTTACATCATCTGACAACAGATTGTCAGTCAGTTTCACAAGACACATTGAGATTCCAACCCCAGACTAGAAGGTGAAAGGCAAATGCAGTTGCCATCTGTCACCACGATAACAATAGCGCGGTGGGAGATTGTAAACCATGACCAGGCTGCTTATTTTCAAGTTATATGGCTCTGCAACTAAACGCAAACTTAAACGCAACATGACACACCACGATAGCAACTTCTAACAGTCTTTGCAATTGCCTTAGTACACTGGAACTTTCTCCTTATTGTAACAATGGTGAGACAAATTGGGAGACAAATTCAGTACCATGTTATCGTCATCACCAATTTCCTAACCCCTGCCATTTGGTGGAAATGGGTGAAAACAAACAATCACCATTGTCTTTGGTCATTTGTCACGTCCAGTTCTCCTCTCAACATCAGTCCAAGTCTTGCTATGTCCTCATTATATTGTTTATCCAGCACATATTTGGTCTGCTTTGTTCCCATTCCTTGGAATCTTGCCCGTAGTGCATTGTATGGAATTCGACCAGATGGCCAAACCATCAAAGTTCTTGCTGGACTACTCTGTCTAGCAGATTTGTTTGGACACCTACTAATTGTTTCATGTCATAATTTCTAATTTCTATAGTTTTGAAATCCGTGCACTGTTGTACATCATTGATATCAGTAGGCTACTGTCTGGAATCAGAAAACACTAAGCAGCCACAGCGCTCAGAGCATAAACAACAAAGCACAGTCATTGTCAGACACAATAATGGTCTTGTGTAGCAATCAGACAAAAACTGTCATTCAGTAGGCCACAATAAATGTGTCTTGACATCAGACAGTTTCATCTTGACTGAATCGAACAAAATTTTATTGATCACCAGATAATCAAAGGTAATACATTATACAGGCAATGAGCTGAATATTAAGTGTCAAAGGAAGAACTCCAAAGAAACCAAATTGCTTCTGCTGTTTGAAGATGTCCTTTGGGTTGCATGGACAGTTATATCATTTTGTAACAATTTCTATACAAGCCAATTTCTAATCCAGTAATTCACATAAATGTTTAGCCACAATGGCGTCGGCTGTTAACAGTACGTAACTACTTCAAGAGTGTAACAATGTTACATTACAATAAGGCGTTTGCTGAGAATTCTGAATTTCAGATCCTCACACTAATCACCTTATAACAGAATTTGTTTAGTAACGAAGCATGTTATAAATAGGTTCTGATGTAGCACAATTCAGTCACTCAATTACTCTAAAACAATGGCATACTAAACAATTCACTTGGTCAATTCATTTCAGTCTCCCGTACTGAATCGAATTCATCTTAATATTAATTCATCCTAATTATTACTAATTATTAATCTTAATAATATTACTAAGATACTCCAAGTTGACTCAGCCTTCCACTCCCTAGAGGCAGCAATAAAATGAGTGGGCGCCTAACAGGCTGCCAAGACGTGTGTTCAATAAGATCTTGATTATTGCACCGTAATGCTGTGGTTTGTCAGTGAGCTTGTGAATAAACATGAATATATTATATTATTGTTATTATTACTTTCCAACTGCACATTTCATTACGAAAATCATAAACCAGGAAGCGAGAGGAAGCATAAATAAATAAGGACGCACCTTGACGTCTGCTGGTTCCGGTGCCAGCACTGGTCATCAGCAGACACATCTGAACGTCGGTCAGTTCCTGTTTTAAATCCTCCAGCTTGCTGTTCGCTTCTTTTATGATCGTGCCAACGTGTAGCAAGGACTTTCGATCGTTTGTTGCTCGTCGTAGGTTGTCGGCGCCTTCCTTGATCTTCATCTCTGTGAGAATGGCCTTCTTGAGCTGCTCCTCCATACCCTTGAGTTTCTCCTGAATGACATCGTTCGACAGGTCTGGCTCAAAGCCAAATCGCTCGTAGAGCGAATGTTGCTGCAACAACGAAAGCAATATCCTACATCGAAACTCCTCCATCTCCGCAGAATTCAAGTAGATTAATTTACAACATAACTAAACAGAATCGAGCTTACTGTGATAGCCACTCGAATGGTGGCTGCTTAGAGGAAAGCCCCTAGAGCACTCAGCACTAAGGCATGCCATCACATTCTACTGACAGTTATAGTCACAGCTCATCCCATTGAAGCACAAAACCCGGAAATTACACAATGAACTGTCATAATGGCACCCTGCAAGATGCAGACATCTGATGTATTGATCAGCTGTCATAAATTGTCGGCCGATGCTTTCACCTGTTCAGCTGTCTGTTGTAACGGTCTATTCTTTGTGAGTTCTTTGCTGGACACCTATTGTGAGTGCAGATCAGTAAATTCACCTGGTGGGTGATCAACAAAGTCAATTTCCCTTCATTTCAAATTTACTTTACCTTAAACTACTGGAGACCTGGGAGCTACAGTCCATCCTACTGTATCATGAATCATGTAGTGAGTGCTACAATAGGACTTCACCCTAACACACAGCACAGCAAGAGCAACCTTCATTTGGTTCAGTTTCAAAGGAAAGTTATCAATCAATCAATCAATCAATTTTGTTTTCCTGTAACCAACAAGTATGGCAGTACCATGTAATCTACTGTGTATACCAGGAGGAAGACCCAGAAGAGATCAATGATCCCGCTACCTACGGTCACCTATGGTACTAAAAAAAAGTAATATTACTTGACAGCCAGTTAACATTCAATGACAGGAATTAAACACAGGCCAGAAATAAACTCAATTAACTAACTTCACTAAACACCCATAATACCGGATTAACAAGGGTTCAATAGCCTTGTTAATTAAGCTACATAGATGGCTTAATTAACACACTGCTCCCTAAAGAGACTAATCCTACAACAGAAGTTTTATGAATATGGTTAAATGTGATCCACTCTTGAATAGATAGTACAACTGCTTTGCCCGACAACACTAGTAATGAAGAGGGGCCTTTCAGACCTCTGTGCTCCCATTGTTACATCCTTAGACAGTTGAATGAAAGAATGTCATGTAATCTGACAGGCATTCAAGGAAAGAATGTCAACAATCCGCTGTGGCATATCTGACAACTGAATGCAGAACAGACATGCTCTAAAACTCTCAACCAATACTCTAACTGTTGCCTTGCAATACAACAACCCCAAACGTTCACACGTGCAACAGGCAACAACAATTGGCTGCAACAGTACTGCACGCACAGGATTACGAATGCAGGATTCATTGGAAGTCTTAGTTAACAAAGCTGACAGTCATGTACAGCTACTGTGGAAAGTTGTAGTCCATGGTACAGTGGTAAATATTAATAATGTATATTTGCTTTAATCATCCATGAAGAAAGGGTTTGTCAGAATTTTGGCACAGCAGTGTGATAGTCAAGGGGTTAGCATGCATGGCTGTCAACTTTAAGGATTTAAACCCCAACAGGGCAAACATCTGTTGCAAATCTGGGCTCCAGTTGTAAGATTGCTGTTCAAATTTCTGCCAGGGCAAAAATCTATTTCAACATTTGGACTCCACACTTATGCCTGTAGAGAACTTGATTATATAAATGAGTACAATAACCATACCCTGTAGGTGGGAAGACTAAATATCCCGAACACTCCCCCATAAAATCTCCCCAGAGAATCTGTTCTGTTTTAGAGTAAATTCCACCCCCAGACTATATTCTAAAACGAAGTCTTGGGGAATATTTTATCCTCTGTCAAAATAATCTCTCTCCTGTCAGTCCTGTGGAGACTTTATTCTTTGAGAAATGTACAGTCACGTTTATTTTAAGTTAATGAAAATTTAAGTCAGAAGGATTTTCTAACGTTATTCTAAAGCTATTTAGTATTTTTACACTACAGCTTACAATAAGAACATGAAAACTGTGACTGGAAATTAACAGAAGCAGACATTATTTCAGTCCAGAGGAGACTGTTTTGGGAAGACTTCATTTGGGACACTGTGACACCGGCAGCGAGGTTGAGGACTGGCCGCCTGACTCCTTCCCCCACTAAGTAAAATGAATTTGTTAACACTTCATACCCATGGATGCCTCTAAACCTCCAAGGACTTCACTTCCTCTTCATGATACTCATGAGCACTTACACAGGATTTTATGAGCACTTCATTACGACAGAAAGAACAAATCAAACGTCACGTAATGTTTATGTTCCTCAGATCATAGCTTTAGATCTAGATATTACTGAATGTAAATCAGACATTATGAAACTGTTTATAACATTGCACCTGTTTTTTGTCCTACTGATATTGTGCTATTTTGCTATACGTTTATACTGTTTATACTGTTTATTGAGCCTCGTCTCGCATGCTCGTGTTTTGTAAGCCGCAGTGCGTCTGCAAGAGGTTCAATAAAGAACATACTTACTTACTTACTTACTTACTTTTGCCAAATGTATGTATTGTTGTTGTAAAGTATGAGCGTTTGTCCCATCCTAATAAAAGATTACTTACTTACTTACTTACTTACTTACTTACTTACAGCAGTAGAGCATACAAACACAATGCTGTGTAAACAACATAATGTCAAATGCACAAACTGTGAAAGTGTTCGTACATGTCATTTATGAAACTAGATTTACTATTCAAGATGATGACGAGTTCGGTAGCACAAAGAAAATGCTCTCCAAAGCAAAACCATAAAAAACGTTCTAGAGAAAGTTAGATGTCGAGTGAACTAGTCACCACTAGAACATCAAGCGACGCTTCTTAACAATGTATAGCAAGCACAGGAAGTACCGGTAAGCTAACTCTTTACATTGATACAGTATGTTAACTGGAAATGTAGCAACTAAATACTATCATAAGTATCTTGTGGCATACTCTTAAAGTACACATACTTTTAAAGTATGCATACTCTTAAAGTACTTGGGATAAAGTCTATTCAGAGCAGACATTTGTTTGATTACAACACTCAAAGATAAACTGACTGGTGTCAAAGCACCTTAGCTGCCAAATGACAGACATTTTTGTACAACAGGATAATTACTAGAAAGACCACAATATTGTCTCATAGAAGGACACAATGTAAGCACTAGATTACCAGATAATAACTGATCTCTATGCATGCTGGCTGCAAGCACTAGCACCTGTTAAGATTATAAGAATGCATCAAATGATACTGATGTACAACAATTTCCAAAGTATTCATGAACCTAAATGATCCCGTGCACGGAAAATATACATTATCCAACTTACTAGTAATTATTTTCTGAAACGCATTATGGATAATTAAAGACGTGTGAAGGGTCAGTTGTGTATCAAACAATGTTCAGACAGTCAATGACCTATTTTGTCATTTCTAGTTATCAACACAGACTTCTGCACAAGGGTGATTGCTATTTGCTACTGCAACCGACATATTTTTTCCCATGAATCCGAAGGTTGGTAGAACACGATAAAGAAGCATAAATAAATACATAATGTATGGTAAGTTAAACAGCGTTGTAGAAGTCAAAACATAAAGAAAATTAGGGACTTGGAAGGACAGCATTGGTCCTCAGAGGTTGCAAGCAACAAGCGGACTATGAAGAATCTGTTTCAGACATTCCACACAGTGAATTATTTATCAACCTGGACAGGAAAATATTTCACTGATTTCTGTTTTGCAACAGCTTGAGCAAACTTGGCTGATAAATGGATATACTGACTGTGCACCATAGGTGGAAAGATCAGATAGTGAAGAAGAGGGTTGGTCACTGACCCTCACAAGCAGAGGATAAAAGAAGTTCTAAGTTACTTGCTAACAATTCATGCTCAAGGCTGCCTCTTGGGCTTTGGTTTAACACTTAAACAACTAGAGTGTACTAAAAGTGACTGGGAAACTAAAGCAGCTCCTCGTTAAAGTGTGAGAGTGTACTAAAAGTGACTGGGAAACTAAAGCAGCTCCTCGTTAAAGTGTGAGAGTGTACTAAAAGTGACTGGGAAACTAAAGCAGCTCCTCGTTAAAGTGTGAGAGTGTACTAAAAGTGACTGGGAAACTAAAGCAGCTCCTCGTTAAAGTGTGAGAGTGTACTAAAAGTGACTGGGAAACTAAAGCAGCTCCTCGTTAAAGTGTGAGAGTGTACTAAAAGTGACTGGGAAACAAAAGCAGCTCCTGGTTAAAGAGTTAAAGGACTGCCTTTTCTTCCTCCTATTCTCATCAAACTTCTCCTCCTCCTCCTCCTTTCCTGTGATGCTCTGAATTATAACTGGGAATGGACCAATTGCGAGATACCCTGTAAAAGAGTACTAAAATCACTGCACTGGACAACGTCATTGATAAATCACTGATACAGGAAATGCCTTGGATTAAATACAGACAGACAGACAGACAGACAGACAGACAGACAGACAGACAGACAGACAGACAGACAGACAGACAGACAGACAGACAGACAGACAGACAGACAGACAGACAGACAGACAGACAGACAGACAGACAGACAGACAGACAGACAGACAGACAGACAGACAGACAGACAGACAGACAGACAGACAGACAGACAGACAGACAGAACAGCTTGAAGAATGGAAACAGAAAATGCATTACAGACACTAGAGGTAAAGATATTGATGGCAGACTAAAGCAATAGGACACTGATTAAACGTGAAGTGCAAAGTGTTGCTCCACAAAGTGCAAAGTGCTGCAAAACATAGAAATCCTTCAGCTAGAGCTGCCAGGATTGGCATCAGGAACAGATCATTTTTATGACAGTGACGATAACCATGAACATGATTACAGGACATAAAAAGAAGTTTACTGCATCATTTAACAGAGTTAATCGTCCACAGAACCTCTTGAGGCTCACCAGCTAATGGCATTTGTCCACTTCTTGTCCCAGTAAATCACCCGGGCAATTACCGGTAGATAACAATTTGGAATTCGTGCATCCAGATATTATGAAAAAACCTTTCTACAACTCAGTAAGCAGTAATTCACCTCCCAATGCAAAAATAATTGTAAAAAATGAACAAGACCCCAAATGAACCGATGCGCACTCATACAGAACTTAGGAAACTGAATTTAAGAAACGGCCACCTACCACGCTTAACAAATATAATAATTCGAACAGCAGTTAGGCTGACAAGACATGCCTTGTATGGTACTTTAAAAGGCAGAAGAAACATCCCCGTATAAAAATATAAAGTCATACATACAAAGTTCTCGGTTAAATATAAAAGACTTGAAACAGCCACCTTTCTCCTCTTAAACACTTGAACCAGACCGATCCAAACCTGCTAGGAATTTAATAAAAACTGTTCACCACAAGCGATGAAACTCTGCATTCACTGAGCACATGTGTTGTACTCAATAGTCTACCATTAGACAGTTATAAGCACTGTTTGGTCACAGACACAGCTCAGGAAACATTTTCCAACCTATCTAAGTAGGCCATCTTAAGAGGCACCTTTATAGATCCATTAGACTGCTGTGTTTAGCACCCTTGTAGGGTTCTTAAAATTGCACCTTACAATAGCCACATACATGCATACATACATATATATGCATAAATACATACATAATCCAGCGGACTAAATGACACGGCAGGGACATGCGTAACAAATACCTACTCTTCTTATTATAAACCACTGTCCAGACTTTCTTACTATAAACCACTGTCCAGACATTCTTACTATAAACCACTGCCTAGACTTTCTAACTATAAACCACTGCCCAGACTTTCTTACTATAAACCACTGCCCAGACTTTCTTACTATAAACCAGTGCCCAGACTTTCTTACTATAAACCACTGCCCAGACTTTCATATTATAAACCACTGCCCAGACTTTCTATATTCCCATTTGAATACCACCGACCAGCTGGATTTATAAATGAGGCTTTGGATGATTAGTCCTATAACTTTAAACACAACTACTGACCGGTGGTGACTGACCAGTGGTGATTGACTGGTGGTGACTGGTCAACCTTCTCTTCCTGCTCACAGGAATCCCCAAAAAACACGAGTAAAATACAAAACAGAACTAAATTGGATGTTAACTTCAATACAAGAGCTGCGCCATAAAATGTAAATTCTTGGCGACAGCTCAAAATCTCGTCACTGATACTGAGGATGTAACAAGGGACCAACATTGACGGAAGCACTGGACTTGACCGATCACCGAGGACAACCGAGTACATGCATTTGAATTCATCACAATCAAATGACTGGCGTCAGAAACAGATGATGATGTTGCTGCTGCAGATGACGATATTGACGATGATACTGATGATGATGATAATGATGCTGATAATACACACATACATAATGAGTAAGCCATCCCTGAAAAATTCAGCAATGCATCCTCTATTCCCGAATTAGGCGTGCGTGTTTCTGCATGATGCTAAATAATCAGCCTCATCTGTGAATCAGTGAAGAAGACGACGACTAAGAAGAAGATGAAGAACACGAAGAAGAAGACGAAGAAGACGACGAAGAAGAAGACGAAGAAGACGACGAAAGAGATGACGAAGAAGAAGGGGAGGTCTGGTTGAATGTCTGGCTCCAGGCCATTAATAATAACCGCCGTCTCTATAGTAACCTCCCTTGCAGTTGGGGGTAGGTACAAGCAGAATCGTCATCATCATGTTCATCAATTACCGGCACATTCAACCCTAAGAATATTGGTTAACGACCGAAGTGGCAGTCACACACACACAGCTAGCCAGCCATCCAGACAGACAGACACACACACACACACACAGACAAGGACCAGGCAGACAGAAATACCAGAAGCAGCAACAGCCGCCGCAGCAGCCGCCGACGGCACTGCAATCGTTTCTCGTTTCTCGGTCAATCTAAAGATGCACAGACATTCATCAGTAAGTTATCAATTTCTGCGTAGGGGGCATAAAAGGAGGAGAAGGCCGCTGCTGTAACATATGCCGTGCGCCCTCTGTTAGCCGCCCAGTCGACCAAAGACTCAAGTACAACCACCGACCGGCTGCCCGCCTGCCTACCCGCCTGCCTGCGAAATCAACAAGTGGCCGCAACTGCTTCATAAATAACCTTGGCACAAACTGCACATAAATTTCACTCCAGATCCCATCCAGATGCACACCACCGGACGACAGGCACACACGTTCATCTCAGCTGCTGCTGCAGCAGAGCATCCAACTAACTCAAGTGTCCCTGGCCGGGGCGACACAGCTGCTAAGGAATACTACTACGACCACTGAGTCACCCTTCACAGCCCTCTCTAACACGTTCAAAGCCCCTCGCCCTGCACAACATTGGACCCCGACGAGAGAGGGAGAGAGCGAGCTGGGCGTCTTCACAACCCAGATACTACATGGAACCTCGACTTAAGTATTCTCACTATTCTGGCAAGATGACACATGATAAAACACGGTACTGTCTGAGCTATTAGCGTAAAAATCGTAAACTGACATAATGGCCTGGCACCCATTCAAAGGGTGAGGGATCTCACACAATCAATTCATTACATATGCGCAGGGTCGAGGCCACATGATCACTATAGAAAAACTGGTACACTTACATTTTACAGCAATTAAACAACTTCGTCCAAGTGGACTATTTTAAGGTCAAAGGGCATTAATGACGAGCAGAAAAAACTGTCAAAATCCAGCAAAATCGTTAAAATAAATCAGGAACTCCGGATCGATCCCAGCATCAGTCTGAACACGAAAAAATGATCATCCAACAGATTCCACTTTGCGACAAACTCAGGATGAACTGATGAGCGGAAAAAACAGCCGCATCACGGCCACCAGCATTTGTAGTGTATCGTATCTGTTGCCATTTCACATCAAGTTGTTATAACTTCCCATTGGCTATTACAGGTTACATTTCCATGCTTCATGTGTTATTGAAAGGCCTTCTTAACATCACATTCCTCTAATGTGAAAGCAAATACAGTGTCTTTTATTTGCTTATACAAACATGGCAATCCACACCACATCCGCTGAACTAACCAACCAAGAGAATCTCATGTACAGCGTCTCCCTATCTGTATGGTTCTGTCTCTCTGTCGCTGTCTGTCTCTCCATTTCTATCTTACAATTCGTTTTTTTCCCTGGTTCTTTGTCCTCAATTTCAACCACTTTTCTCTGCCTTCCTGTTCCCTCTCCCCCACTTCTGCCTACATCATTCACCCCACGGTTACCCGCCCTACCTCTTTGTCTCTCTGGCTCTCCATCCGTCTTCTCCCTCTTCTTTTACTATTTGCTCTGCCGCTAGCAAACTGCCTGGGGCTATACTTTCACAAATGACTAATTGAGCACCAGAGCAAATAGACAAGTAGCACGAACAGCCAGATCGCAAGAGTATTGATGCCATGTATCCAGGCAATTATATAGCGCCCTCAGAGAACCTCTCAACAGCACAAGTACACTCTGTGATCTTAGACCCCAGCAGAAATTGTCCCGCTCCTTCTTCTCTACCTCCCTTTCCGACTTTTGCCTACCTCTTTTATCACATTATTTATCCAGCTCAGCTATAGTGAGTACACTGACCGTACACTGTCGGTGGGAAGATGACACGGCGAGGGAGAGGACTGGCCAACCGCCCTCATATGCCGAGGCTAAGAAAATTAAGTCACTAACACTTCATACCCATGGCTGCCTCAGGGCTAGCTTAAGGACTCTTCTTCTTCTTTACCCCATTATTTGATTGATCATAAGTGCCATTTTATACAGCACCTGCTCAAAGGTGCTACCAAGTCCCAACATGACAACAGGGTGAAATACAATCGTCTTGAACTAACTGCTGGTGAAATGCAGGCAACGGACAAGAAGCTTATATTGTACGTTACATGGCATGCTGTTCCAGAATGAGGAGGCCAAATCATGGTTGCACTTTGTAAATACAGACAACCTGCTTTCGGTACTTTGAATGCTGACTCCTGACGTCATAAGTTGCATCCAGAGTCCATAGGTTTTCAGAACGAGTGGCACTTTGACATACGACTTAACCAGAAAGTTGTCCATAAAAATTGTACAGCTACTGATGAAAACATCCCCACATTGGTGAAAAGTTCTGAAATAGTTTCTGAGCCGAAAGCGGCTTCTCATGAACATAATAGCCTGACACCCAAAACTGCCAAGCCGAATCCAATTTCAAGCCTGGCTCTTGAAATTGTAAGGTGTACATTGTACAATGTACATGAAGCAGACTGCATGCCAACATAAATGAAGATGTCATAAAATTCCAGTAACCACAAACTCCAATGATCAATCATTCAATCTACATTAGGTTTTTATCTTAACTGTATAACTTGATGTAGTACAGCCACATCAAGTTACACAGTTTCACGAGTCAATGTCAGGAATTTGTAAATCTATATAAATACAGAGAAGACTCTGTCTGTCTGTCACAGCGATCTTTGACCGCGATGCATTTCTACAGCTTTGGACCTTTTCACTCCAAACCTTCACTACTGTTTCGGGGTGGGCATTACACACCCAGTGTGAGGCTTCGCGTCCCCCGTTTTCACCGCTACCATGGTCTCCCGGGCCAAAACCTACCCGGGCAATGCATTTTTAGCTGGTAAAAAAACTTACACTCAACCTATTTTCACTCGCCAGATGATGCTGCCGGGTTAAGCAGCTACAGTACGGATTCGCTAGAGGGATTGAAACTTTCACTGAACTAAACCCAGCCAATGCCGAGTTAAGCAGTGTTTTGTTGCTTATTCGCTAGAGGGATTGAAACATTCAAAACGCCGGGTTAAGCAGCTTCGCGTCCCCCCTTTTGACCGCTACCATGGTGTCCCGACCCAAAACCTCCTAAACCCGGGGCAACGCCGGGTTCACCAGCTAGTGAGTAACAAAAGGGAATGTACTGGTTATGGAATATCCCTCAGATGTTGTCAGTAACTGCTACTCCATATGGTTTCTATTAATTTCATGCTAAAAAACAGTAGATTTACCTGACAGAATCTTATCTATGCTTTATTAGTGTGCGAAGTAATGAGGCTTGACTGTACCGGAGCATGTCTGTCTGACTTTAAAAACCTGGCAAGCAAGAGACTGTTTCCTGGCTGTTTCAGAAAGTGAGAATCATATTAGGTATATGTTTCTTGTCTGATTACTTTCTGGGTGTCATCTGTTATAGACTGGGTGATAATGAAGATCTCTCACAGCAGCTTATTTGCACACAGCTGCGCAGTCATTTTAATATACTCTTGCAGCTGATGCCTGTTGTATGCCGTAAAACTAGGGGCTCGTCAGAAATTGACATTCAATAGGTTTCAGACAGCTATCACTGATCTGTCAAATAGGCTGTCATTGTCAACCATTATGTTTATCATGAGCTTATTAATAATTATTTACTTCCTTCATGCTGGTTTCAAGTTTTTTCTGTTTCTTTTTCTAAATTGCACCAGTGGCATTGTTACTTGACACCCACGCATTTGATGAATTTCTTACTAAAAGTAAAAGCTAAACAATATCTAGAAGATTAGTACAAATCTAATGACTCCTGTGACATGTTATCGTAATACTTGTAAGATCGTCGATCGATGGCTGGTAGTACTGGTAGTATTCATAATCCTACATTAATAAAAAAAATCAATGGTATTGAGGACCATAGTGCTATATAAATGCTGCTGAGGCATCAGTGACAGACTGGCATTTCAGCCGTCAGTCTGTAATGCCAATCAAAGACCGGTGCCCTGCTGCGATGGTACCCACTGGCATTTTAGCAACTCCTGGGAAACTGGGTTGTATCATCGTCCTCCTTCGCTGCCTCTCCCGGGTGTGGAGCACTTCTGAGTAGACATCTTGAAGTGATGTTAAACATAAACGCTACAACAATGGCCTAACATCTTGAAGCACGAGACGAAGTGTAGTTCAAAGCACAGCTCTCTGACAACAGTCCATTACTAGCAAACAGACGAGTCTTCCGTGTATAATCCTGCAAGAACACAGCTAGTAAGAGGCACGCAGGGAATGGCTTCAACATCTACGCAAACACAACACGAGACGGATCTTAAACTTAACTCTACAGGGAGACTACGCAATACGCAGGAGATCCAAAACCAGATGACTGAGCGATGAACACTGAACTTAATTTAATGGCAACGGCGCAGTCAGAAATATCTATGCAGTTACAGCATAGCTTCAGAACTACCGATATCTCAGTCGATTGGGTAGTGGGCGATTAAAAAAGGCGGAGTCCCAAATACCTGCAAGACACAGTCACAGGACTATTCAGCGGCATTAGTAAAAAAGATCCAAACACTGGTTAGGCTTATATCTAAAGGTCGTAGGTCAACTAGCCGGTATCTGGCAAGTGAGAGATTCAATCCAGCACTATTTATTTACAGTGATTTGAAGTGCACACCAACTTACCGATTCGCCCACACATAATCATCGTAGTCTAGTAGTTAGCCGCCTGTACTGTCAACCCAGAGGTTAGGGGTTCAAATCCCTGTAGGGTACAGAGATGCTGATTTCTGTTCCACTGTAACTCCCCAGTGAACTTGACTACAAAATGAGCACACTGACTGTATAGTGTATACTGTCACCGACATTAGATTAGGCAAGGAGAGCGATGTCACAAGCACCCTGTACCTCTTGGGGCTGGCTTACAGGACTGTTCCCCTTCTGCTAAACAAAAATAATCAGCCTTTTACATTTCAACTGAACAATGCAATACTCCTGCAGCACAGAGCGAAAACGAAAATACCAAGTAAACTAAACTAGCACAGTAAACAACCGACAAAAAACAAGCAAACCTGGTGCAAAGGTCAACCCGTTGATGCCTACAGCTGTTAAATCAATCACTACACCTCCCCTCCCTTCCCCCCCCCAAAGAATCCTCACAACAGAAATGAGTTAGCATTGGAAACTGCAGGAATCTCGATACTACAGAAAAATTAGAACGATGAAATATGACATTCCTTGGGTATGCCGACAATTCTGCTGAAATGGTTTGTTCATACAGAAAGAATGCCAACTGACCAAATCCCACACAACACCCTAAATGCAGGATCCACAGGAAAGATACTCTAAGGAAGGTCTACCGTGACTAAGAATATACACTATAAATCAAGATAATAAGACTTAGTTTATATATATATATATATATATATATATATATATATATATATATATATATATATATATATATATATATATATATATATATATATATGAGAACAACACTAAGCTGACAAGAGGAAGGGAGATTATTTATTCACACCCATGTCACAGTCAAATGACTGGTGTCAGGAACTGAAGATGGGTGGTATGCGTCTCCAAAAGCCTCTACCGCCCAAATGCCCACCACGCCACCTTCACGTGGTAACCCTGTTGAAACAGAGTGCGTGGTGGACGACCGAGCCCTCGCCGGGATATGCGAGCCCAGAGACAAGGAGTCGGAAGGACGGACGATGAAAAACATCGACGCTTGGAGATGGTGTCTCCCTAAAAACACCGAGAGGAAGGCAACGGGAAACCACCTCTCTACATTCCCAAGACAAACATGAAAAATGACGAATAAAGTACAAGAAAACAACGTGAACGATTCCCCTCGACCGCTGTCGAGAGGAGTCGCGTTCGGCAGGGGAGGGAAAAGGGCCTCTTCGACCTTCAAGGCCTCCCAGGTCGTCAACCAGAGAAAACCTTGTAAAGAGAAGATTAGGGTGGGGACATGGAATGTAAGGACGATGATGAGACCAGGAAAGCTAGCAAATGTTATTAGAGAAATGAGAAAAGCTAGACTGGATATATTGGGACTATCAGAAGTGAGATGGAAGGAGGGAGGAGACTTTACGAGTGAAGGAATAAGAGTGATTTACACCGAAGGAAGAAATGGACAGAGTGGAGTGGCGATTTTGTTGGAAGACAGTGTTGCTAAATGTGTAACAGAAATAGAAAGATGTGGAGATAGACTGTTATCGGTAAGAATACAGGCATACCCAGTCGACATTCTAATCATACAGGTATATATGCCGACCACAACACACGAGGAAGAGGAGATAGATAAAATATACGAAGATATAGAAAAAAGACTAGAGACCACCAAAGGAAAAGACTACACAATCATAATGGGAGACTGGAATGCATCGGTAGGAGAAGGGGAAGAGGAAGGCTACATTGGAAAATATGGATTAGGAAAGCGGAACGAAAGAGGACAAAAGTTGGTAGAGTTCTGCAGAAGACAAAATATGGTAGTCACAAATACTTGGTTTAAGCAAGAAAAACGACGGAGGTATACGTGGAAGGCACCGGGAGACAGTGCGCGCTATCAGCTGGACTACATCTTGATAAAGCAACGATATAGAAATAGCGTGAAAAACGCTAAGACGCTACCAGGGGCGGATGCAGATACAGACCACAACTTGGTAGAAATGACGGTGCACCTACAGCTAAAACTCATCAGGAAGAAAAGAAAGAAGGTTAACAAATGGAATAAGGAGAAACTAAAGACAAATAGCAATGTACTGGCAGAGAGAATAGAAGAGAGTATCATAGAGATGGAAACAGCCACAACAGAGGAAAGATGGAGAGGGCTAAAGGAGACTATCATACGGGAGGCGATGAGTACAGTGGGGCAGCAGCAGGGACAAACACCGCGGAAACCTTGGATAACAACGGAAATGATACAGGAAATGGAGGAAAGAAGGAAATGGAAACACCAGAGCACAGAAGAAGCAAAAAAGGAATATAGAAGGTTAAATAACAAATTGAGACGAACAACAAAGAAGGCAAGAGAAAAATGGTGGGAGGAGAAATGTCAAGAACTAGAAGAACTACAGGCAAAGGGAAGTTACGATCAAGTATATGAAAAAGTGAGAAAGCTGACAAAAAGACCAACAAGAGAAGGAGGAATAGCAGTAGAGGATAAAGAGGGAAAGATATTACAAGATCCAGGGGAGATCCGAAATCGTTGGAAAGAATACGTCGAAGATTTGTACCAGAGTCAGGAAAAGCCGACGGATCTAGATGAGGGAACATGCAGGGGGACGGGAGACGATATAGGCCCAGAAGTGCTGAGAGACGAGGTACTAGCAGCAATTAGCGACATGAAGAACAATAAAGCAGAAGGCGTGGATAACATCCCAGCTGAAATACTTAAGAACTTGGGAGAAAAAGCAACAGGAGAACTAGTAAGACTATGCCAGGATATATACAGCACTGGGAAGTGGCCTGAGGACTTCCTACAGACCATCATGATCCCCATAAAGAAGAAAAATAATGCAACGGCTTGTAAGGACCATAGAACAATTAGCCTACTACCACACGCAGCCAAGATCATGCTGAAGATAATCACAAAGAGAATCCAGGCAAGGGTAGAAGCGGACAAAGGTCTAGGAGAGGACCAATTTGGATTCAGAAAGGGTAGAGGAACAAGGGACGCCATCGGAGCCCTGAGGGTGCTAACGGAAAGAAGTTTAGAGTACGGCCAAGAGGTCTATATCTGTTTTGTGGATTATGAGAAGGCGTTTGACAGAGTAGATTGGAAAAAGCTGATGAATGCACTCAGACGAAGGGGCATAGATTGGAGGGACAGGAGGCTAATAGGAAATCTATATTTGAACCAAAAAGTAAAGATAAGAATAGAAGGGGAGTTCTCAGAGGAAGGAGAAATTGGTAGGGGAGTAAGGCAAGGATGCCCACTATCACCAATTCTCTTCAACATATACATAGAAGAACTGATACAAGAGGCAATGGAACAGACAGGAGAGGGTATAAAAGTGGGTGGAAGACTCATAAGAGCCTTAAGATTTGCTGACGACCAAGCAATGCTCGCAACTACACAAGAAGGACTGCAGAAATTGATGGATCAACTAAACAGGACCTCAATAAAATACAACATGAAGATAAATATCGGAAAGACAAAGATTATGAGGATAAGTGCAGGGGAGGAGGAGATCGAAATGAAAATAACAATAAATGGAGAGGAGGTGGAACAGGTCAAGAGCTTTTGCTACTTGGGAAGTGTGATAACAACAGATGCAAGATGCCATAGTGATATTAAACGAAGGATAGTATTGGGAAAAGACGCGTTCACGAAAAGAGGAGAGTTGATGAGAGGAGGACTGAGCAAAGACCTAAAGAAGAGACTTGTCAAGGCACTGGTATGGAGTGTGGTACTGTATGGGTCGGAGACGTGGACCATCAGGAAAGAGGATATCAAGAGATTGGAGGCCTTTGAGATGTGGATATGGAGAAAAATGGAAAAGGTGAGCTGGACGGAGCGAATGACAAATGAAGAGGTGTTGCAAAGAGTAGAAGAAAAAAGATCACTGATGACAACGTTAAGAGAAAGACAAAAGAACTGGATTGGACACATATTAAGAGGAGACTCCCTCTTGAGAGAAATCATAGAGGGGAGATTGGAGGGAAGGAGAAGGAGAGGAAGACCGCGACAGATGATGCTTGGATGGATGATGACCGAAGGATACAGCGGACTGAAGAGAAAAGCACAGCGAAGAGAAGAATGGCGTCATTGGAAGTGGAAACCTGCCGAAGGGCAGAGAACTTAAAGAAGAAGAAGATTGTACTGCATAGGGGTTCCTCTCACCGAAAAACCCACTCAAAGCTACAGAAACAGGCAAGCTGAAACAATACTGGTTCCTGCAGAGATATGGAAATGGTTTTCATCCTAAAGTGACATAGCTGTGCATTTTGAATGTTGTTCTTTAACTACACTGGAGATGAACTGATATCAAGTTAATTAAAAGGCAAAATCTGTTAACAAGGACTTGACAATTCTAAAATTGTTTAACACAATAAAAACCTGAACTACATGTTTTTGCAGTAAATAGGTATTACTCCAAAAGACTGTCAGTTTGGCAATGCAAGCTTCACCTCATTCACATATAGTTTCAGAAAAGTTTCAGGAGAGAAAAAAAGAAAAAAACGTATGTAAGTCTTGTTTTCTTAAATCCACAGAGTTCACTAAGAAACAGAAATCCAAAAAACATAGCCTTCAGCACTGCATAAAATGATGATAAATGTCCAGAGGAGAGAAACCAGAGGCTCAGAATAATCACTGAAAGATTAACAAAATGCAGAAGATCAAGAAGACTAAGATGGATGGATGGATTGATGAATAGCTGGCTGACTGGCTGGATGAATGGACTGATGGATGGATGGATGGATTGATGAATAGCTGGCTGACTGGCTGGATGAATGGACTGATGGATGGATGGATGGATGGATTGATGAATAGCTGGCTGACTGGCTGGATGAATGGACTGATGGATGGATGGATGGATGGATGGAGGGATGGATGGATGGATGGATGGATGGATTGACTGATGGATGGATGGATGGATGGATGGATGGATGGATGGACTGACTGACTGACGGACGGACGGACGGACGGACGGATGGATGGATGGAAGGACATATGATAGCTTGAAGCAATGGATGGATCCAGTAATGAAAGGAGTGATGGAAGGATGGGACATGAAAGGGATGACAAGCACACGACAGTACAATTTTGCTGTCCCAGCCTAATGCTTTAATCATGTACAGAGGATGTACCCAGGCCATGAAAAAAACAAAACTGCTAAAATTAATATAATGGTATAAATTATTAAAAAATCAAAATCGATACACATCTGCAACGGCTACATTAATATGGTAGTAGTGGCAGCTTGGCACTGTTCACACGTCCCTGTCAGGAGCAGTGTACTTTAACACAGCCAAAAAGGGTACTTGGTGGATGACGCTTCATGGAATGCCAGACCATCTGATGTCAATCCAGCCCTCCAACCCCCTGGAGTTGGTAAAAGAGTATCATACCAACTTTGAAAGTCAAAAAGGTACCACACTGTTGGAACGGTCTACCCGAATCCCAATTCCCTGAAAGAGATTAAACTGCTAAATAAACCAAATCCCCCAACAGTTTCTAACAAGCGCTTGATATCCCGAAAACTCGTGCGATCCTGAATCCCCGAAAGTGAATAGAACGCGGACTATATGATGCATCTACAGATGAGTACCTAAGGGATCCGACACACAACAGCATTTTTGGAGGAGTTTCACGGATCCGGCGGTAATACCCATTTGGGGATTCGGGATTCACTATGCGCTCCTGTAGGACTTCAATGGTTGTGTTTGCATGTCTGTCAACACATCCTCCTACCTCTAGACCAAGCTTATGGTGTGTTTATATCCACATTCACAGGCATTTAAAACAGTGCGGTGTCTTTTATCTTTTTCATCAGCAACACAATCAGCCAGTCTTAACGGCCGAAATCAATCAAAACAATAGGCATTGATCTCTTTCTTTAGAAAAATAATGGATATACACTTAGCCACACTGAGAGGAGGAATTTAATTTCTGATATCAAATACACACTCAATGACTATGCAGATAAAACTGAAAGAGAAATCATGCAATAATTCTCGGTATATGGCACGTCTGTGTAAAGCAATGCGTTATCAACGACACAGCAATGAATGATGATGCAGACGGTGATGATGGCGCTAGTAAAAGTCTGAAAGCCTAAAATCTGACAATTCAAGAGCACTTATTTTCCAGATAAGCAGTGAATCGTTAATTCGTTCATAACAGTAGTTATAGATGGTCTGAACTATTAAAGATACAATGGAAGTGAGCGAAACTATGGTGGCAACTTAAAAGTAAACTAGCGCAACAAAAACGGCTTACCCGCAAATCGACAGAGCCTCCCGCATCAGCCATGTTGACAGTGCGCTGTAGCATTTGCTGTCAGGGATTGCAGATAAACAGAAAATATTAAAATGTTCCTCCCATGCAAGTTAAGAAAGTTTAATATCCAGCCTCTGCATCGGAAATGTTACTAAAAGAAAATTTTAAATTAACTCAAAAGTCATAATACACCCATTTCTGTCACTAGCACGGTCCTTCGATGTAAACTAGGTCTATATGTCACGTGATCAGTTATAAAGATTGTATGAGACACGAGACACCATTGGCTGGCTGCTATTTTTACACCGTTTCGATTGGATGGGGTCATTTAAAACGACAGTTTCTATTGGACAGCTGGCACCACAAAAACAGTGGAAATGAGCTAATAAGGAATCGGAAAAAGTCAAAGTTTAAGTGAAAAAGTAAAGTTGAATGCAATGAGTGGTGTACAGGTACGTGATAACCACATCGGGTATTCGGTTATTATAATATCAACTTCAAAGTCATATCGCTAACCTACAACTCACGGCGAACATGTACAGTCGGCCGGGGTGCCTAACCCTAGCCCTGAATTTTAAAATCCAGCTTCTACTCGCAGGTATTGCTTTTTTTATTCGCGCAAACACTCAGGCTTCGCTGACCCTAACCCTAAGCCCTAACCGACCCTCACGACGCTTACCCTTACCCTAATCGACCCTCACGATGCAAAGACACCCACCCAGATAGTACATATAGGCACCCCGAATGTAGGCCTAGGCTACATGCTCGCCCAACTCACTATACAATACTCCCAGCCATAGTAGGCCTGCCTTCGCGAACTCTTCACCATCCAGCCACTCGACCGGTCTGCCTTTCATCCTCATATCTCCCCCTCCGCAATCCCGCAGTCACTACTCGTCTCGAGTTCTCCAACCGATCCATATCCCACACGTAGGGGCCTACGTACTGCTCCTTAACTCTGGAACGCACTTCCCTCCGAATTTTCAGTTCCTCCACCATCTATAAAAACAATCGAGATCACGTCCTTTTGTCTCTTTTACCACCAGTCCACAAAACTGTTTATTTATTGCGTCCCCAGAATCACCAGTAGGCCCACTGTCTTCCGTTAGCGCTCTAGAAATTTGGAGTTTACAGTTACGATTAAGATTCTGTTACACTGTGACAGTGTGATTCTCCTTACAGATTTTATTTTAGTTACAGTTACAGTTATAGTTAATGGTTTTTCATTTTAGTTATAGTTACAGTTATAGTTAATATTATTTTTTAGTTACAGTTATAGTTATCGTTAACGAAATCATTTTGCTTTCGTTAACGAAAACATTTTCGTTACCGTTATCGTTAATGAAAATCACACTGAATTATGAAGACACGTTACACAATAATTTGCTTAGAGCTTTGACGAATGGGTGCATTCAGCTTCATGAATACACAGCGCTCCATATTCACCGACATCCAAGGCGAACATAGGATTCATTTTGCTTTCGTTAACGGCTGTATTTTCACATTCTCACGTTAGTTGATATTGTAATTTTTTTTATCGCATTAACGAAAATAGCAATGAATTTTCGTTAGTGTTATTTTCGTTATAGTTATAGTTATAGTTAATGATATTTTTTAGTTATAGTTATAGTTATCGTTAACGAAATCATTTTTTGTTCGTTAACGAACATTTTCGTTATCGTTAACGTTAACGAGAATCACACTGCACTGTGACTGCGTCGACTTTATATGGCTTGGGGAGCGATACGAAAGAGTTCATTTAGCCTAGCGCATCAAGGGCAAGGCGTCGTCGTACCCGGATGCGACATTACGATAATGTGCCACAATTTCTATGGGTTACTTTTACTCAGTCTTGTTGTCCTCGAGACCAAGGTCTTGGTCTCGAGTGCACTCGAGTTCGTTTTTAAAAGTCTTGGTCTTGGTCTTGAGACCAAAGGTCTTGGTCTTGGTCTTGGTCTTGAGGTTCAAGGTCTTGGTCTTGGTCTTGGTCTTGAGGTTCAAGGTCTTGGTTTTGCAAGACCAAGACCAAGACTTTTGTCAATATGAACAGTCATTAATTTTAACAAACGGCAAGAATTTTAAAAATTTATCCAATAATTACTCATGCAGTTATTGCTTTAGTATTTACACGGTGTGAATGAGGCTTCACTGTTGTTTTGAATAATTATTTTGACTTCCGGTTATTTACCATGGAATGATTTCAAAACAGACTCACGATTAATTTGTACATTTACATCCGGTTCTTGAAAAGCTGCTTTGTGTGCTAGCGATTTCAGCACTTGTAGACCGTGTTTTTTCACATGGCAGAATTTTTTGAGGCCCCACAGGTCACGTGTTGGTCAGAAAATTTTGAGCAAATTGGTTTTTATAAAATTCAACAGGCATTTGGAATAACATTTCGCATGAAGGACTTTTGTAAATACGAATTCGGAATTCTCTGCAGTCTCCATTTAGAGTTGTTTTGCTTGAATAAAAGAAAAAACTCATGTTTTCATTAAAATAACGAGTATTTCGACTTGACATTTTTAGTAAGGAATAGAAGTCTGGATACGACTGTGATTTTTTTGGGTCTTGGTCTCGGTCTTGGTCTTGAGGTTCAAGGTCTTGGTCTTGGTCTTGGTCTCGAGGTTCAAGGTCTTGGTCTTGGTCTTGGTCTTGAGGTTCAAGGTCTTGGTCTTGGTCTTGGTCTTGAGGTTCAAGGTCTTGACAACAAGACTGCTTTTACTTTACCATACCCTACTCTGCCTACGTAAGAAAGTGTTTTGTTCGGATGGAGCACGGCTAGCGGGATAGGTAGCACCGTAGCAGCTATAGAGCGCAGACCCACAGGGCTGGAGTTCGATTCCTGGCAGTGCAGAACCTAATGTTTAGAAACATTCCCACATGAGCATACGAGCCTTTGAGCAACGATTACGTCACACGAACATAACATAACACACGAAGCTGAGAAAGGCTTGCAGCTGTGCTCAGTAGAGCAGTCGACGGTATTCAGGGGCGTCTACACCATAGAAACCTTGGAGCAAATGCTCCATCCAAGAAATAGGGGGGAGATCTGTCAGTGTGTGTGCCACCATTTTAGGGGGAAGGAACGGGAACGGGGGAAGAAGAGGGGGAAAGGGACGTTGCTCCAATGACTTATGGGGGGGGGGGGGTAGACGCCTCTGACGGTATTGACCTCTGCCTGCCAGCATTTCCATGGGCATTAGAATGAATGAATGAATTAGATGGGACCTAAATGAACTCTATACGGGTCCCATGTGAGAATATTGGTCATATGGGCAAGTGTGATCGTGCTGAAAAGAAACCAATACGGTATATATTTACCAGGAGTAAAAACTGCTTGCAAGTAAACGCCGGCCCTTTAACCACCGATCTCCAATTTTCGCCGGAGGTGAAAACAATTTGTGCAAAAGTAAACGACGACGACGTTTAGGCCTATATAAGAACTGTTCGGTAGCGCTGTTGATCAGTGTGGATTTAGGAAGGTCACCTTCCCAGAGAAAGGTCACTGCCAATTCTGCTAAATCAGGTATAGCCTGTATACACTGGTGACACTTTGATAGGACATTAATGCTATTCAACAAGCGTACCGTTGTTGTCCGCAGCCAGCGGGAAGTGGAATAGGATGCGGACACTTGTTGGAATTGACTCAGATCATAGGCCTATGATGTCTATTTCGTTTTATTTTTCTTACCGTGAACACAGCGTCAATCGTTTTACTGCAGAAGTTGTAGGCCTAGGCCTACATATCAGCGTTTTTTATTGGTTCTTTTGCCGTGTCTTGTGAATTGTTATGAAGGTGTCACCCGTATTAACGGAAAGTACTGCACTCGAGTAATCGGACCACCCTGATAATAATTAGCGGACATTAGATTGAGAAGCCGCGTGATCGGAGTCGATCGTCACAGGAAATATCTCACTTCTAAAGGCCCTATAAAGTATAGGCCCGCATATAGGGGCCTATACTTCCGTCAAATTTGATTTAGATTCCAGCCACCATGTCGCCATGCATGCTGTGTCTCCTCGGCTCGACCTCCCCGGATTCTGGTCTGGCATCGGAACGGACCAAGCAACCTGGCTATAATTGTAGACTTGAGTTCAGGGGCGTCTATCCCCCCTAAGTCAATGGAGCAACGTCCCTTTTCGCCCTCTTCTTCCCCCCTCCTCGTTCCTTCCCCCCTAAAATGGTGGCACACACACGGACAAAATCTTCCCCCCTTATTTCTTGGATGGAGCATTTGCTCCAAGGTTTCTATGGTGTAGACGCCTCTGCTTGAGTTGATATAGCGCCGGCAATTAAACTGCGTGGTCTCCCCGACGTGGCTTTTGCGTGGCGCTGAGAAATTTCGGAGATTTACAGGAAGGTGTGCTCTCAGCTGCCAAGCCCCTACTTGTCCCATGCGCTGGTGGCAACTAAACTCCAAATTTCTAAAGCGCCACGCGAAAGCTAAGCGCAGGGCACCAGATTACTCACGAGAGCTGTGTCGAGTCAGAGGGGTTGTCCAAAGGGTAGTCAAAACTCAAAAGGAGGTCAGAGTCCGGTTGTCAGAAGGTCAGAGAAGGTAGAGTGGTCAGAGGAGGCAGAATATATGAGCACAGACTGTAGCCATGCAGCTTAATTAAACGCGGGTCTATATTATGAAGTGAACGTTCGATTTCAAAACCTGCCTTATATAGCGCCAGACAAATTATCATCGATAGCAACATCATAATGTTGGGCGTTTGCCTCACTGAACAGCGCGTATGCATTCAACTAGCCTAACCCATTAACCTCTGAAGTGGGGTAGGAAGGGCGGGCGAACTAATCTCAATTATCATGGGACCACGGAGTGATACATTTGCTAATTGAGATTAATCTACGTCAATGCTGTACACGTCACCTCTGTTCCATGGCCATGCAGAGTAGGTCGCTGAAGCCACGTGCCTAAGGCCTATACACAGCGAAGTCGGAAGCCCCTTTCTGCCATGAGCAGAGGCGTAACTTTGGTCTAAAAAGTGTGTGTGGGGGGATACATCAGTTTCTTCACCAGTTTCGCTTTCCGCATGGAGACCATTTTGGACATATTACCCTACCAGTATATATTCTCATTAATTTGTTATGGCCCATAACAGTAAGCGTAATTTGTGGGGGGTACGAGGGGTACCCGTACCCCCCACTTTTTGGACTGGTGGGTACCGTACCCCCACATTTTGAACAATGCCAATGAATATTTTATTATTGTGCCTTCCCAGAGATCGCAGTCTGAGCCTTGTTTCGTGTATGTAAGAAATTGGTACCCCCAATTTTTAGACCAAAGTTACGGCCCTGATTATTATTATTATTATTATTATTATTATTATTATTATTATTATTATTATTATTATTATTATTATTATTATTATTATTATTATTATTAAATTTCTCAGTCCCACTGTCCCACACAAGAGCTGCGTGATGTAAAAGCTGGTCTCTCTGACGTGACTTTTGTGTGGCGCAGAGAAATTTAGATGATTTGTAATTGTAATTGTAATTGTAATTGAACATTTATATAGCGCCACTCAATCAGAGGCGCCCTCGACCCGCATCACTGCCAAAACCCGCAAAGAGAAAGGTTATCAAGCGTCTACGGAACTGAAGAGGAGAGAGGACAAGAAGGACAAGATTTACATTTAGGACCTACATTATATACAACGTACATAATGGTAGGCCTTTGTCAGGGACCCAGGGCTGGTCCTCCATGATTTGCTCCCTCCGATACGATCTTCCGGGACGTGGTGGCTCAGTGGTAAGTTCGGCGCCTTGTGACCGGAGGGTTGCAGGTTCGAATCCCACTCTAGCCGCTGCGTACGGACCTTGGGCAAGTCCTTCACTCGCAATTGCTCGTGGCGCTTCGGCGTGAAAATGCCGGCACTGTGTCAAATGCTGTAGTCGGGAGCGCCTCTGAGTAGTAGTTGACTTCGAGAGGCGCTATAGAAATATCCGGAATAAATAAATAAATAAATTCTCTTCGACCTCGCTGGCATAATCGTGAGATACCACGATGTGGTCCTCTGACAGGGAAGGGTTACATTGCTAGATTAGGCCTACTGCGTAAATGATTAGAAAACACTTGCTTTTTTATTTACTTATTTTTTTATTTCGATTTATTATTACTTCAATGTTTTACAATCAATGCTTCTAGCTTCTGTCCCATTGTGCGTTTGCTAATGGTGTAATAAAGAATATACTTACTTACATCGTTGTAGGCCTATATATCTAAAACTATCATGAATGTTGCTTTGTCAATATATTGTGGTGCTATACAAATTAGCAAACGGTCCCGTAGAAATAGCTCTCGCAAACATAATTTAATTAATTATATTGGATATTTCATTTCTAATAACATTAGTACATTACCGCTACGGCGCTACCTTATTTTATTATTTTAATAAGCGCTGTTATCGGTATTTATAAATGAGGTGACCCAGGTTTTTCGAGTTTTAAATATAAATGACGTCATTTAAATGTTTGTTCATATATTCCGATGACGTCATCGTCTCTATAGTTTCCGCGGCTTTGTTGCAATATTGTTACTTTGCTCCGGGTGTTTTCTCGGGGACGGAGGTCTGCGACGGAGCTTTCGCCTGTGTCAGTAGTTTGTTATACTTTTCCCTGCTGAGCCTCTGGCGTGGCGTAAAACCCCGTAAGCTCGTTGTTTGGCAGGAGGGCCTCTGGCGTGGCGTAAAACCCCGTAAGCCAATACTTTGTCAGTAGTTATACTTTTCCCTGCTGAGCCTCTGGCGTGGCGTAAAACCCCGTAAGCTCATTTGTTTGGCAGGAGGGCCTCTGGCGTGGCGTAAAACCCCGTAAGCCAATACTTTGTCAGTAGGCCTAGTTATACTTTTCCTGCTGAGCCTCTGGCGTGGCGTCAAACCCCGTAAGCTCATTTGTTTGGAAGGAGGGCCTCTGGCGTGGCGTAAAACCCCGTAAGCCAATACTTTTTTGGTGCTTTGTGTTGTGGATTTCGGTCGCTTCAATCATGCACAGATCTACACTGGCGTTAAATGCCTTAAGTTCATAGGCGTAATTTGGGGGGGGGGGTACGAGGGGTACCCGTATCCCCACTTTTTGGACTGGGGCACCGTACCCCCACATTTTGAACAATTTAAATCAATATTTTATTATTGTGCCTTCCCAGAGATCGCAGTCTCAGCTTTGCTTCGCGTATGTAAGAAATTGGTACCCCCCACTTTTTAGACCAAAGTTACGCCCCTGGTTATGGGTCCCATAAGGGTCTCGTATAGAAATGTCATATTACCCTACCAGTATATATTCTCATTAATTTGTTATGGGTCCCATAAGGGTCTCGTATAGAAATGTCAGTCCCACGTGGGCCCGATGTGGGCCGGTACGCTGGAAGGGTAGGCTTACTTGAATTTGTAGTCTACGACTCTAAAATATTGATTGGCATTGTTTAAAAGGTGGCGGTACGGTACCCCAGTTCAAAAAGTGGAAGGAGGTGAGTAGGCCTACTGGTACCCTTCACAAATTACGCCTATGACCACGAGAGCAGATTTTTAGGCTGAGAAATGACAGATAATCGATCGACTATCCTACGAACTCATCCAGTTTCAATTAACTTTTAGTTGCTGATTTTGATCGTAGCCTCTCATTGGACAACCCTCGCCCACGCCAGTTTGGGGGTCAACTCAAAAGTGGAAGTGAAAAAATGGCGGAAAATAAGAAAGCAAAATAAAAGGAAAATAGAACATGAAAATAAAAACTTGAAACGTTAAGATAAAACGACTGCACGACCAGCTTTTGCTGAGAGATGCGTCTCAAAGACTTTCCGGTTGATGAGATTCTAAAATCCGAGACCTAGTCGAACACAGAATACACGTTTTCCATACCATACCACTTAAAACTCGTGTGTTTTACGACTATGACGATATTGCCAATGAGGTAAGAGAAGATTTGAGCCACGCAGTGCTGACATCTAGCGAACGTTAATGAAATATTGCAGGTGTCAGTATCACAAGAAGATGGGGTGCGTTTTGTAAACAACGGATATAGAAATGACAAAACGCATTGAATGCGCTACTCGGCTTCGGATTGTCAGTTGTCAGTCAGTTGGTTCGAACCAACGAATAAAAATCGTGTCTAAGACGATGACAAGAAGAGATAGATTTTAAAACCGATATCCGATATTAAACCGATGCCGATTATATGAGAAGAAGAGGCAGCCATCGGTGTGAAGTGTTAGCGACTTCATTTTTCTTGGCCTCGGCATATAAAGGGCGGGCGACCAGTCCTCTCCCTCGCCGTCTCATCTTCCTACTGACAGTGTGCGGTCAATGTACTCGTAATAGCCGAGTTGGTTAGGGGGCGCAGGCGGTGCATAAATCTCTGAAAATTTCTGTACTGAGGGGATTTGAACCCCCGACCTCTCGATTGACAGTCCAGCACGTCAACCACTCGTCTATCCACTTCCATAAATTCAATATTCCTGGAGACATGCTCCATCATGGCTTAAGCAGTGGCATCAAATGTAAATTGGCTCACCTGGTTTTTGCTCACCTGGATGATTAATTATTGGCAAGTGCTTCCACTTATGTATTGCAGCACATGTTATATTGTGTTGCGTCGTATTGTGCTTAGATCTACATGCAGCCTGTCAGCTTGTTGCTAATTGAATTCTTCAGGGGAGTCAGAGGACTATTGAGTAGGCTACTTTGGGGCATGATACCTGCCCGCGAATGCGCCGGACATCTCTGTGATGGTTGGTGAAGCTGAGGACAGACTATTGTTAGCAGACAAATGGAACATTACCATGTTCTGCGGAACTTGCTTCCGCCAACCATCAAGCGGAGACTGCGGAGTTATAATCTTCGCTCTAGAACCCATGATTATGTGTTGCCAGCAAAAGACGACTTTAACTACATTCCTAGAGTGCTTTATAGAAGCCTCCTTAAGAAACCCTAAATCACCCATGCTCAGAGCCATTAATATTTTTTTTCATTATATTATTATAACATTTCTTCCTACGTGTAATCGTCTGCGGTTTGTCAGTTCGAATTGATATTAAACGAATATATAATATATAATGTAAGACCTATAGACCTATAGCTGTTTGCTAGGGTTAGAGGCCTACAAGCAGTGTTTAATCTAGTCCCCCTCTTCTGGGAGGGGACCAACCAATTTTTCAGACTTTTCCAACTTTCATCCAGACTTTTTACAACTTTCATCTTCGAAAAAAGTTGATGACCTTTTTTTTTTAAGTCATTCGTCCCAATTTTCCTTTAAATTACTCTCTCAAAAAAGTTGATGACCTTTTTTTTAGGGATCCGTCTCTCTGGGGGAGGGAAAACCATGTATCACCATGTATCCTGGGGGGGAAATTGCTTCCCCAAAACTTCTCTACATTATAATATTGCCGGCCTCTGGGGGGGAAACATCAATCCTGGGGGGACATTTACCCCCCCCAAAGACGTCTAGATTAAACACTGCCTACAAGTATTATAAGTATACAACCATCCAAATACACAGGTGCGCGCGCGCGCGTGTATTTGTGATTGTCTCTATGAATGTATGTACACGTATGTCATCTGGTTGAACCCCGATGTAGCACTGTCATGGGCTCTCCTGCATTCCAGGCTGCTGCCCCCAAGGAATGCAACCAGAGGCGTCTATCCCCCCCCCCCAAGTCGTTGGAGCAACGTCCCTTTCCCCCTCTTCTTCCCCCTCCCCGTTCCCCCTAAAATGGTGGCACAAACTGACAGATCTTCTCCCCCTATTTCTTGGATGGAGCATTTGCTCCAAGGTTTCTATTGTGTAGACGCCTCTGAATGCAACCGACTACCAGTGTTTGTCCGTAGTTCGAACTCCTCTTTCTTTACGAAACACGTCAAAAAGTTCTCGTTGCCTTTCAAGTATTGGAATATCTGTAACAGCGCTTCACCTGGCGACTGACTAACCGCGCCTGCCTATCGCATTTCTGTATGACCTTGTTCGCGATATCAATGTTTGTAATATATATATATATATATATATATATATATATATATATATATATATATATATATATATATATATATATATATATATATATATATATATATATATATATATATATATATATATATATATATATATATATATATATATATACATATATATATACATATATATATATGCGTGTGCGTGCGTGCGTCTCTGACACGTGGGGGAAGATCTATAATATCGAGTAAACATTGCTTATAATTATTGTTTACGGCTCTGAATAAATCCCACAAGAATTCCCACCACACCGTGGCTGCAGTATAATTGCCCCACTGCCCCGCCGCCGCCGCCGCCTCCGTGTTTTCCCTCCTTCCTTTGCATGACCTCTGTCACACGTTCTCCCACAAAGCATGCATCACGATCTGTACTGGACTGGTTAGTTATGGCCTATATTGGTAAAAGTGTACGCCGAGGTGCCCAGAGGATGTCGGTTCGAATACTGATCGTGTCTTTCGATAGAGATTGGATCTCGGGCTTGCACAGTCCGTACACGGAGAACCGGAAAGGCGTAATTGTAATTGAAAGTACAATTTATATAGCTATTTCTAGCCCAATGTTTCCTCTAAGGATGGAGTTGCAGCTCTCGTCAATAAGCGGGTGACCTGCGCTTAGTTTTCGAGTAGTGCTTTAGAAATTTGAAGTTTACGATTCATCTCCAGGCAGCATCCTCATTATAGACGTTATCATTACGCGTTTCGCAGCTCCTCCTCTTCCTCCTCGTCTTCTTCCTCCTCCTCCCTTTCGTCCTTCTCCTCTTCGCCGAGTTTACAACTCCCCTCCTTCCCTCCGCATTAACTTAAAAGGCTGCTGACGCGTCGCCCGCGCAGTGACCCCGTCGGCCTATAACTACCTTGACCCCGGCAACCCACGAGGCGTCGGCGTAAGCGATAGTCATGGGAAACGTTTGAGTTTCTGGTTTACGCGCGATTTGGCCGCAAGGATCGCCACATTCTGTAAATCATAGCCGCCGCCAACGAACGAACAGACGCACGCACATACGCACTGGCGGCTCCACTAATAAGCCGAACTTCAGAACTGTTCCTGCAGAGCAAGCACAAATTCTGAAACGGATGGTGCAGTAGAGCGCTCCGCAAGCGCGCAGTCGCTTAAGGAGAAACTAGATGGACACAAACAAAATATGCATCACCCAGGCAGCTGTTCCAACTAAAACCTTGTCTGATTTGCCAGCAGCTCGCCGTGGTCTATTGCAGAGATAGGCCTCGCGTTATAATGTACACTAATTACGGTAATAATCACGCCGAGTCTGCTCAGCTCGTACCCAGAGCAGACGCGAGACGCATCCAACAGCCCGCGTCATATGGAGGGATCATTATTTCGCTGGTAGGGAGAAAATCATATTTGATTAGAAAAACACGAGTTAAAGGTTTTTAGGCAAGCTGATGCGTTTCTTTCGATAGACATAGGCATTGCCTCACTGCCCTACTGGCCAGTAAGAGTAATGCGCTCAGTCACTTTGTAACAATAACCCAATTCTTGGCCGAATGACCCTAGAAGCAGTGGCGGCGCCAGACATTTTGTGTAACCAGGGCATAGCCAGGGCAGTCATACAAGAAAGGGCGATTTATGAAGGGCGCGATAGCGCGAGCTTAAATGGTGACCAGACCATGTAAGGTCGCGTTACCGCGCTTGTCATAAATCGCCCCCAGGGGCCCCAGCACTGTTATATATGTTTATAGTCAGGTGTTCAAATGGGCGAAGACCCCGGAAGCTGAACGCTTTTTAACATTTGTAAAGCAAATTTTATTATTTCCGTGAACTAAGTGAATTTATGTCTCAGGATATAACAAATATGCCGGAACAAATTCTGGATAGGGCAAAAATTCTGGCAGGGCATCGACCAGGGCAAAGGCTTTTTACCAGGGCATTTGCCCTAGCGCTCCTTGGTGTAGCGCCGCCCTTGCCCAGAAGTATATAATTTCCAAGATGGTTCTGTAACTTTTACCCTGTTGTGAATAACAACCACAGTATTGTTATTAGCTTATATTATATAGCTTATTATCATTCTTATTATAACTTTTTTTAAATTCGAGATAAGTATAATCCCTCAGGAGTAAAAAAATTATGCTTGGAGCTGATAGGCCCTATGTGTTTCTGGAGAATCAGGTCTCGCACTCCGCGAAATCAGTGAACGTGCCTCGAAATGCTAAGGCAGTATAGCGCTGGATACGGATGGGAAGGCGTTGGATAAGAAAATGATCTCATGTGACTCTATTATATTTCAAGATAAAGTACCGTAATTAGCTTAATAATTAAATCATTCCTTCTCAAAGTTTGCGACCGCCCCCCTTGAGCTGCACCCTGTTCCATGGCACCGCCGGAACACCCCTCGCTACGGCACCCATAATCTCTCGGGAGGCAAAAAATTGTCCGGATACAATATTATTATTATTATTATTATTATTATTATTATTATTATTATTATTATTATTATTATTATTATTATTATTATTATTATTATTATTATTATTATTATATTATTATTAATTATTATTATTATTATTGTTGTTGTTGTTGTTTTTGTTGTGGCTGTTGTTATTGAACGGACATTTTGTCTTGCCAACTGTTGCGCTGGTAGCTGGGAACAGACGAGTTTTTTAACACATGCGCCTTATATGGCCTCACCTGCAAAACACCTATACGTACGAGTATGAAGAGTAGGCCTACCGCCAGCAGCAAGTCACCTGCAGTGAATAGGTGAGCCCTCGTAGCCTAATTATAGGCTAACACGAGTAACGACTAGCATGCAGAATGGTCTAGCACTCTAGTTGGTACGTGTAACGACTGCACTGTAAAGCACAACGTATTCCATTAAGCACCAAAGTCCTTTTCTCTGTAAGCTGATAAACTCTTTGCCCTTGCTTTCATTTAAAAATAATATATTCGTAACACGACTACAGAAACCTATCAGCGTCGTCGTTGTTTCTCACACGTATTGCGACAGTTTAGAGACAACGCGTTTCAAGACTTACGCAGCCCCGCCCAGATCCATGATTGACAGTTTCTCGGGATCGGCGCAAATACTGGAAGATGTACAAAACACACATTACGAACTCCGAGGAAGACTTAGCGCAGCAATACAAAAAGTAGTGCTGCCAAAGTTGTAAAGCGTAAATCGCACGGGGAGAGGTTGCGCACAGGATTATACTGTAGGTGTCAACGACATAACTAAATACCGATAAAGGGAAATGCTGACCGAGTTTCTGAAGACCAGACGAGAACTGTATATCGTACCACATCCGGTGCGTTTGGTGCTTTTCGTGGCAGCGACGGCGACACTGTTTGCAGACGGTGTGTTAAGAAAGTGGCGCTTTCTAGTGAGTAGGGTAGAGTTGTTAAAGTTCAGTTAAACTGATTTTAAGTTTATTCGTAAAGTTGGATTATCGTGTGGTGTATTATAAAGCGCTCGTCGAAATCTTCGTTATGTCGCTGTAGCGACATTGTTCATCGGAATGCGGAGTTTCAAAATACGCGAGTGTTTAGTTTTCGGTTTGTTTTTAGCTCTTTCGAGCTGGAAAGTCAAAGGTAAGCCTAGCGGTATGTTTTATTTTGCGTGGGAGTAAAGATGTTTATGTAGCGCCTCTACTGCTCATGTGCTGTTAAACTGTATAGCGACGTTGCCAACCCACGGGAATTCAATTTGCCGGTAAAGTGAGGAAGGTTTATGCTCAGGTTAAGTGATTTTATGGTCAGACTTTTGACACAGTCCATTCTTGTAGATTTTAATCAACGATAACGCGAGGATAGATTTTATATTTAATTTAACACTGAACAACAATACATTAGGAACATCATCAGTTCCTGATGCCAGCCACTTGGCGGAGATGGGTTCAAACAAATGATCACCACCGTGACACCGTCCTCTGTCGTTTTTCAAGTCCATTGCTCCCCTTAGTGTCGAAGTGATGTTATGTCATCATTTATGTTGTTCTTTCAAGGTAGTCTTAGTCATCCTTTGTTCGTGAATCCAGTTACGTTGGCATCTTTTCCTACTGTTGAAACATTGTAGGCCTAAGTCTAAGAACAGAAACTGGTTGAAAGCGGACAGTAGACACTTTTTCTAAAAAATTGAAGTAAGAAGTTTCTTGTATACCATTTGAATTTCTTCAGAGCTGCTTTTGCTTATAGAAAGCATAGGAAATTAAGGTTTTAGTTATAGCCACTTATGTAGCTCGGTTGTTCAGCTAGGGCTTGCCAAAAAATGTCAAAAGTTCTTACTACAGTAGGCCCTACTTGGTCCTTTCTGTGCTGGATCTTCAAACTGGACAATGAAGCAGTTCCACTGATTCTGTCAGTCACCAGTTCTCTTTCTTCCTGCTAGAACATCTCCAGACATTTCGAATTGTCTGTGGCTAGTGCTTTCTAGGTCTTCTTCATTTTCTCTCCCTCAGTGGGTTGTGGGAAACAAGAGATCAGGGCTATAGGGGAACCCAGATAAACCTTCAGGGAAAGTTGTCTCTCAGCCTATTTTTAAAGGCCTAAGGCTAAATTATAACGGTCATATTATATATTTACTTAAATGTGGAAAAGACAAAATGTTCTTGGAAAATGTTGAGTTATTGCTTGACTGTGTTAGTGAAGGTACTAAGATCTGGACCAGGAAAATGGATGATGAAGTATGGATGAGTCAAACTTTTGATGAGAAAATAAAGATGAATCCAGAGCCAGTAAAACAGTTGACCTTTTGAGAAACAGTTTGTGCCTCAGATAGCTTGCAGACATTAGTTTTTTTGGTAAGGTTGCTCTTCAGGTACAGACAGACAGACAGACAGACAGACACACACACACACACACACACACACACACATGCATGTATGCAGCATACATACATATACTACTTATACATATACATATGTAGAGAGAGAGAGACATACAAACAGACAAACACAGACAGACTGACAGACAGACAAACAGAGGGAGACAGAAACACACAGGGGAGAGAGAGAGAGAGAGAGAGAGAGAGAGAGAGAGAGAGAGAGAGAGAGAGAGAGAGAGAGAGAGAGAGAGAGAGAGAGAGAGAGAGAGAGAGAGAGAGAGAGAGAGAGAGAGAGAGAGCAGTTCTAATTTATTACCAGACATATTTTGTCTGATCTATGTTTCTTTGTACTGTTGTCTCATGCGGTTGCATAGCTACAGAGTTTGGATCTCCTGTAGGAATACTTCAATAGGTCTTTATACTTTTTGAAGCTCTGATGAGCAGAGGAACTCTGTTTCAGATCTAAGCTCATTCCACTGCAGGTGTTCGCCTTCAAATCCAGTAGTTACGTATTATGTAACTTGTATACAGTAGATGGTAATTGTAATCTCTAAATTTTAAAAGCTAAGCGCAGAGTACCAGCTTACTGATGACTGCAGTCTTCTGCACCATTTAAGAGGAGGTTGTCCAGTGCTGCCCAGTGGTGGTCATTCCAGATCTATTGATGCAGGATTCTTAATGGCAAATGGCAAGGGAGGATATTAATCGAGACAGTTAATAAACTGGAGACCAAGAAATTTTTCAGGTTAAAAGACCAGGCAGGCAGGCAGGCAGGCAGGCAGGCAGGCAGGCAGGCAGGCAGGCAGGCAGGCAGGCAGGCAGGCAGGCAGGCAGGCAGGCAGGCAGGCAGGCAGGCAGGCAGGCAGGCAGGCAGGCAGGCAGGCAGGCAGGCATATTATTAATGTTTCATAAAGAATAGTTCAAAGTGGGATTGTCAGGATATCTGAGCAACAACATCAAAGTCAATAATGTCTAATGGCATTTAATGCTACAGACATCCTGGAAAGTTTGGGTCAAGCTTCCAAATAGCACCAACAAGTGACAGCTGTAATGGTGACGAGGTAATGACTTTAAAGGTGACTGTGAGGCTGGCTATTATAGTTTGGTGGTGGAATGTGTGATTGATGTTGGCAGTGGTTATCCTTGTAATTCTGCTGCTTTTCATCAGTGGTCCTGAGTGGGTTTAAATTCTGCTAATTGGAGTGAAAATTGGCTTTTGACCGGAACAACAAGGCATCCTAAAATCATATGTTCCACAGAGGATTGGTCAGTAGGGTGAGGTTCATTTTAAGCCCAAATGCAGAACTTTTCAGCTGCCCTGCACTTGAAACCCCCCTGGGGCATCTGGAGTAATATGACTGTGTGTACTTTTCGGGCAGACTAGGAAAAACAAACAGCGTGATGGATGCAGAAAACTCACACAGAACCAGATATCTAATGAGGCCATTTTTAGCCACAGGTTTTTTAAAGCTTACCGTAGACCAGCAGGAGGCTTACCCTGTTTGACTTTGTCGTGGGAAAGATTGCCGAAGAGAAGTTACCGTTGATAGCGCATTGTTCTGTAAAGCGGTTCTGCAGATTCTGTGTATGTTAGTTGCCTACAATTGAAACTGGACCTGTCGGAGGCATTGGCCACGACGTACCCCAGTAGTGATGACACAAGTAGATGCAGTTATTGTCTTGAGAATTCGGTTTATGCCTGAGAAGGCGACAACAGAAGTGGCCTGAACTTTGCATTGTTGTCTTGTTGCCTGCCTGTCTGGGACCCACAGAGCTGTAATCAGGAAGATCTCTTACCGAACAGAACTAGGCATTGTGCAGAGGAGAGGTATATTTCGCACAGTAAATGCTACGGAGTTTGATGGACTTGAGAGAATGAATCACAGTCTGCATCCTTCTTCGCAAATTTATAGATGGTTTTAATTGTTTTAAGCCAAAAACTTGTGTCCCCTGTTTTCTGAGTTCTGTGTGGTCTACATCAGAACTCTTAAGCTAATGCTGCTAAAACTTGGACCAGGTGGCTATGACTTATGATTGAAGTTGGGCAAAGACTTGTTGCCGCTTGTTTTATGTCCAGTTAATTAGTGGAGGATTATGCCTTACTAGTCATTTAAATAAATAGAATGTACAATGAATAGTGTTAAAGCCATTTAAGATTATGAATATTTTGATATGCACTCACAGCAAGTGGCCAGATGAAACTCTGTGGACAGAGATAGTGACTGACAGAGTTTGTCAGGCCTATATGAGACTTGAAGAAAAAGAAGGAGAGCAGTTCCGTAAGCTAACCCTGAGGCAGCCATGGGTGTGAAGTATTAGTGATTTCATTTACTTAGCCTCGGCTTATGAGGTCAGGCAGACAGTCCTATCCCTCGCCTTCTCATCTTCCCATTGACAGTGTACAGTCAATACTCATTATAGCTGAGTTCATTAGGGGATGCAGGTGGGGTATAAATCTCTAACCAAATTTCTGTCCTACTGGGGAGTTGAACCCCTGAATATGAAACCCGAAGGGTTTAATAAACCATACTAAATCATGGGGATAATCTCGGGTTAATCTTGGTGATAGAGTCGTTCAACATAGACTCCAATGGTTTGGACATGTAGAGAGAATGCCAGTTGACCCAATTCCACACAATACACAACATGCAAAATTAGACGGAAAGAGAAACAAAGGCAGACCAAGGTTGCAGCGTATTGACAATACATAAGAGGACTTGACAAGACTTGGACTAGCATTAAGATGAACACTGGATTTGACCCATGACCGAAGACAATGCATATCATTTCATCACTGTCAAATGGCTGGTGTCAGGAACTGATAGGATGAATCTTGGTGGTGGTGGTGGTGGTGGTGATGATGATGATGATGATGATGATGATGATGATGATGATGATGATGATGATGATGATGATGATGATGATGATGATGATGATGATGATGATGATGATGATGATGATGATGATGATGATGAATCTTGGTGATGATGATGATGATGATGATGATGATGATGATGATGACGACGACGACGACGACGACGACGACGACGACGACGATGATGATGATGATGATGCAGAGTCTTGGAGTTAATCGGGGTTCTTCGTCACTTTTTGCCCCATCTACACTGCAGTGCTAATAAACTCTACTTAAACTGAACTTACAAGACATTAGCAGACCTTTATTGCAATTCTTTCAGGTTTTCTTTCAGGCTTGACTTATTCTTTCATGGTTCACTGAATGTTCTAGAGAGGTCCATCAAGCGGCTGTGTCACCGTCTTTCTTTAGGCCCAACATTGCATCAAAAATTCAAACTTCGAGCAATAGCCTGGAACCAGTATTGAGCAAATTCTTTTGTAGAAATCGTTATCACCTGAGGAGACGAGGAGGAGGAGAAGGAGGAGGAGGAGGATACTGTGATGCAGTCCGTCATGTTTTAGCTGATGTAGTAATTACGAATTGTCGTTATATCATGTACCTGGGCTTCCTTCTCTTGCCTATAACAATTGTCTGATTGCGTTGCTCAACTTAATGCAACATTTTTCGAGATTCAGGTTTGATGTGGTTACAACAGGAGAAAAATGTAGCATCTTTAGTTACAGTAGGAAAATTATAGGCATACGGAAAAAAATCAGAATGTGGGTCTTGGGAAATGGTTTAGTGTTCAGTGTAGTAAATCTGCTCTGACACTGCAATACTTGTAGATCAAAATGCAGGTGTAGGTGCATACCAGTATCCACTTTCCGATTCCGTGGTGTGCTTTGGTCCTGTTCCAGCCTCTGGGAGAATAGGACGTTTGAAGCACGCTGGCATAGTTCCCCGTCTGCCCTTGAAGCTTCCACGTTGCCAAAGAAGTTGTGAGTAGCCCCCTGGAAGAGGTGCTATATAAATACTCGAATGAACGAATGAATATAATAGCCGATTGGTTAGAGTGCTGTGTAGTGACTTAGAGCAATTCCTTCGCTCACAATTGCTCGACGCCATAGATGTTCTCTCGTATGGTCATGTGTGCAATTCTGAGCTATGGAAGGAGGGCAATATCAACTACAGTTGTATTGCATTGTATATTTTATAAATGTTTTCCAATTTGAGTCATGGCCTTATGTTTTATTGTCTTGTTTGACAGGGAAATGGCATGAACTGATATATATTGTAAATGTGAGCCTTTTGAGGGGTTCCTAAAATGTGCTCTGGATATATATATACTCCATTGCCAGGAATTGGTTAAAGGCATGTCTTTATTGTGTAACATCCGGACCTAAATTGTTATGCTTGCGTTTCTTTCAGGCATTCCTTTCTGCGACCGGACCACTTGTGGAACCGGAATCTGCAGGACAGACTCATCTGGGAAGTACTACTGCCAGTAAGCTACACTTTCAGTACATCTGTTCACCGACAGATGGACACCCACGGACGCAAAGACAGACAAATATACAAGTAGACATAGGCAGATGATAAGCAGATGCATGCATAGAAACAGACACACCTGCGAACATATGCAGATATGCACAAAGACCTATGCATCTCAGTGTGCATGTTCATGCACACATGCATCCGAATGCACCCACACAAATACACCACAAATGTAATTGCATTTACTCATGCACCCTCGTAAGTATGCATCAACTGACACGTGCATGCACACACATACATGGACTCGCGCACACACATACACACAAATACATACACATACACACGCATATATGTTCGATGTAAGCGCTGCATTCGATACAGTTGATCATACTATTCTTTTGACACGCCTCTCTACCTCCTATGGTCTCTCTGGAAATTTTCTTGACTGGCTTACCTCATACCTTCAGGACCGCTCTTGCATTGTGGCTTGTGGGTCTGCTAGGTCACCCTGGGTTCCTGCTCCATTTGGCCTGCCCCAGGGCTCTGTTTTGGGTCCCCTATTGTACATACTCTATACTGCTGACCTTGGTCCCCTCTTGGCGGCCAGTGCAGTCTTAAGTCAGTCCTACGCGGATGACCTCCAAGCGTATGTCCACTGCTCACCATTGGCTGCTGCTGCTGCAGTTCGAGAGATCGCCCGAGTCGTGGGGAATTTGGAGGCCTGGATGTCCTCAAACCGTCTACGGTTAAACCCGGCAAAGACCCAATATATCTGGTTTGGTACGCACCAACAGCTTGCAAAAATTAACATTGAGGGTCTGGCACTTGAATTTCCCTGGGTTTCCTTTGCCTCCTCAGTACGGGATCTTGGTGTAATTCTGGATCAAGAGCTCACATTCATGCGACATATTAATTTGCTTTGTCGGGACTCTTATTATCAACTTCGTCAGTTAAGGGTAGTCTCCCGCACTCTGACGCAGGCAGCTGCTTCTACCCTTGTCCATGCGTTTGTGGTTTCCCGTCTGGACTACTGTAGCGCCCTTTACGCTGGCCTCCCAGCTGCCCGCCTTGGGTGTTTGGACCGGGTTTTGCGAGCAGCCGCACGTCTTATTGGTCGCATCCCCAGATTTGGCCAGGTTTCTCTTTATATGCGGGATGTTCTGCGCTGGCTCCCTTTCCCGCTGCGGATCGCCTATAGGGTCTCTGCACTGGTTAGGCGTTGTCTAGAGGGACTTGCTCCCCATACCTGCGGGAGTTGTGTCGCTCTACCTCGGGGTCTTGCGGAGATCTGCTCTTCGCTCGGCTGACCAGGCCGAGCTCTTGGTCCCCCGCACGCGGACAGCCATTATGCAGCGACGTTCTTTTTCGGTCGCTGGACCTGCAACCTGGAATGGCCTTCCTGTTGCACTTCGCCTGGTCCCTATGACTCACTCTACCTTGTTTCTTGCAAACTTAAAAACTACTCTCTTTAGCCGTGGTTGGACTAGGAGCGCTCCTGAGTAGATACCCTGGAAGGGGCGCTATATAAAAGCTCATTAATAATAATAATAATAATAATATATATATATACACACACACACACACACGTACACACATGGACACACACACACATACACACGCACGCACACACGCACACACACACACACACACACACACACACACACATACACACATACGTACACACACGTACACACAACACACACACGCACTCACATGCACATATATGTATATGTACAGGAGAGCAGGTGCCTGGAGAGAGTGATCTGATTCCATTGTCATGTCATCGGGTGTGGGTCATAGATAGTCTTTGTTTTCTCCGTCTTTGTTGTTGGTTATCTGAGCGTTTGGCATACCTGCGCATGTGTCTGTGAGTAAATCAGTGCCTGAGAGCGTTTGCAGGGCATCGCAGGAGGAGGCATTGACGCCCGCGCTGCTTCACCAGCTTCCTTTTCCTACTCGGAGGATCCCATCTTTTCCCGCTACTGTTGATTGATGTACATTCCGTGCGTTGGTGTTTGCTGTATCTACGACAGACTGCTGCAGTATACCGTAGAACAGTCATGCTCTTCAGCACGCTACATACCTCTGCATGTTATACTGACCTGTTGGAAGGGCAGGTTCGGGTCAAGACCATATAGGTTTGTAGCCAAGGCAAGAAGAAGAAAGAGAAGAGCTGTCCTTTAAGCTAGGCTGAGAGGCAGCCATGGTTATGAAGTGTTAGCGACGTCATTTTTCTTAGCCTCGGCATATGAGGACGGGTGGCCAGTCCTGTCCCAGGCCGTCTGATCTTCGTACTGGCAGTGTACTCGGCGGAGTTGACTATGACACACAGGTATGGCAGAAATGTTGAAACAAATATCTGCTCTGGCTGGGGTTGTAACCCACGCCAGGGCAGAAATTTGGCTAGGTACAGTAATATATAAGACGTCATGATACAAGGTATCATCAGATGGGAAGTAGGTTCCACTGGTCACATATGAGGGTTGAAGAAGAGGAGCAGTCCCTTACGCCATTCCTGAGAAGCAGCCATTGGCTATGAAGTTTTAGTAACTTAATTTTCTTAACCTAAGTAAGATCAGGCCCTATCTCTTGCCGCCTGCTCTTCCCACGATTCCTTTACGTTTCTTTCTTCCTTCCCTTGTTTTTAATTTCCTTTAAAAAGATTATTAAATATTGCCGTTTTTTAACTTTACGATTTCTGTTGGCAACCTTTGCTGAAACCGGTTTGGGGGGTAACTGAATGGCATTCCCGCGAGGGCTGCGGTCATGGATCCAGCCGTTGACACCTATGGACTGTAAGCTCGTGGATATTTGATGATGACGACGATGATGATGATAATTATGATGATAATAATAATAATTAATAATAATAATAATAATAATAATAATAATAATAATAATAGTATTAGTAATAGTAATAGTAATAATGACGACGATTTATTTAGTGCTGTAGGGCAACCGAGACGGAAGAAAATTGCGATGATGATGATGACGACGACGACGATGATGATGACGACGACGATGATGATGATGATGACGACGATGATGATGATGATGACGATGATGATGAGGGTGACGATAATGAGGGTGACGATGATGATAATGTTTTTATTATAATTATATTGGGAATCGTATTTGCGTGTTAGCGATAGGGATACTCATTATTTCAGTTGCAAAGCGTAGTTTTAATTTGACAAACAATCCGTATGTGCGCAGTGTGATCGCTAATAAACAACGAAATCATAATGTTTCTGACAGCAGGGACAGGCTCGTGTTTCTCTTTCGGTCTTATCATGTGTACAAGGGGTCTACACAGGGTAATAGGGTGTCATGATCTGGTCACAGTGGTTGGCGTTTAATAGGTTTACTAGCCGCACATCTGCTGAGCGGTGGCCAACAACTCGATCGACGGTCGGGTGGGGGTCGAGTTGTTGGCCGGCGGGTTAGAGGGAGCGTGGGAACTCGACTGGCATTAATTTGTCGAAGGCTTCTCTCCCTCTGACTACATGTAATCACTGTTATAACCTATAAAAGGCGAACATGCGGCGGAGGGGAACGGAGGGTGATGCTAATCGAGGAGTCCGACGAAGTAGTATATGGATGCGATATGCGCTTTGCGTTCGTTGTCCATGTTGGGGTTTGATAATTTCGCAAGATCCAAGAGGATTGTGGCCGATTATGACGTAATTTCTGATCATAACGCAGTTTCTGGTTATAACGCAGTTGACGATATGACGTTGTTTCCGATTATGACGTAGTTTCTGATTATTACGCAGTGAGTCCATGGTTTGGCTGCGCGGGCGTGCATAACGCAGTTTCTGATTATGACGTAGTTTCTTATTATAAGGCAGTTTCTTGTGTGCCTTCTCCTACATGGAATGCACGTTCTCCTTCATGGAATGCACATTCTCCTACATGAGATGCACATTGCCTTCACATCCTTTCATATTTTGCAAGATGGAAGTAATTTAGATCTTGCCTTCGTATTTCTTTTGTTGAGAGTTCAATTACAGCCTGCCAATAAGGCATAATAGTAGTAATACCATTATTGTTGTGCCATCGTTTGGTGTCTTGTTTTATTTTAGCGTGATAACGTTCGGCGCTATGGAAGTTGTAGGAATTGGTTAGTTAGTTCTCATTGCGGGCCTTAGCATTACGATGCAGGTGAGGTAATGTGAAGTAGTTCACAGAATGCTACTTGGACGCAGAGGGGAATGAGCGACCGCGTGAGAAGCGATTTTCCTGTTCAATTCGTATTGTAGTGAGTCCATGGATTGGCTGCGCGGACGATGCCTGGGCGCTATTAAAACTTCAGCATTGGAAGTTGGGCAGTTATTTTAAGGATTGTGCATGAGGTCCATTTAACCCCGCCGCTGCCGCTGTCGGGTGGTGCCAGTCGTAAGCATTGATAAAGGAGGAGGGTGACGTCGACGGCCCCGACAGCCATAGACAAGAAGAGCAGTCATTTAAGCTATAGCAACTTTGGGTATGAAGTGTTAGCGAATATGATGGCGGATATTCAGTCCTCTCCCTCGCCGTCTCGTCTTCCACGGACAGTGTATGGTCAGTGTATATGTTAAAGCTGAGTTGGCTAGGGGTGCAGATGGAGCAGAAATCTCAAACCAAATTTCTGCCCTGGCCAGATCTGAACCCCCGACCTCTCGATTAACAGTCCAGCACGCTAACCACTACACTATCGAGCACCCCTTTGGCAACCATAAGATGTCGTTAAACACTGGAAACTGCCAACTACTATATAGGCCTACTTGTCTAGGAAATTTGCATTTAATTTCGTTCCTCCCTCCAGGCCTCCCTCAGAGCCTTTTTCTCTATCACCCGCTAAATTCTTTTGTTGTAGAATTTTGAGAAGGAAATGGCCCTACTTCGTGCAATAAAAATGCAGGGTGGTTAAAGCTGGTTGACTGGATCAAGCCAGCTAAACTTGTTTTGAAATATACGATTCATATCCAGCAACATTTTTAAATTCGTATTTTATGCGATGTTTTTTGTACATAAATAAATGTTGGCACACAAAGAGAGAATTGAGTAAGGGCAATGTCAAAATCCAAGTGTTCAACAGCCAATTTAAATCATTAATTTCTAACTGAAGCTTAGGAACTGAAATTAACTAAGAAAGGCGTTATTTGAAGGACGTAATTGCAGGCTGGTGAAAAACCTCAAAATTGTAGAATAATCAATGTGACATGACTTAGGAGGGATGTTATTTATGAACAGGACAGTTTGATTAAGTTAACGATAATTATATCTAATTGAACTAGTAAACAAGGATGGAATCTGTAATCATAGTAGTGTAAACTCCATATAAGATATAAGAATGGGACACCAACTTATTTTATTGAAAGCGCTACGTCGTGTTAGAGGAGTTGGTCCAGCGATACCAAGTGTCAGAGAGAGAAGGAAGCAAGGAAGTTACAACATTGTTTTAACCCCTACGTTTTCAAACAACGACAGGAGTTCGTAAGTGCACATTGTAATTTACAGGAACATTTGCGTGATGCCATACTGTTTGCATGTGTGTGGGTAATTGCATAGTTGTTAAAAACGATAGAAACTAAATAAAAAACGGAAAAACGTCGTTTTTTCAAAAAAATAAAAAACGGCAAAAAACGTAGAAAAAACGAAAAAAGAAAATAATTTGACTTTCTCGCATCTTGTAGGCCCAACTGCAATTTAAAATTAAAAACCTTGTTTACAGAATTTAATCAGCAAATAACACAACTTTATTAGTAAAAACCAAGTAACATCTATCTACAACAATTATTTTATTTCTTATAAGTTTGGTTTTAAAAGAAATTGAGAAATAAAAAATATTGAAATCTTTTCAAATATAAATTGTAAACGTAAGTCCACATAAGTCTATGCTGACTTAACTAACATAATTATAAACTAAACTTTTTAGGTATAGACTGTAGTGTAACCTTTCTCACAGTCAATGCATTTCAATCTAGCCAATGCTGAGTTTTTGTCTTTCTAGTTTATCAAAATAACGTGAATCCATTCCACACCCTTTTCTTTTGGCATTTTAGGATAACTCAGAAATAACTTTTTTAAATTTTACTTCTTATACTGTGCAGTTTCATAAAGTATTTATTTCTCAAATGATGACGTAAATAGTGATGTAAATTAGCTGAATCCTTTAAACAACGTAAGGGACATCAGACAAAAAATTAAACAGAAAATGAAAAAATGAAACGGACAGTAAATAAATAAATCAAGATTATAAAGTTACACACAAAAAATAAAAGACGGAAAACAACGATAAGAAAAATAAAAAACGAAAAAAACGAGGTTTTTTGGAAAAAAATAAAAAACAGAAAAAACGGTTTTAACAACTATGGGTAATTGTAATTATAACCGAACATTTATATAGCGCCACTCAGATCAGCGGCGTTCTCGACCTGCATCAGTGCCAGCACCGGCAACAAGAAAGGTTTTCAAGCGTCTACGGAACTGGGGCCGTATGCATAAGACGAGAGTAGCTTATTCCCTGAATAGCGCTTACGCCTGGAGTAACTATTCCCTGAATAAGCCTTGGCCGTCGTTGGCATACATGACCCCATGTAGCCAGCGGATTAGTTATTCCGGGTGTAAACTGCGAGACAATGCATGTCTCTGGGGTTTCCCCGCGCGAAAATACCCTCATCATTACCCACCGTACGGAACCTGAACTTCGAATGCAACATCGTCAGGTATCGCGTCAAATTTTAGCATTTTGTGATGGCAAACGAAAAGCAATATAAAGTTCGTTGTCGGTGAACGAGGCGAACTAATTATGGTAATCCCGTAGTTTAGGTTGCTAAATTCAGACCATGCTTTCAATCCCGTACTTTAGGTTGCTAAATTATTAAACGAAAGATTAAAATGTTAATTAAACTGGAAGCGGGATGACGATTAAAAAGTTAATTGAACTGGAAGCGGGATGAACGATTAAAATGTAATTTAGACTAGGAGCGTAAATTGAACTAGGAGCGGGTTTAACGATTTAAAAGTTAATTAAACTAGGAGCGGGATGACGATTAAAAAGTTAATTAACTGGAAGCGGGATGAACGATTAAAATGTTAATTAAAGTAGGAGCGGGATGAGCGATTAAAATGTTAATTAAATGACCAAGTGCGTGTTTCCGAGATTAAAATAATTTAGCAACCTAAACTTCTCTTAAGGAATTTAGCAACCTAAACTACGGGATAACCCGAATTATGTCGCCTCTTAGACACTTTTTGACGTCTAAAATTTCGTCGAAGCGGCGAATCACAATGGCCGCCATCTTTGTTAATCGCCGCTAAGCTAGGAATAGCGGACTTACACCTAGGGTAGAATCGGAATAACGTTATGTCCAGCGTAAGGCGGTACGCCTGTCTCATGCATGCAGGATTAACCCACTACTCCGGCGTAGGCCAGATTTAAGCTGGGAATAAGAGTTACACCTGTCTCATGCATACGGCCTGAAGAGGAGAGAGGGCAAGAAGCTCTTGGCGGAGGGAATGGGGAAGACTGTTCCAGGCTGAAGGACTCACATAGGCAAAGCTCCTGGATTGTAGAGAGGTAATACAGGAACGTTTACACTGGACCTACATATTACAAGAACATACAAGTACGTGTAACACAAGAACACTTACGGTAAGATAGAACTTACAAATGAACATTAAGAAAGTGTATGGAATTGTATCAAGTGATTTCTACACCCAAAAACACGATAAACGGATAATTTACCCTAATTCGGCCCCGCCGGAATATTCGTTCCCCACATTTCGTCCCTCGGAATTTTCGCCCCTCGGAAATATAGGTTATAAAAAGGAGAGGCAACGCATTTGATAAATGACCAAAGAAGTTTAGTGTGGAACAGAACAAGAAATTCAGAGCATCCGGTGTGTTTGCTGTTTGCACTTTTTCTGTCTATCTAACGCTTTTATTAATTATATCTTTTTTAGAAGTGAAATAAGTGGGGGGAACTTCCGAAGGGCGAATTGTGGGGATCCGTAAATGACCAGATACGACCGTAAAATGTACTAGTGAAATGCATAGTACATATTTGCACATAGTACATTGCATTATTCGGTCTGTATTATTCGACAGTATAATTTCACTGGTTCTGGTCGGGAGCACCAGCAGTGATGATTTTTTCTTGAAGGGGCGCTTCATATAGGCCTATGTCAGATTACAATTGCACCAGTGAAATTTGTAAGTATATATGTGTCGTTTGTTACACTTAAGGAGTGTGCTGGTTTAAACTGTAGCGTGTTTGTGCGTTCGTGGGCGCGCGCGACTGCATAGGCCTACCTAACAATTGAGGCCATTTGTTTAAAGTTGGCATTTGTTTGTTTGCGCAAGTCCGGAAGTCAACTGACCACGCTGCCTGTGCTTTATGGTGCTGACGGACACGCTTAGTTAAAACAACTTTCGTAGTATGCGTTTGTTCGTCGATGATGATGGCTACTTTCATATTCGATCCAATGCCAATTCATTTAACCTCTAGCGCCCCCTGTCGTGCCTCTCGGCCCGCCAAGCCGTTTCCCAGCGGCTGAGGGGAGCGTTGTTTGGAAATTAGAGGTCTCTTCTTCCGACCGATAGATTTATCGCCAGCGCTGAGCATCCTCCTGGCCGGCGTTGATAAGGTTGTTAAGTAGGTGTCGAAACGTTCCGAACATTCTATCTATTTCATGGGAAAGCCGGCCCCTGCGTTCGTCCTGACGTTGGGTCAGTTCCCACGAACCGTCCGTCCGTCCATTCGTCGGCCTCTGCCGATGCATAGCCTCGTCTGCATATTCTAATGTGCGCATGTCTGAGCGCTGGCATGCGTCTACGCGCAATGCCTGTCCGTTCCAGCGCTTCATAATTTATTTTCTCTACTCATCTCAATGCAGCGGTTGGAGGGTTAAGTGTAACATACCCCTTGCTTAGCTGGAATTATGCCGGACGTGCTGAGAAGCAGAATGATAATGACGACGACGACGATGATGATCGTAATCGTAATCTCCAAACTTCTATCGAAGGCCAAGCGCAGGGTACCAGCCTATTCACGAGCGCGGCGTCAAGTCGGAGGGGTTTTTCTACAGAGTAGTCCAGAGGAAGTTCGAGCCTGGTTACCATGGGGGCAGGTGAAGAGAGAAGGCAGATCAGCTGTTAAATGTTGATGATGACCACCATGATGATGATAGTGAATATAATCTGGTGATGTAGATGACTTACGATGATGATCTGATAATTGTATGCGTAAATACCTTGTAATAATGTGACATTCATCTTTTACTTTACACCTTTTCAGATGCATCATAGGGAGGCATCACTAGGCATGTAAAGTAATGTTATGCAGCTTGTCATTTATATAGCACATTCTAAGTAGCTGAATCCAAATGATAAGCTCTCTAGAATGCACTCTATAAATGTCAAGTCAACGTAACACTACTTTCAGATGCATTGCTGTAATGTAATGTTATGCAATGCTACGGAACGTAATGCTATGTTACTTGACATTTGCATAGCAGATTCTAATTAGCTTACCCATGAGATTCTGGTATGACTTGATGAACAGCGTGGATCTTAAATTAATTCGGCTTCAGAACAGTGTTGCAATACAAGTCAGCCACGTTGTTAGGGTTGCCACTTTTCTAAACTAGGAAGTCGGGACTCAATTTTTGGAGCATCGAAATGATAAATCGCCTCACTGTGTGGGACCAAAGGCACAAGTCATGCAACTGAGTAATTGTTTGGGAAAGTAACAATTTAATAAATAAATACGATTAAGGTTTATGATTTTGAACACTGATAATGTCAGGATGTGTTTAAATGTCGTTATTTATGATCATTCACTTCGCCTGCATTATAAATTTATATTGGTGTTGAACAAATATAGTACGGGTAATGTGTTTTAAGCCACAACATTTTGTTAGTTTGGGCAAAAATTACCACAAATTTGAAAGTAGGGACATTTGGCTATCCCGACTAGGCCAAGTAGGGACGTGGGACATTTACCTGGAAATCGGGACGGTCCTGAAAAGAAAGGGATGGCTGGCAACCCTAAACTTTGTAATAAGATCTGGTATGGAGCTTCGAAGAAAGTCCAAACAGTTTTAGTGTGTGTGTTATGAAGTATATGAGCAAGTCTTGAAGAATTACCAAGGAGTCTCAAGGTCACCTCCAGTTCCAGAGGTCAGTGTTTCCAGAGCGATGCATCTGCATTGTAATAATGATGCAGTTGTGTAGCAGTGTTGTTATAATAATGATTGAAGAATTTCTGTAGTGTCACCGTAGTAGTGCAAAAGACGCCAGTAAGTCACGTGTAGGCGTTGCTTAGCATGACGTCCTTTTAGCCCTGCCATCGGGGTCCTTGTAGCCCTAGCATAGAGTTCCTTGTAGCCCTGACATAGGGGTCCTTCTAGACCTGGCATGGGGTTCAAAGCTAAGAGATCAGAAAGGTCATTCCGGTGTGATTTGTATTACATTCTCCTGTTCTTCAGTTGGCTGTGTCGTGAGGAACACATGAGGTGTAGTGCCATACACTAAGTTCATGAAACGAGAAAACAAGGTATAATTTGGTTCATGACAGATGCACATGAGGTGTGCACTCGGTTCATGAAATGAACACACGAGGTGTGATCTGGTTCATGACATGAGCACATGAGGTGTACACCAGTTCATGACATGAGCACATGAGATGTACACTCGGTTCATGAACTGAGCACATGTGTACAATCGGTTCATGAAATGAGCACATGAGGTGTACAATCGGTTCATGAAATGAGCACATGAGGTGTACACCAGTTCATGACATGAGCACATGAGGTGTACACCAGTTCATGACATGAGCACATGAGATGTACACTCGGTTCATGAAATGAGCACATGAGGTGTACAATTGGTTCATGAAATGAGCACATGAGATGTACACTGGTGTACATCATGAGGTGTACACTCAGTTCCTGCCGTGAGCTCACAGTTGTGTAATGTTTGCAGGATTAGATGGCTTGAGTACATGGAACGTAAATCGACATGCATCATAATGTACATCGTAATCGTAATCGTAATCTCAAGTGTGGCTGAGGAGATGTCTCTGTGGTGATGCTTTACCAACGACGTCTGTGTCATGCCTGGTTATAATCATAGGATTGTTTATTTTATTTTATATTTAGTGAACAGCAACACATCAATTATAATTATTTTGAATTTACTGATGGAACGGATATATTTACTGATGGATCAGATATATTTGCTGATGGGATGGATATATTACACCAGTTATTAATCAAACCCGTAATGGGTGGGAAAAAGACTTTATTTGTACTTCAACAGCTTTTCCTGTTTGTTTACATTTGCCATCGAAAAACAGCGTGAGCAAAAGTAAATATAGTCATTCATGCATTTTTCAAATCTGCTATTTGTCTGTTTTTGCTGGATTTTTTTCATGCAGCTGTAAAATATGTACTTTGCTTTGGCCACGCATGCACAGAGTCATAAAATTTGAATGATGTGATCAGTATCAGCCCTGGATGATGTGCAAATTCGTTCCATCTACCTTGGGGTGGGGACTATGTGTTTAATATTCTAGCCAAGTGGTTAGTAAACTCAGATTCCCTCGAGGACAGAAAAATGTTCACGATGATTCTCTGCTCCACTTGTGCCCTCTGGCAAAGCAGGCTATAAAACGAGTACTTCGACCGTACACTGTTGGTGGAATGCATAAACTGTTGGTGGAAAGACCAGGCATCGAGGGAGGGAGAGATCTGTCCACCTGTCATCACATGTCAAGGCTGAGAAAATGAAGTCAAATTTCATTCATACCCATGGCAGGCCTCCTCATCAAGTTAGTTAGCTTAGGGAATGGCACTCGGAATGATGGCTCGTCTTCTATATGTGCTATATATACTTTTGTATAAAACTTATTACGAGGACAATGGTGATCATTTATTCGTACCCATCGCCGCAAAGTGGCAGGCGTCAGGAACTGATGATGATGACGGTTGCTGACGGCACTGTTTCCAATGACATCGGTTTCGATAATTTTGTGAGTCATCCTGTAGTGTAAGTGTTAGGGCTAGCTTAAGGGACTGCTATTCTTTTCTACAGTGTTAGGCCGAATAGTCTGCATTTAATTGTGGGACATAACCTATTTAGGCTTTATAGTTAAGGCAGGTCATGAGAGTTCATGCTAAGTAGGTGCAATTCCACGGGCAGTGAATGTCACGAGATGTAACAGGGACTAGAGCAGATCGTCGGTTGATCATATTTGTATCCTAAACATTCACTGTTCAAAGCCCATCTGTTAGTAAATTATCCCTCGGCTTCATATACATTCGTCTTGTTATATTGTCCTAATCGCTCATAATTTGCTCCATTTGATGTTGGAGTCGACCTAATTACGAGGGAGCATGACCTATATATACGAGGTTGTTTTTATTAGAAGTCTCTGAACGGGATCATCTCTTGGCTCTCATGTTTATTATTTTGTCAAAAATTAGGAAGTCAGAAGAGTTGTTTAGTTGTTAGTGGACTTGCACTTCAGAAGCCAGAGGTTCTAATCCTTGCCAGAGCATCCCCAAGCAAGCTCAAAGTACTACTATACTTTGTCTAGCCCATATTAGGAAGTAAGGACTGACAGGGAGGAATGGGTTTCCCACCTGCTCTCACATACTGAGTGTGTAACGTTTCATCCATGTCTGGGTTTGGCCCTTTTGGGGTTGGATTAAAGGACAGGTTGATCGTTATCCAGATTACTGCAGGTTCTCTAGGGCTCGTAGTTGGTCAGTACTGAGTCACTGGTGAAAGAACTGGCCCAGTGTGGGCCAACAAACATGGCAGTCAGTGTACCTATTGCCTACAACACTAGTCTTGGTTAAATTATCAGAGACATCTAGACTGGCTGTTGCTTGTGCTGTTGCATTATGCTGGAAGAAGAAAAAGAAGAGAAGAGCAGTCCCTTAAGCTAGCCCTGAGTCAGCCTTGGGTATGAAGTGTTAGCAACTTCATATTCTTAGCCTTGACATATGAGGACGGTGGCCAGTCCTCTCCCTCGCCGTCTCATCTTCCCACCGACAGTGTACGGTCAGTGTACTCATTGTGACTGGGTTGGCTCTACTGGTATCAGGGAATAAAGATACTCCGGAGCCTCTCTGTGATGTATGTGGCATGTGAGTTTCTGGTCTTTTATATAGAGCTTTTTAGTGGACCATTTAGTAAATTCTTATAGCTATCTTCATAGACCAGTTAAAAAATTTTACGTAGCTGGGGGAGTGTTTCTTGACTGGGTGCATGTTACTCTAAGTGTAAGCATCAGGAAATAATTATCAACGATAGAACGACACTGCTTAGCTACTATGTCCTCTGTTCAAGCTGCCTGTTTTACAAGGATTCAGTTTATAATGACTTGGTTACGAGGAATTGGTGTACGTGTACGAGGACTTGGTTTACAAGGTCTTGCTTCATGAAGACTTCGTTTACAAGAACTTGGTTTATGAAGATTTGGTGTAGGTGTGATTTAATAGTTTGAATATGAGCTGCGTAATGACTGTAAGTTATTCCGTGTGCTTATGGTATGTTTAAGCTGTAGGATGTTTGATTTGAACTCCCTCTTCAAATAACGGATGGCCTATTTGCCGGTCAACAAAAGTCTGTGTAAACTAGGCTAGTGCCTGTGGCCGAGTGTCTTCTGTTAGCTAAACTGTTTGTTTGTATGTTAATGTTAGGACCACAGTGCCAGTGAAGAGGTCTTCGAGTGCGTCAGATTTTTTTCTATTAGGACTATGTCATTTGGTGATTGAGACAAAACCTTAACAATCGGGTGAATGTCTCTCTCGTCTGGGATATTTCAGATCAGTTCAAAACCATTTCTTGAATCACTAACAGTGGAACTAAAGAGTAATGATGTACTTTGTAACATTTGATGCTGTTTGCTCAAACGGTATAATCCACAAGGGACGAAAGTCCTGCTACAAGCAGTGTTACTCTGTTAGTTATTATTTATTATTAGTGTTGTTATTGTTATATTTCTTGTTATTATTATTTTGAAGAACACTATCATTGTTACTATTGTCTGAAGCGCCATCTCTGCAGAGCTCAGAGTGTGATGGCAATGTCCCGGAGAGTCAGATGGCTTTCGCCCACTGAACAGCCACCAAAATCTGCTAAGTAGTATCCAGTGAATCCTGGGTTGTGTCCTTTTCCTGTTTTCGGGCTTCCCAACTCGGAAACGAACTGCAGACCTTCCCCGCTCCAAGTGCTGCAGTCTGACTGACCTTAGATCAAATCTTGTCAGTATGAATGAGCCTAACTCAAGTCTTACCAGATAATTACCCAGGTTTATGAGACAAACGGTGGTCACTGGTCTTAGGTCAGATTAGCCACGAACTTCTGCATACATATATATATATATAGAGAGAGAGGTTCATGGATTAGCATATGGTGGGAAAAGGGGCAGCTGCCATTTGACCAAACACCTGTGAGCGGGTCCTTTGTATAATTATGTCTGTTGACAAACAGACAGACAGACAGGCAGACAGGCAGGCAGACAGACAGACAGAGACAGAGAGAGCCTACTTCTCAGATGCGTTGAAGTGCTCAATTAAAAGTTTCTTAGGTGAGCCTTGTGAAATATTGGTTCCAGTTTGACAGGTTTTGGACGTGGTCTTAAATTTGGTTTTGAAGGCAGAGACATGAAAGTGCTTTTAATGGGAGAGGAATATACGATGGTGCCAAGAGGGAAATATAAACGGATGTCTTAGGTCTGGTTTCAGGTGATGGGATACCACAGCTGCAGCTGACACAGGCAGAGGGAGGGAAGAGAGGTCGTAGGTCAGAGTTATCTTCTGTCCGGTACTCTTGGGCAGTGGTACAATGTCCAAACTACGGACAGGTGTCTGCGGCTGGGAGGAGGGAATGCTTTGTCAGTCATTTCCTGGTGTCCTGAATTCCTTCCAGCTTGACACTTCCTTGGCATTTCCTAAACAGCTTGAAGTTGCCTGCTGTGTTGCAACTATCTTATCTTATCTTGTATGAAAATTTATAAAGCGCTTCTCTCAGCCGAGCTATACAGAAGTGCTCTCAAAGTGACATGCCCGTAAACAAGTAAGTCTTTAGGCAGGGAAGAGACGCAGATGTGATCCCCTCAGAATCCTGATACTGATTGCAGGGGGAAGGTCATTCCATAGTGAGGGACCCACTACAGCCTGATGATGGGCCAGGGAAGTTCGTGATTGCGGGACAAAAAGATCAAATCGGACCGTGGAACGAAGAGGACGAGAAGAGCGGGTAGAGTGGCTTACACATCATATCACAGAGCTATTTAGGCGCTAGACCCTGCTGGACTTAGTTACAAAGAGCAAGACCTTAAATCTGATCCTGGACACCACAGGAAGCCAATGAAGATCATTGGTCATGTATGTGGAGATATACAAGTTACTTGGGAGACATGCGTTAAGATCTGTTACAGAAACAGGAACAAGAGCTTGTAAGGTAATGTAGTTTACAAGTCTCTGAACAGTTCATGCTGTCGAGGTCTGGGCTACTATCTCTTCATTTGTCTGATTGATTCTTGGTTTGAGATATTGGTTAGTGTGGTTGACATTCGACCGAGTTGATTCAACTCCTGCCAGGCAGTAAGATTTTTCAAAATGTCTGCTCTGTTTGTACTCCATATCAAGAAGAAGAAGAAGAAGCAGCTCAGTCCCTTAAGCTAGCCCTGGGGCAGCCATAGAATGAAGTGTTAGCGACTTCATTTTCTTAGCCTCAGCATGTGAGGGCAAGTGGCAAGTCCTCACCTTTGCCGTCTCATCTTCCCACCGACAGTGTACGGTCAGTGTATTCATTATAGCTGAGCTGGCTAGGGTGCAAGTGGAGCTTTAATCTTGAACCAAATTTCTGCCCCTGGATTTGAACCCCTGACCTTTTGAATGACAGTCCAGCACACTAACCACTACACTATCGAACACCCCCATTTCTTAGCAGACACAGCTGTAAAATGAGTACAATGACCATACACTGTCGGAGGGAAGGTCAGGTGGTGAGGGAGAGAACTGGCCACCCACCACATTCGCTGAGGCTAACCCCAGCTATATAAGTCCATAAGACTAGATGCCATGGCTAGCTGGGGTTAGCTGTTGGTCTGTCCTCCATGGCCTGTCTTTGGGTCTCCAGGGTCACGTAGATCTTTACTGGTTTCTGATTCTAAATGCATTTCTGCTTAGATGTGCCCTATAGTTTCTGAAGCTCTGCACGCTGCCATAATGTTATAATGTTACATACTGTTTAAATACATGTACACCAAAGTGCGGTTATGCAATTGGTATAATAAAGAATATACTTACTTACTTACTATTATAATTTATAAGGGCGCTATAGAAGTGTGGTTGTTCAGGACAGAGTGGACTAGCTGGTGTACGGTAGTACATCAATTAGCTGCTGTCAGAGTTAATGAGAGAAGTTCACTAGTTGAATAATGGGCAAGACGCCACCAGCACCAGACTTTCACAGGCACCTGATGTTGGCGAATGCCCTCTTCATTCAGACCTGTGGACGGGGTGATATGGAAATGGCTGAGCTTTTCACCACGGCATCTGGATTTTGATTCCTTATGGCAGGGCAACAATTTATTTTGGTTTGAACTGTCGAGGTCATTTATATCTTGCCTCAGGGGCTATCCATCTATCAGCAGGCTTATCTCTAAAAAATTGCCTCTTGTCAGTGGAGTGACCCTAACTTGGAGTCCATTTTTAGCCAGGCTGTGGCGTGCTGTCAGTTGTTTCTCTAGATCAGGGCTCATTAGAAGTCATTAGATTAGATTAGATTAGATTAGATTAGATTGACAGATTAGGAAGAGATAACTGTCAGTTTCCGCTATCTTTTCTCTTCCAGATGGACAGATTTTCCCAAACTTCTTCTTTTCCCATGTCCTGTGTGATTGATGGCACTGGATTTGTTCTGCTGTAAACTGGCCATCTGGGCTTTTCCTGTTTTTATGACAGGTGTTGGAAAGTTCAGCAGGAAATAGCATCCAACAGCTTTATGTTGCTGGACAGTGGGATCTATTCCGATCTACATGGAAAGGGAAAGGGATCTAAATGGAGAGTGGTTAGGTCATCATATGAATGAATTAGTCTGTATAGATCTATTTTACTGGCATAATTTAATGTGTAAGTGCCTCGGACTTGTTTCCTTCAGAGTGGTGCTATATGAATTGTGATTACAGTAATAACAGTTAATGTATTAGTGTGTTATCCAGGCTAGTCCAGTGCCACTGGAATGGATTGAATTGGACCACCCTGGATTCCATTCCAGTTCATCTCTTGCAAAATTGCTTGGTTAGTCGCAAACCATTTGGACAGTGTTAAGCCAGGACTTGCTTTCCGTTTGTGATTAAGGGATTCAGTTGGAGTGACCTCAACCAGCCATAGGTGGAATGGTCGTCATCTCATGTTTTAATAATAATGATAATGATAATAATAATGACAATAAGACGATTTGTATAGAGCCATGGCACAGCCGAGGCCGAAGAAAATGGTGCTGTACATCGTTGACTTGGTGGCACGAGGGACATAGAAATGTGCTGACTATATTTCAGTTAGCTGCTGTCGTTTCTCGTTCTCTAATCCAACTCGGACCAAGATCTCTGGATAGTGCATCACTGTCAACCATGGACCGAGGTTTCTTTAAATGGAATTCTGTATGTGTGTGTGAGGACTTGCCAGTGGATGTTTGGTTAGTTGCTGTTGAATAAACACGGTGTAACAATAAAATTGATTAGCGTCACCCTCCTTTCTCCATGCTTGAGACTGGCACTACCAGCCTTGCCACATGGAACCCGCATAGGCGTGGAACCATCTAATGCCCACAGAAATGCTGGCAGGGACAAAACCAGCAGTGGCAGAGTTGCTTTAGACGCTCGTGTAACTGTGTTACGGTGTGTTACGGTTATTTTGTTATTATTTTTCATAGTATTATTGTATTATTATTATTATTACTTTTCAAGCATCGTTTGCCTGGGAGAAGTTAAGTGGTTGTTGTTAACGATCTCTCAATCGTTTAGGCTGTAGGGATTAAGTGACTTTGAGAGGAGGTCCTTAGGACACTGTTTCCCAGACTGATGGTCGAAACCGAATAGTGTCTGTTGTTGAATCATGAAATCGTAGAGAAGAATAAATAATAATATGCATAATACAGAGTCAAGATGGTTTAGTGAGTTTTATTTTGTCCAGGAAATCCTCATGTGACTCCCAGGGCAAACAAGCAACTGCTTTAGCAGGTTCCAGTGAATGTCCCAACACATACATGTACATGGAATGGTGTATGTACATTCCTTAAATTCTGCCTGGATGATTTGAGCATGTTCCAAACGGGATACCGGAATGCCATCTAAGATTGCAGTGGGAATTTCGGCAACTAACTGCCCGAAAGGGGTCAGATTTCGTCAGCCGTTGAGGAGTTTTCTACATGGGAAAAAGTCTGGATATAATGCAGGTCACTGTGAGATTTAATGCTATCAGGTCAAGGGGAAAGAAAACTGGATCTCTGGATAAATTATACGAAGACATGACTGATTTAATTATATTAGGTATCAAATGGCCAATTATACAGAGTGACAAAGTACAAATTATATATTATCATAGGGATAGTACTCTAGTGGTTAATGTGCAGGACTCTCAGTTGCAAGGTCGGAGTTTCAAATCCACACCGGGGTATATATTTGTTTCAGATTACGGCTCCACCTGCCCCTGTAGCCAACTCAACTATGATGAGTATACAGTGTGGGTTGGAAGATGAAATGTGAGGGAGAGGACTGGTCACCAGCCCTCATATGCCGAGGCTAAGAAAATGAAACCGGTAACACTTCATACTCATGGCTGCCTTCAGGGAGTTCAAGAAACTGCTTTTCTTCTACATTGAGTGAAGAAGCCAGTAAGTGATCTGTGTTAGAGTGAGACAACTGTCCACACTGTACAAAGAACATTGGATACAAAACGGTGGAGTAGGAGCATAACTTATAGAACACAATTACGCTAATTAGGGGCCTACTTAATGACCTGTCCTAATGTATTATTGCAACTTTGTTCCGTTTTGTGTGTGTGCATGCAAATGGACAATGCTCTGTTGGCAGGAGGACTTGGAGAAAACATCCTGAGCATGGCACACATAATAATATATTATCTGGTGTATTTTGCTTCCAACTGGGTTTCTGTTTTGTCTAGACATAAATTTGTAGACGGCCAGTTTAAGTTTTATTTATTACGGCGTTTGGCCTTTCGTCGGCTGCGAGACGGCTTAGGTGCGGTGGCGGCGGCGGGTGTACTGATGATGATATCCGTGGCCGGCAGTCTCGGTGAGGGATGACAGATACTGGAATAGGGAAGCGGAGGGAAGAGGCTCGGAAGGAGTCATGAACTGCGTGGGAATGTTGTTGGTAGACTGCTTGTGAATATAAAACGTGATAGCCTTGTTCGGAAGGTCTTTGATTCTCCGGTATGCTCCCTGGACTTACAAATTGCTCCATGTACCTATTGCTGGGGCGCCGTGCTCTCTTGCTCAGGCTTTTGCCTCTGCTTACCTATGTGGCCTTTAGGTTGTAGGTAAGTTGTAAGTTTCAGCCAGCTATAATTAATTGCTTTGCCAATTGCCTTCAGCGGCACGGTCTTTGTTATGATCGACGACCCCCCGGTATATGCTGTATGTTGTTTACTCAAATTAATCTGTAAATCGTTTCGTCAGGTACAGAACGATTTCGTAGCCTAATTACAGCAGATTACAAATTAAAGGCACAGGAGATTTAAATATATCTGAGCCTTGACACTTTGTCAAGATCGCTTGGACCACGCGATCAGTATTACAAACCAATCTCGGTAGCGTGCCCACATTGAGCCCATATAGGACCCATATTTCCATATGGGAACCCTATGCAGCCCATGTGGGTCCTATCTAATGCCCATGGAAATGGTGGCAGGGATTGGTACAGCCTCAGTCGTTTTTTTAGATTCAGGTTCTTCATGTTTCTGAGTTCGCTAACATCGCTGGATGAAGATATTATCAGTAGTAATCGATTAATTATCCCTTCCTGCATGCTTTGGCTGCAAAGGTAGGCACACGAACGCTACACATACAGGTACGACCTTTCACACACAGGGGAACGGAAGGACCGACTGATACGGGTTCTGGAGCTGACAGTGGTAGTCACCAACGGTGTCTTGAGGACACCTGGGCAGAAGAACATTTCATGATGAACTTAGCATTTCAAACAGTGACAGTGTGTACAGCTGAACTGAGGTCATTGATATGTGGGAGGATAACGTGTGTGTTTCGAGATTCCAACTCAACCCGCTCCCGACCCTAGCCAACTCAGCTATAATGAGTACACTGACTGCACACTGTCGGGGGGGGGGGGATAAGATGGGGAGCGGGGGGGATAAGATGGCGAGGGAGAGGACTGGCCACCTGCCGTCATATGCCAGGGCAGAGTGTTGGTAATTGAGTGACGCAAACTACTTGTATAGTGTTACAGAATAAGGTTAAGAGACAATAGCTCGCATATTGTTGCTTCTACACCGTTTACACCTATTTATAGCAACAAACACAGTGCATGACGTCATCTTTACTGTGTGGTGGTCCACTCCCGTCTGGACAGGGTCAATTGTGTGTAATGATCCTGTGTATTTTTGTCACTCCTCCACTTACATTTGTCAAGTGCATGTGACACATTTCACGGACTGACTTGTGCAGTGGGAAGGATGGCAGCAATGGAAATGGAAATGGAGGCAATGTAGGAATTTTCCCCAGATTATGCTGGTAGATTATACTGTCTTAAACAACATGTTCTGATCATTGTCGGACAGATAACTTGACTGCTCGTTTGGAAAAACATGTTGCCTTACCCTATCCGATTTAATTGGTTAATTATCTAGATCAGAGGTGGGCAAACATTTTGCACACTGGGCCACATTAAACGCCAAAAAAATTCGGAGGGCCGGTCGGCTAACATGAAAAAAGTTTACTTTTTTTATAATATATAAAATATACTATAGTGACATGTATGCAACCGTGAGCATTAATTAACAAGTTTCCCATAATCCGGAGTGGTTGCACTGGCTGCAATTCGCAGTTTGAGTTCAAGTTTAGATCAGTTAACTGAGGTCTGTACTTGGAGTTGTTTATTTTCAAAGTTGAAAACCTTTGTTCACAACTGTAACTGGATGCGAATAACAAACATTTTAAAAGCAAAATTATGTAGGCCCCTAGATTTGAGAATTTTTCCTTTCTGAGTGAAGAATTTTTTTTTATCAGGTCTGATTCTTTGAGCTGCTCTTTGAGAACGCTGTCACTTTGCGGGTTGATTAACTACAGTTTAAGCTCCGTATGAACTAATTGTCAATGTGAACGGTTTAGTAAGCAAAGCAAATTCAGTCTCAGTTGATTTAAAATCCGCAAATCGTCTGGAGAATTCTTCTTTCAAATTTGACAACTGAAGGCTATAAGCCTATTTTTCTGCCGACAATTTGCGACTGGAGGATAGGAAAGTGTCCATAGTTTTGTTCTTTCACCTCCTTTGAAAGCAACAGTAGCTTTACTTGAACGGATTTCACTTCTGCGTACAGATCATGTGCAAGAACCTCTGCGGGGAAATGGGGCAGATCGGCAGAATTAATGCATAGAGTTTTTATAAAGGACAAGACCGGAATAGTAAATAAGAGAGCAGCCCCACGTGACTAAAAAGAAGAAAACTTCTCGCGGTCTGAATTTTTTATTTTCAGAAGAATTGTGGGGGCCGGATAAAAAGTGTTGGCGGGCCGGATCCGGCCCGCGGGCCGTAGTTTGCCCACCTCTGATCTAGATTATTGTTGTTGTTATTATTATTATTGTTATTATTATTATTATTATTATTATTAATTTTTTTTTTTTTTTTTGCCCCGAGGTATACAGGATCCCTCAGGGACTTCAATATTAACTAATGTAAAAAAAAGTGTCCGGAATGGCCCTATTCATCTGTTTCCTGGCTGGCAAAAGTGCCCTTAAAAGCTTATTATTATTATTATTATTATTATTATTATTATTATTATTATTATAACGAACATTTTTACGAATCTGAGGTGCGGTTAGTCAGTCGCCAGGTGAAGTGCAGTTGGATATCCAGATGTCTGAAGGCCAATGAGAAATTGTTTTACAGATGATTTCCTGAAATGTACTATATCAAATATCAGAAATAATGAATTAATTGCACCTTTTGAGTGCCTTGCAAAATGGCTGCCTATGCAAACCAAAATGATGTTACCTTCATTATTTCTCCTCCCTTGGCTTGTTGTGTCTACCCATCCTCTTTCTTTTGGACATTTTTCTCCTGTCTTATCTGATTGAGTTAGTTGTCTAGATACTAGTTTGATGCCTTTAACACTTTAACAACGAGGAGCATGTACTAAAAGTGACTGGGAAACCAAAATGCAGCTCGTCCTTAAAGCAGTATGAGAATTGTAGAAAAAAGACTGGGGGGGGTTAGACCTTGATTCATGTGGAGTTTGGGTGTGCAATGAAGGCTTAACTATGGGGTCCTAAGAAAGACTGGGGGTTGAACCCCCTCAAACCCCCCCCGACAATTCTCACCCTGCCTTAAAGTGTTAAGCACCTCAAAAATCCCGTGCCGATTTCTTTCTTATTTCTTGTTTTATTGAAAAAAAAACATGTTTTGGGAAAGGTTTAATGGAAGGAGCATGTGTTAGGTTGGACATCTGGGCAGTCGGAAGGTAAAGGGCAATAGAGGGATGTGAAGGGTCAGCACAGGTTTTTTCTGTCTCGGTATCCTGTGTTTATAAATATAACTTTATGGTGCCATGTGTATCAGAACGGGATCAGGTGGGGGTGGGGTGGGGAGTAACTAGGGAAAAGACAAGCCCTGTACCCGTTGAGGGATGTTCCTGGGTCAGAGGTTAACCAGATGATTAAGTGATTGCTTGGAATTGGTATCAGTGATGAATGCATTCACCAGTGAACTGTTATCAGCGATGAGTGCATGCTTTCTTTTACCTTATAGCCATCCTATAATATAACGACGACTACATAAGACGTGTTTATCTTACACACCTACACACACACCTACACACACACACACACCTACACACACACACACACACACACACACACACACACACACACACACACACACACACACACACACACACACACACACCTACACACGTGGATATGTGTGAATGTTTATTTATGATACTTTATGCAAGAGTTCATGGAGCTCCAGTCAAAATCATCCTGGAGTAGATTTGTATCCGTTGACTTATAGGCTCCCATCTGGTTCCTCTGACTGTTTTGCAACCTGTATTCAATTTCCGTGTTCGGCTTTACAACCTGTCTTCCATTTCCTGATTCCTGTTTGCAACCTCATGCCTTCCATTTCCCGATTCCAAGTGTGATTTCCTGCAAGGTGATGATGGTCCGACTGGGTTGTTCCAATTTTTGCATTTACTTGTATCATGCAGTCAGATGATTGCAAGCCGTTATGTGTTTATTTGGCTTGTCTCCTACTGTTTGAAATGTTAAAGGGCCTACTACAACTTAAAGACGTGTTTTTGTGCATTGTGAAATGTTCTCATGTACATCTGCTGGAAGTGTTCTAGTGCATTGTGAAATGTTCTCGTGTACATCTGCTGGAAGTGTTCTAGTGCATTGTGAAATATTCTCGTGTACATCTGCTGGATACACATCTAGTGTATTGTGAAATGTTCTGGAAGTATTGTAGTGCATGTGAATTGTTGTCGTGTACATCTGCTGGAAGTGTTCTAATGCATTGCGAAATGTTCTACAACTACTGGCAGATTTTCAATGCACTGTATGATTCTTATTCTTCGTTTATTGAATCCCAAGAAATGTTGACGAAAGAAAATACAGTTTGACATAAAATAATTATCAGAGAAACAACCGGTAGACCCAAAAGGATAAAGGTAAAATGTTCTTCTATGCCTACTGTGCATTATGAAATGTTCTTCTCTCACTCCCTGACTCCATAATTTTCTTGTTCAAGTGACATTTCCAAGGTGGCTGCACATTTCTCTTGTAAGCTTTCATCAATCTCTTGGTTCTTACTTCTGATGTGACCTTGTATGTTTTCTTCTTGTTACTTCTCTCTTTCGCCGTTGAATCTGAGTGTTTTGGACGGTGTTCAGATGTTTGTTATGGAGCTCGTCCATGCTAAGATATATGGGAATGCTACCTGGTGGATACTGTCGGCCTCCATTTGGAAAGACCAATTGAGTGTATGGATTGGTGCTGATTGTTCTACTGCAGTGACGATCTACGATCAGTTGCCTGCTAAAAAGAATTCAAGTCTTTTCTCCACTCACCTGGATGGCAGAGGGATTCCCAGACGCAACGTCTCCAACCTTCTGACTACGAACTGGCTTGGTGTTGGGAGTTCTTTTATGGTGATCCTTGTAGTCTGTGGTCATTCCTCTTCTGTGGTGCTACATAGTCCCAGAACTCTATGAGCATGGTGTCTACTATGAGCGCTGGGTGGCAATCCTTTGCCTGAGTTCTGGGTATCTGTTGTTGCTCGCCAGTGTTGACTCTTCCAGGTATGTGAGAGTTGACAGTGTAAAGCATCATAGAAGTAGCTTGCTACTGACGATAGTATATTAATTGTGGTAATTACAATTACACTGGCACTTCTTGATTCACTTTTTGTACTATTTGAGTTTAGCTTCAGTTGAGCTGAATTGCGCACCACTTTTGTGAAGTAGTCATGTCATGGCATGTCGCCATCGTCGCTTTGCGATGGTAGGCTACAGGAATGCGTCAACATTTGTCCATCGTTTCCTATCACATATTGCAACCATTAGTCTGGTCCCAGATAGTCCAATCCATTCTATAATGTTGTCAATCCATGGTATTCTTGGTCTACCACGGTTGCGAATCCCTTATACGAGACCAGTCATCAGGCTGTGAAGTAGTAAAAGTTGCTATATATATACATACCTACCTACATACATACACAAGTGCACACAGGTCTACATTTATACATACATACATACACACATGCACACATACATGCATACACACATGCACACATACATGCATACATATTTACATACATACATACACACATGCATACATACATACATACATATGTGTACACATACATCCATGCAATCATACATGCATACTGGCGCTCACATGCATATAACTGAAATATTAACTGAAAAATTGTATCAGTGCATTGTGAAATTATCTCCCACGACTAAAAAAATGTTATAGCACACTGTGGAATGTTATCCATATATGGTGACTGCAGGAAATGTTAGTGCATAATGAAAGGTTCTTTGTCTGCAGATGCCCCAGTCAGGCCGTTGGTGACTACTGCCAGTTCCAGAACCCATGCAACGTCGGTCCTTCCAGTTCCATGTGTGTCAATGGTGGTACCTGTCGGGTTAATGTGACTACCTCAGCTGCCAATGCATACTGCATCTGTACAGTTGGTAAGTGACTTTTCCCCATCGGTCTTCTGCAGCCATTAAGTAGTTAATTTCCGGGAAACTTCCTATAATGATGTCTGTAATTGGATGCCAAGTCAAGAACTGCCATGTAACGTGGTTCTATTATGATGTCTTATTTTGAAAAGTAAAGCTGTCGTGTCCCATAGCGGAAAGTAGAGAAGCTCCTTTCTTGCTCGTTGGCTTTTGATCCGTTAATGGATGAATCTGAGGGTCCCTGACATGAGGTGAGAGCACTGAAGGTACTGCCGTTTCCTTTCCAGCCTACACTGGAAGCAAAGTATACTGCTTGGTGACAGAGGCAAGTGTGAGAGAACCTCTTGCTCTTGAGAAGTTCTTCAAGTGAGCTCTGTAAAAACCGAGATACAACAACTTGTCGGGATTGTTACACGGATTCTTCGCAGCAGGCTCAGACCGTTAATCGTTAGGTAATAGGCTGAGCACACTGAAAGATGACAAATGTTTGGATCAAATGTCTCCCAACTGCTTTCTATCATAATTTGCGTCATAATTAAGCATGTTTAAACGAGACTCCAGTGTATTTATTTGTTTTTGAATAGATCTAATTTATATAGCACCTTTTGAAGACTTTGCAAAGGCTTTGATAAAAATGCTGTCTGACAAATGGTGTCCGATGATTGTTGCTAAGTAATGGCCTTGACAGATGATGGTAATGGTAGGTAGTGTCAGTGGTTGTGGGTGTCCTGTTGGTTCATGAGATTGCTGCTGGTGATGTAGGGCTACTGTGATGCATTGATACTTAACTGGAGGAGATAGCTGACTGCTTGATGCTGTTGATAGGATTCGGAGAGAAGCAATGGATGGGTCCCACGGTCCTGGACAGTGATCGTGAGATTCATCCTGGATTTTGACATGCATACTGACTGCTTAGTAGTGATCACTGATGATGTAGGTATGTATCTGGAATGTTTAAAGAACATTTTAGTAACCCTCAAAAGCAACTGATTTTTGAGCATTATTACATTGGCACCACAGAAATTCTCAGATTATGTAGGAGGATCCTTGGGACCATTTTTTGAGTAGTGTCAACCAGGTGTGCAGAAGAAAGTGATGCATTGACACCAACTTGTATCTTTTAAAGATGTTAAACTGCTGTTAAATTTTCAGGTTATGTTGGATCGCTGTGTGAAATTTCAAGACCTCAAACCCCTTCCTCCTGTGTTCCCAACCCTTGTGTCAATGGTGATTGTCAGCTGCAGAATGGTCTGTCCAACATCACATGTCTCTGTCGACCTGGATATACAGGTAGGTACATCAGATGCAAAGTTCAGAGGGATGACTCATGTATATTATTGTATCCTAAGTTAAGTTCTACAGTCATAAATGCATGCGGTATCAATCACTGTCACACTGAATCAAAAGCACAAAAGATCTGTTGAAATTGGGAATGACTTTGCTGCGGCACACATACATTCTAGCCCCGAGGAGACGAGGGCTTTGAAGATGCTACTAAGAGTTTTTATCAGCCACTATTGAAACCACAAGTTCTGCCTTTTATCTTTGAAGCGATAAGTACTCTGCAGCTACAGCAGCAGCAGCAGCAGCTCTTCGGAATATTATTATAATGAGTTCCTACCTGGCCAAGTACACACACCCCAACAAAATCTTCAGGTTCTAATTAAGTCACACTGCCAACGCCCGAGCCCAGCCGCCTGAAACATTCGCCCTATGGGAATTTATTTCTTCCCACATTTGTTCATCGTAACCTGTTAAACGCGTGCACACATGATTTTTTATTTTCGTTGACTGACGTGCAGCCAATTTGCTCCAATTAAGATATATCAGGGACGCTGCCAAACCTTAAAGTTCCAGATTGTGTTTCAAGGTAAGGAGGGTGTCCGAAGAGGGGTTGGGAAGAGAGATTATTGGGAGGGGTGTCAGAGATTATGTGCCCTCGTTTCCCAGTAGTTGTCAGTGGAATACGGACAGTTTGCTACATAAACTGATTAGGTAATTAAGTTACAGTTAAGAGCTTCTTAGCATTGCACGATTGTTAGGCTCGTAGTCACTTGTTGTTCCCTTAACATGTACTACTTCGTACTTCAAAGATGACTCATGTATGTTATCGTATCCAAGTTCTACAGTCATAAATGCATGCGCTATCAATCACTGTCATACTGAATCAAAGATGCAACGTCGTGCCTTTTCAGTGGTTAGGCCAACCATGTGGAATAACCTTTCTTCAGATCTGCCTGTCCTTTTAACTAGGGACTCTGCTTGCAGGTGCATCTCTGCAGGCCCGGCCCTAGGGTGTGCGGGGCCCAAGGCAGCAAGCGATGAACGGAGCCCCAAGCAAAAATGGCATTGCGCAGTTGATTTCCTGCCAATACGGTATTGGCAATACCACGTGTATTAAAATAATGCAAAATCGAAATTAAATGGGTTAATGAACACAACATGCAAATCAGGCTCTTAAAACTGTAGCATTTTACTATGAAAGCAATAATTATGTTTTATTTAATTATTTGAATATCAGTTCAATCTCATCACAGTAAAAGCATTATAGCCAGCAGCGCGGGGCCCCTGAAAGCGTGGGGCCCAAGGCGGCTGCCTCGTTCGCCTTGCCCTAGGACCGGGCCTGCATCTCTGAGCAGGTTTCTTGGATGGGGCGCTGTGTAACTGCTCAGAATGAATGAATTACAACATGGAATATATGGACACAGATATACATACAGCCTTACACGTGCATTCATTCATTCGTTCATTTTGAAATTTTGATATAGCGCACCCTCAAGTTACCTGCTCAGAAGTGCTCCCAGCCCAACCACGGCAGTATGTGTGCACTCATAATGATGAATACAAGAGAATAGGATTTTTATTACAGTTTCACATAAAACACATTCAATTGATGCCTTGTGTATTATGATAACTTCGTTATCAGATCAATAGATTGGATTACGATAACATGTGCAATGCAAGGTAATGGTACGATAACATGTGCAATGCAAGGTAATGGTACGATAACATGTGCAATGCAAGGTAATTGTACGATAACATGTGCAGTGCAAGGTAATGGTACGATAACATGTGCAATGCAAGGTAATGGTACGATAACATGTGCAGTGCAAGGTGATTGTACGATAACATGTGCAAGGTAATGGTACGATAACATGTGCAATGCAAGGTAATTGTACGATTACATGTGCAGTGCAAGGTAATTGTACGATAACATGTGCAATGCAAGGTAATGGTACGATAACATGTGCAGTGCAAGGTAATTGTACGATAACATGTGCAGTGCAAGGTGATGGTACGATAACATGTGCAATGCAAGGTAATTGTACGATAACATGTGCAATGCAAGGTAATGGTACGATAACATGTGCAGTGCAAGGTAATTGTACGATTACATGTGCAGTGCAAGGTAATTGTACGATAACATGTGCAATGCAAGGTAATGGTACGATAACATGTGCAGTGCAAGGTAATGGTACGATAACATGTGCAATGCAAGGTGATGGTACGATAACATGTGCAATGCAAGGTGATGGTACGATAACATGTGCAAGGTAATGGTACGATAACATGTGCAATGCAAGGTAATTGTACGATTACATGTGCAGTGCAAGGTAATTGTACGATAACATGTGCAATGCAAGGTAATGGTACGATAACATGTGCAATGCAAGGTAATTGTACGATAACATGTGCAGTGCAAGGTAATTGTACGATAACATGTGCAATGCAAGGTAATGGTACGATAACATGTGCAATGCAAGGTAATTGTACGATAACATGTGCAGTGCAAGGTAATGGTATGATAACATGTGCAATGCAAGGTAATGGTACGATAACATGTGCAATGCAAGGTAATTGTACGATAACATGTGCAGTGCAAGGTAATGGTACGATAACATGTGCAATGCAAGGTAATGGTACGATAACATGTGCAATGCAAGGTAATTGTACGATAACATGTGCAATGCAAGGTAATGGTGTGTGCACAGGTTAGGGCATTTAAAGGTACCTTGTAAAGACATAGGAGAACTTTTCAAATGTGTTGAGAAACGTCTAACTGGTTAAGATGTTGCAAGGCAGTGCATGCTTATTAGATCCTCGGATTGTTATCAGACTGAGGAGTGTCCATGGAGTAAAACAGGGTTGAGCATTTTGACAAAGTCAGTGTCTGCTGTCACAATTCATCGCTTCTAAGAGACCATGGGGCATGCATTTAAGAGCTTCTTAGAAATGGGCAACATTAAACTCCAGCTGCAGATGTTTAGAGTGTCCTGGAGGGATGTCTTGTGTTAAGTCATTTCTTCACTGCAGGAACTGTCTGTGATCAGCTTGTAATTTCTGTGCCCAATATGTAAACTTCTTAAGCGCAGCAGACAGATGTGTAATTTATGGGGAGTACGAGGGGTACCAGTACCCCACTGTTTGGACTGGAGGGTACCGTATCCCTCCACTTTCCAAACTCCTTGTTTTGTCCGTTATTATTTGCTTGGAGGTAGCCCTCAAGATTCAAAACAATTACCGAGCATTATCGTCAGTGTGATCACCATCATCATCGTCTTCATTGTTATTATTGTTTTTATTGTTGTTGCTATTATTATTATTATTATTATTATTATCTTTATAAGACCTATAATTATTATTATGCTTTTTTATCATACTTGTAATATAAACGATATTATTTAACAGTCGCGAAGCTGAAACAATGCGAAATTTGGTACCCCCACTTTCTAGATCAAAGTTATGCCCCTGAATTTACAGATTTTATTTATTTATTTATTATAGCGGTTTTTTATAGCACCCTTCAAGATTATCTTATCTTCTCAGGAGCACTCCCAGCTCAACCCCAGTCAAACAGAACAGTCTTAAGGCTAGAAAGGAACAAGGCAGGCTTACCTTTTGGTGTTAATCACAGTGTTATCGGGAGCCCATTCCAGATTGTAATTACTGAATTATAGATTTGGAATTCTGACTTACAGGAACCCCAGGAACAGTATCAGTCTCGCTCTCTAACTGGCTTGTTATATCTCTTTTGCAGGAACTCTGTGTGATCAGGTCGATTCCTGCGCCAGTTATCCTTGCAAGAACAGAGGCCGTTGTTATCCAAAAGTGGAAGGATTCACGTGTGACTGTCTGCTGGGTTATAGGAATGCTGACTGTTCAGAGGATCTGAATGAGTGCCTATCCGATCCTTGCGAGCACGGAGCAACTTGTGAAAACACCATTGGGAGTTTCAGGTAATGAGTTCAAACTCACTTCCTAGTGCGATGCCAATTCGCACCCCGGCAAATGGACGAGTTTTAAGGAAGTACATAAGTAAGTAATATTTTATTAGTAAAAAGCCAAACACTCTTACTTTAAAACAACAGTTGCATTCCCAAATTCCTGTCTGCCGTGTAATTGTAATTGTAACTGCTAATTGATGTATCATCACTTCAAGAGATGCAAATTAGAGGTGCTCCTAGAGACATGACTGAGCCAAACGATGATTGAATAGAATGGTTCTCAAGCACTTACGCAAATGAGGCAACGTAAGACAAAGAAGCTCAAGTCGCAGGATGGGACCACGTGTGGCCGATGATTGCATTGCTTCGCTTCCCTTGGTGATATGTTGGTTCCTTGGCCCCCATTAGACAACTTGAGCACATCATGCTTTTCAGTGCTCTGGACTGTACTTCTGAAGTAGTTTTACAAAATTTTAATTATGTGTTTTTACGCTTGACACAGCTCAAGATATGATTTCAGCTTGCTGTTAGTGTTGCTCTGTTGTCTCATTATGTTACATTTAATTAAGTAAGTAAGTAAGTATATTCTTTAATGAACCATCTGCATACGCACTATGGTTTACAAACATGTTATGCAGTTAGAGGCATGAAACACAAAAAACACAAAAGGAGAAAACTAAAAGGGAAAAAAGGACTATAGAATGGGGAAGAGAAATGAGGAGCTAACACCTCGTAGCGGCTGCCAACAACAACAACGGCGCTCATCCTATCATGTTGCTCTTAGTGTTTAATTTGTTTGTAGGAGGAGCAAGTTTAAGATTCATTATGAATAAGCTCGATAGTGTAATGGTTAGTGTGCTGGACTGTCACTAGAGAGACCGGGGTTCAAATCCCCACCAGGACAGAAATTTGGTTTGAGATTTGTGCTCCACATAGCCAACTCAGCTATAATGAGTACACTAACCGGACATTGTCGGTGGGAAGATGAGACAACGAGGGAGAGGATTTGACACCTGCCCTCATATGCCGAGGCTAAGAAAATGAAGTCACTAACACTTCATACCCATGGCTGCCTCAGGTCTAGCATAAGGGACTGCTCTTCTTTTTCTTCTTCTGTTGGTGTTATAATTGAAGAGGTGATATTTTTCCTGACAAAATGAACTGGCAAATAATCAGTTGCAGACCCAGATGCATAAATTAATGACGTAATTAAGAACTTCTGATATCGTAATTAGACAAAGTTGTTCATGGACGTAAGTGTGAGGGGGGGATGGAATGTCCAAGTAGAATGTTGAAGCAGTCAATCGTGAAGATTGAGTCTCTTGGTTGGGACTTGTCATCACAAGTGGCTTCCTTCTCAGACTGAGGCTCTGTTTGTTGTTCATGAACTGCTGAGTTTCACGCTGCTAATGGAAACTGATTGAGTGGCGTGAGGAAAGCAGCAGCAATGTTAGCAGGTGTAGAAACATCTGTAAATGTAGCAGGTTTTGAGAGATTCCTTTTGAGAGTTTCCTGTATAAACGTTCAGGTGCCAGACAGGAGAAATATGCGAACGCTATTTTGGCATCAGCGAAACAGTGTTATTATTGCAACAGGTATGCACAATGACTGATCTTATTTAGTGACTTCTATTGTGCCATTGTATAATGCACAGGTGAAGCTGTAGTTCAGAATCATAATCTGCTGGAAAAGTGACAGAGACACTTTTGTGCAGGGTCCTTACAGCTGCATGTAGACTATTCCTAAGCCTCACCCCTGTCATAGTTACAGACCATGCAAGGTTTACAGTTTGCAGGTAACAGACCCAACGAGATGCAGAATGGACAGTTACTGCCATCAAGGATCTGAAGACGTTATGGATGGATTTGACGTTCTCAATCTGGAGAGTAGAATAATGATTCGGAGAATACTGTTGAAGTTGTTGAATACTGGTTGTTTATGTGGTTTTGCTATTTGCAGGTGTCGATGTCCAGCAGGTTATGTGGGCAGTAGGTGTGAGTTGCTGTACTTGCCGTGTTCCCCGGATCCATGTAGGAACAGTGGAACTTGTGTCCAGACCAGCCAACAGAACTATACCTGTCAGTGCAGACCAGGTAACCACTCCATGTATTTTACTTTTCTCTTGGGGCTTTGTGACAGTAAAATTGCAAAGTTTAATAGAAGATTGATACAGGAATTTTTCAGATGGTGGTGGAGAGAACTATCCCCATTTGTCGCTTAAAAACTGAAGTAGCTAACACTTCATACTCTTGGTCTTCTTCTTTTGCTTCTTCTTATCCTTCTCAACCTTCTCTTCCTCCTCCTCCTACTTCTCCTCCTCCTCCTCTTCTTCTCAGGTATCTTGAGTGAATGATATGAATGTATGGATAGATGGGTGAATGGTTGGATGAGGGCGGATGGCCAAACCTCTCCTTCACCATCTCAGCTTCCCATCAGTGTATCATTATAGCTGAGTTGGCTATGGGGTGCAGGTGGAGCAGAAATCTGTAACCAAATTTCTGAACCCCCAACCTCTGGATTGACAGCCCATCATACTAACTACTATAATATTGAGCACCACTACAGTTCCCTGGAACTGACCATGACTTAATGCCTTGTGCAGTTCATTTGTGATTAGAGCGCTGAAGAAGTAATTAGATCAGCATGCACTGCTGTCAGTGGTCTAGAGCAGTGGTTCTTAAACTTTTTAAAGCTAGGGACCGGCACCATCTTTTTATTGTTTCTAGCGGACCACTAACGGCAAGCGCGGGATCGCAACCTCCGGGATACGTAGATAAAGTATGGGGGATTCATGGGTTTTGCTACTTAAGTGACGGATTTTAATCAAAATACGTTTGAAATATTATATATTTTCGCGAAAAAGTTGAAAAATTATGAATTTTTAACTTTTTAAGGACTGTTTCACGGACCGGCGACCAGAGCTCCACGGACCGCCGCACTTTAAGAACCGCTGGTCTAGAGGTTTGAGGGTCTGACTGTAAATTATCCATTGAAGTTACTTTGCAGTCCTCACATTTCAAGACCATCTGTTCATGCCGTTCTGGGATCGATTTGAAAACGATCTGTTTTGCGCTGATGAAACTTTTTACCAAATGTTCTCCTGGCTTTTCGTCAGCCTTCTGTTCCTTTTTAATCTCATTCTGTGCATCTGGTAATGATTCCCTCTGCCGCCGATTGGCATTATGGGTTGTATCACGCCTAACGCTCGATGATGCTGATGCTTCTCAGGTTATTTCCTGGATTCGCTTTGCTTCATCTCTCGGAATCGAAAGTAGTAATTGATCAAGTCCTTCATTCAGTTGTGTGGACATTGGGCTCTTTCTGTCTTCCAGTGACATGCGTGTGTGAGTGTGTGTGTGTGTGTGTGTGTGTGTGTGTGTGTGAGTGTGTGTGTGTGTGTGTATGTGTGTGTGTGTGAGTGTGTGTGTGAGTGTGTGTGTGTGACTGTGTGTGTGTGACTGTGTGTGTGTGTGTGTTTGACTGTGTGTGTTTGTGTGTGTGAGTGTGTGTGAGTGTGTGTGTGAGTGTGAGTGTGTGTGTGTGTGTTTGTGTGTGTGTGTGTGTGTGGTGTATGTGTGTATTCGAAGCTCAAGTGGAAACAAGCTAGATTATAATTAATTTATAATTAATTCTCTGGGACTCTTCTGGAACTTACGATAAGGTTTTCATTGTCTTCCAGCTCCGATATGTCCTACCCATATCTTTATTTGATGCAGGAAATTCATATGATTTGTGTTTTGATCCTGTGGTGTCATAACTTCAGATTTTGAACCTCATACAGAATCACACATAGATTTATGCTTCAGTAATGAACTGCAATTAGTGATTATGTTTCACTTGAAGTGGCCATTGACAAAGTACCTTGTAAATGATGATTATTATGCTACAGAAATAGATTAGGGTTGATTAGATTAGATGTGAGCAGTCAGGGTCAGGGTGGGAATGATTGGGGGGTTCAACCCCCTGGTCTTTCTTAGGACCCTCTAGTTAAGTCTTCATTGCACACCCCCTCGGTTGTGCTTGTGTGATTTAGCATCATTCGACTATGAGTCTCCGATACAGAGAAGAAATTTCCATGGTGTATCAAGTATGCGTTTTGAATTTTCTCAACAGAGTCAGGGTGAGAATGGTTGGGGGTTCAACCCCCTAGTCTTTCTTAGGACCCTCTAGTTAAGTCTTCATTGCACACCCCTCGGTTGTGCTAGTGTGATTTAGCATTATTTGACTCTGAGTCTCCGATAAAGAGAAGAAATTTCCATGGTGTATCGTGTATGCATTTTGAATTTTCTCAACAGAGGAATTGATTTTGATTCAAGTCTGACTTGCAAAACTGCTAGCGTTGAAATCAGCTGCTTTCAAATTTCGTTGACATCAGTTTGCAAAATACGGATACACTGTTCAACCCCCCCCTTTTTTCTACAATTCCCACGGTAATCTGAGTCTGCATGCTCCTCTTTTTGCTAGATTTTATTGTGACGTCTCAAGTAACGTGGTTCTATAAAAAAAACACATACTAATAGGTCCCTCTAGTTGGAGCCTAATTGGGGATGCAGGAAAAAAACCAGTCGATGATCCTTTGTAAACAATATAAATTGTTAAAGTAGCTAGACTCTGGTGACTGACAATCTCTAACTTGTAACTAGCTGCGTCTGTGACAACTATGTACTTAAATAAACGAGTATTGTATTGTATTGTATTGTGAGCCATGAGGGCTTGGAAATGCTTTGGTAGAAATTATTGCAACTGAAGTCTTAACTAGAAGAGATGAAGCTTACGAAACAGTCCTTTATAAACACTTCAGATACACTAGCTTTTTGATGGTTCATCAAGAGATTCTTAGTGAAGAATGGGTTGACCCACAAACAGCTATTGACTGTTGTGCAAAGGCCACAGATGTGTCCAGACTGCAAATATTTGAGCACTTGAGCCCTTGTTACTAGCTGTGTGAAAGAATTCAGTGCTGAGAGCGTGAGCTTTGTTTTGACCATCCAAATGCTGTACACTTGTAAGGGTAAACTCCACATTTCTAATGTGCTACCCTAAAGCTAAGTGCTGGACACCAGCTTATTCATGAGTGCTGCGTAGTGTGCAGAGATGTCAAGTGCAGATTTGAGTCTGGTTACTGTATTCACTAGGTCGAGAAGAAAGTGAAAAGTGCACACAGAATAAAAGTAAAAGTTATTGCTTTGGTAGAAGTGGGCAGAGCTGTTTTGTTGTTGAACTAAGTGGACGGAATTGGCTGAAGGGCCAATTCAGTTGATATTTAAATATATATATATATATATATATATATATATATATATATATATATATATATAATAGTTATTTATATATAATGGAAGCTTAATTCTGGCTGGATGTGCAAGTCGTTTCGAAAGTAATTTTTGTTTAGTTTAGAAATTGAATGCTGTTTTTGTATGTGGATTTGAACGGAAAATGAGGCACTTGAAACTTTTCTTGTTTCGTTTTCATGACAAGTAGATGAGGGCGGCCAATTTAAACGATGAAAGCAGGATGCTCTCTTAGAGTGAGGTGTTGTTCGCAATTAGGAGTCAATGGTACTGAGGGTTCTTTTCAAGGCAGCTATTTGTTACACCATACTAGGGTTGAACTCTTTTAGACTTGCAGTCCTGAAAATGAAAAGTAAAAAACTGTGTGGTTTTTATAAACAAGACTTTGTTTGAATAGGATTGTTTGAAAAATGCCCAGATTTGTTTAGCCTCTTTCTGTCAAGTTCTTCCCAGGAGGGTTATATATATGGGTTTCACAGGGTTGTAAATGATGGATTGTATATATGGGTGACTTTCCCAAGGGGCAGATGTATCGGGTCAAGCTAATGGGTCATCCCGCATCCGCTAGGCAATCAGTTGAAGGTTTTAATGAAGTCGATTGCACAATGCTGGTGGACTTGCATCTTCCTACAATTAACAGGGTTATTATTATTATTTGGTCATTATTATTTGGTCATTATCATTGGACTTAATTCATTCATTGGGGTGCTCCATGGTGTAGTGGTTAGCCTGCTGGCCTGTCAGTTGAGAGGTCGGGGGTTCAAATCCCCACCACGGCAGAAATTTGGTTCGAGATTTCTGCTCCTCATGCAGCCCCCTAGCCAACTCAGCTATGATGAGTACACTGACCATACACTGTCATTGGGAAGATGAGACGGCTAGGGAGAAGATTGGCCACCCGCCCTCGGAGGCTAAGAAAATGAAGTTGCTAGCACTTTATACCCATGGCTGCCTCAGGGCTAGAAGATCCCATATAATGCTGTCATACTGTTTTAGTATGTCCTGTCCTACTCCTCTTCATCCTCTCCTTCTCGTCCTCGTCCTTCTCCTCCTCCTACTCCTCATTAGCTATAAATTAAGGTGCTATTTGTGCGAAATTTCTCCCCTGGATGAAATAATTTCGAAGGTTGTTAGTAATGCGTAGGGCTGTTGAGGTGTTATTGAGCAACTTTTTCATTACCACGAAACGTTGCATCGGTTTTGGCAGGTTGTTATTGGCCGCTTCCTACGGTTGCATTAGTCGATAAATGCCCTATACAGACCTCGTGTATACACATTTCCATATGTAATATATGTAGAGAAGGTAATCATAGATATACGTACATATATAATATATATAGAGATGTGTACATGTATGTGTTCATAAGCAAAGCATTAGAAATATATTGAAATGTGTGAATGAGCACGTTCTCATGGTCTGTTATACCTCGTGCGTGGCTGATTGTAATGGCCCAGTTGCACTTTGGAGATGCATTTTATTATACAGAATTACAGATGATTTCGCATAATTTAATAGGTTAGCTTTTTCTACAACTGGATGCCGGACCAGTTTTCGTCTTTCCCTCTAGTCCCATACCAACCTGGTTTCTCGACTCCCCTTTCTGCCACTTGTTGTTTCTAGGCCTCTAGGGAGTGGTGTGCCTGCTGGGTTTCAACGGTACTAACCCTAGATTTCGGTTTGCACATCAATCTCACTTTCAAGGATCATGGCCTTCATGTACTTTATGTACCTTAAATTTTGTTCCTCCATTTGTGACTCCTCTTCTTCCTCCTCATTCTTCTCCTCCTCTCCACCTCTTCCTCTACTCCTCCTACTCCTCCTGTGGCATTGTAGAAGTGTTCCATGGGTTTTGTGGATTGCTTAGAGGTAAACTGGTTTCATGGCTGTGAGGTCCAGTTCTCTTCTCTTATGACAAGAATTATAAAAAAATCTTAAACTCGATTATGTGAAACCTCCGTTTTGCTTTCTAAGAACACCTTTGTTAACCTTTCCGCTTGTTTTTATCCCTGATTGGTTGGATAGTTACTAACTTATTGTGTGTTTGGTTTTAATTTGTTATGATTGCAATGTCTATGCGGTTACTTGTTTATTGTCGTGCTTCGCTGATATTGTGGCCTATTTGCAGTGCACTTGGGCTTTGAAATGTTGCTTAACTATAAGTTTATTTGCCCCTTCATTTCATAATTGATTTTGTTGTTTCCTTTAAGGGCGTCTCTCTCTCTCTCTCTCTCTCTCTCTCTCTCTCTCTCTCTCTCTCTCTCTCTCTCTCTCTCTCTCTCTCTCTCTCTCTCTCTCTCTCTCTCTCTCTCTCTCTCTCTCTCTCTATATATATATATATATATATATATATATATATATATATATATATATATATATATATATATATATATATATATATATATATATATATATATATATATATATATATATATATATATATATATATATATATATATATATATATTTGCCCCTTCATTTCATAATTGATTTTGTTGTTTCCTTAAAGGGCCTCTCTCTCTCTCTCTCTCTCTCTCTCTCTCTCTCTCTCTCTCTCTCTCTCTCTCTATATATATATATATATATATATATATATATATATATTTAGCTATGCTCATTGTCTGTATAAATACATGTGGGTATATATATGTTTAAGGTGTGCTTGGTCAGTTTTGTGCAGCTAGGGCATGATGTTGGGAAGGAGGCCCTGGATGGTCTCTGCCAATTATGACCTGACCCAGATCCAGGGACATGGGACATGATTCAGCAGATGACTGATCTTCTTCATCAGAGCCACATGACACCATGTATCTGCTTTCATCCCATTTACTCTCAGTACCCTATTCCTCCATCTGTGCCTAATCCACCCCTACCCCTCCTCCATTACCCCTCCTCTTCCTCCTCCTCCTCCTCTTATCTATTTTGCATGATTGTGTTTGTTTATTCTTTAAAAGCCCTGCCCCTCCTGCTTCTTCTCCAATGCTTCTTCCTTCTCCCCAATTCCCATCCTCCTCCTCTTTCCGTATCCTCGTCCCCTTCTTCCTCCCTCCCCCTCCTCGTTTTTCTATACTCCTCTACCTTGCTTTATAACACCATTTCCAATTCTCGCCCCTTCTGACGAGACTGAGCAAAGGTATCCACAAGATGTCGTTGAGCACTGAGTAATGCTTCACCCCTTGGTTCAGATGAGTTAATATTTTAAGCTAATTTCCACAGGAACATCCGTACTTGACTAAAGTTCAGAGTTGAAATGCATTCTAGACTGACTACTACACTGAGACTGGACTGCATGGTTTTATAGTGCGGGCATACTTCACAGACAGTTTAGCCGTAGTTAATTACATCGTGTGTAGCATCTGCTTTGAACCATAAACTTGCATTCTTCGCTGCCTTGTTGAGCCAAAGCCTGACCGACCGGTCGTTGATTCATCCTATAGCTCTTTGCTGTTCGTAGTTTCCCACAAATCTTTCCATGGGTACTGGAAAAACGTTGGATTTTATGAGTGTGTGTCTGCGTTTGTAGTGACCATCGGAGTCTCCGCTCAGGTTACGAATGATTGGCAGTTTTCATTTCGAATTATCTTCAAAAGCGGTGTTAATTTTGAGAGGGATTAAAATGCATTAGCCATAGAATTGGGAAGATGTCCTTATTTGGGATCTGCCATGTTGCATAGGCCACTTTCGTTGTGAAACATGTCAGTAGTAATGGTGATACAAGTCCTGTTGAATAGTAATAGTTGTAGTAGATAGTAGTAGTTTCAGGTTAAAGACACTGTGTGATAACAAAGATCAGTAGCGTCGCCCTCCTCCTTTATCCAGGCTTCGGACTGACACTGCCAGAGGCCCAGAGTACGAGCTGTGGCGGAGTTAAAATTAAGGAGGTTCTGGCGAGGTATAAATAAGCTTGTTTCTTGCTTTTATGGGGTCTTGAGAAATGTATAAGATAGGCATCATGACATTTAATTAATAATTATCTGTATGTCTGATTACTATCCTTTGTGTGAAAGATTATTCTTCTGAATGCATGAATGAATGAACGAGAGGAGGAGGAGAATAATAGTTTGTTGATGTGATCATTCTCTGACGACTTCCATGTTGGGAGGTTAAAAAGGGATGTCCTGTGGTTAAATGTATATGTACACGTTATTCAATAGAGACCCTTCTTCCTTGACTGTGCTCATCATTTTTCAATGAGTTTATATCTGCTCGATGGTGTAGCATGCTGAACTGTCAGTTGAGAGGTCGGGTTGAAATCCGGGCCAGGGCAGAAATTTGGTTTAAGATTGATGCTCCAGTTGTGCCCCTAGCCAACTCAGCTATAATTTGTACACTGACTGTACACGGACTGTGGGAAGACGAGACAGCGAGGGTGACGACTAGCCACCCGCTTTCATATGCCGAGGCTAAGAAAATGAAGTTGGTAACACTTCGTATACCCATTGCTGCCTCAAGGCTAGCTCAAGGGACTACTCTTCTTCTTCTGGGGTGAGATCATTCACCATTTGAATGAGGGCCACACCTTTAAGGTTCTTCTCTTGTTGGATAGCTGCTGTAATTGTAATTTTGAGCATTTGTGTAGCACCACTCATAGAGCAAAAGACTTGAGAGCCACTCTCAGCTCTAAACCTTTAGATGGTGTTCAATGTCTCTGTAAGAACTGGACTATTACATCAGTTAGCAAACAACTATATGAAGCTTCTGTAGAGTTCTACAGCTGAATGTGTTGCCTTAACATTTACTGTCACTGACTGCTGTTTACCACATAGGCTTCTGTAAAAGGAGCTGGATTGAACTCGGCCACTGCCCCTACTCTGGTAGTGCCAGTCCCAAGCCTGGAAAAAGGATGAGGGCAACATCAACGGCCATGAGATGTCGTTAAACACTGGAAGCAACTGCTGGAGAGTCGGTCTTCTTACTACATGTGTGACCATGCATATCTACAATTAAGAAAACGCTTTAGTTTATATAGCTCCAGTGTGGGTGCAGACTGTGACTTCTGTCTGTTCTCTGTCTTCCTCATAGGATTATTCCTCTGTTCTGCTCCTCTCTCCTTTCCCTCCTCCTCTCCTCTTCTAATTTTTCTCATTCTTTTACTACTCCTTTTTCTCTTCTCTTCCTCCTTATTTCTCCACTCTGTCTTACTCCTCTTTTCCCTCTTCCTTCTAATTTTTCCCTAATCCTTTTAATCCTTTCCCTGTTCCTCTTCCTCCTTAATTCTCCTCTTCCTCTTACTCCTCCTTTCCCTGTTCGTCTTCCTTGTTATTTCTTTTCTTTCTCTTACTCTTTATTTCTCCCCTACCTGTTATTCCCCCTTTCCCTATTCATCCTGTTCCATCTAATTTTCCTCATCCTTTTATTCTTCTTTTCCCTCCTCATCCTCTTCTGTCTTATTCCTCCTAATTCCTCCTTTTGTTCTTGCTCCACCTATTCCTCTTAATCCATCTCTGCAACTTAAGTTTCAACTGCTATGTTTTCCAGCATTCACATTCCTTCTGGCTGATAGATTTCAATTTCGATTTATTAGGATTCACTGGTGTCGGCTGTGAGATAAATATCGATGACTGTCGGGGAAGACCTTGTGCCAACGGAGGAACTTGCTTTGATGGAATCCAGTCGCAGTGGTGTCAGTGCCTACCACAGTGGACAGGTAGGCGAATTCCCTACCACAAGATTCTTCTCATGTAACGTATGCTGTTTTTTTAATTCTAATTCATATGTTGTTTTAATTGTAACTGAGTCATTTGCCGATTTCGGGTCGAAAGACGGTGTTGAACTTTGTAACAGCAGAGCTAGTGAAATGTGTGTCAATATTACAGTGTGGGAATGGATTTATAAAGCGTCAGCAGAACAGTTAATATAGCCAGGGGCGTCTAACCCCCCCGAAGTCATTGGAGCAACTTCCCATCCCATCTCTCCTCTTCCCCCTTCCCCTTCCTCCCCCCAATAATGGTGGCGCGTACACTGACAAATCTCCCCCCTATTTTTTGGATGGAGTATTTGCTTGAAGGTTTCTATGAAGTAGACGCCCCTGAATATAGCGCATTTTTAGTACCTTACAAAAGTACTTTGTTATCATCATCACCACAAATACTAACATCATAATCATCGTCGTTGTTGTCATCATCATCATCATCATCATCATCATCATCATCATCATCATCATCATCATCATCATCATCATCATCATCAGTGAACATCGTCATAGTCATCACTGTCGTTGTTATCGTTGTCGTCGTCATCATCATCAGTCATCATCATCATCATCCTCATCTTCATCATCATCGACTCATTATAATCATCACCAACTTACCTTCATTATCATCAATCATCATCATCATCATCATCATCATCATCATCATCATCATCATCATCATCATCATCATCATGTCATCATCGCTTCATCATCAATCATCATCGTCATCCTCAGCATCCTTGACCCATTATAATCATCAACTTACTTCATCATCATCATCATCATCATCAATCATCATCATCATCAGTCATCATCGTCATAATTGTAACAGTGGTCGGTCTCTTTTGGGCGAACTGAATTAATTAATGTTCGACAGTGACCTGACGTGAATCGACTCTCATTCTACGGATTGTTATGTGTTAAGTGGACATCATTATCAACTTCATCGCCATAGTCAGAATCGTCATCATCATCATCATCATCATGACTCGAGGGGCTTCGCATTGTTAGGCAGTCAGTAACCGGAGTCCGCTACGCTGGCCCGCCGGGGTCATGTAAGATGTCGGGTCAAGCCGAGTGACAAGAGTCAGAAATGGCATCCGCGCATTGTTAATCAGTAATTCATGCATTGCTGGCCCGTTGCCACGTTAGTTAGGCCTGTAGACAGCGCGCGGCAAGGCGGCAGCGACGGCGGTTATGGCAATTGCCTCGGGATTGGACCATGTTGCTATGCGGCCCCACAATGCAGACCCCGGTCTGCTGCCTGCATTCATTGGCTGGTACCAGTTGGCTGTCGACACCCCCAGCGGAACAGCATTGGATGCCTTCAGGCCCGCTGGCTCGCTCGCTGGCTCGGTCGGTCGGTCGTGCGCGCCGCTCTGTGCCCTATGTCACCCGCCGCTGAGCTGTGAAGAAGAGGCGCCGAGACTCTGTTTATCGAGACTTCAAACGCCCTACAGAGTTTAGACTTGGACAGCGGCGCGCTTGGTTTTGCGGAAAGTTCAGACTCCGATACCAGCTGAACCCTTTCGATAAAGACTCTCGAGGACCTGGATTAGATATGTCAGTGGTCGTCGCCTGGTCTCTTCCAATCTGGAAATGAAGGATTATCTGTGAAAAAAAGATGACAACAATTCGGAGTTTAGGATTAAATTGGCGTCTACGTTGTGCCTGCCTCTTCTTCTTCGTTCTCTTCAACCTATTCGGTAAGGTTTCGTAGTCGAACAGTTCGAAAGAAGTTAATCAAAGCAAACGGCAGAGTTCTGTGATTTATTACTTATTGTTTTTTTGGCCGTTTGGTCGAGTTGTTGTAGGTCGGCAACGCTTCTGACGAGTCTCCTGTGAAAGGGAACGAGATATAAATATGTTAAATTACAATTAATTAATTAACAGTGCAATTACAAAATCATGTGTCAAGTCATTCTTATCTTGTTCGTCATCAGTGCCAACTAGCCATAATTATAAAAACTTATTATGTTCGGTGTAGTTTGACTTTGGGAGGTTTAGGATCCCCTTAATAAGCAACTCAGCTGTAATGAGTACACCGATTGTACACTGTCGGTGGGAAGATGAGACGGCGAGGGAGAGGACTGGCCACTCGCCCTCATATGCCGAGGCCGAGAAAATGAAGTCGCTAACACTTCATACCCATGGCTGCCTCAGGGCTAGCTTAAGGGACTGCTGTTCTTCAAATAAGCAACATGTTAAATCTGTGAATCTAGAGGGAGCAAAATACAACGGGTTTGCATTGACCTATCGAATGGTAGCTCTAGAAAGGTTAGTTGCTGTTTAACGACACTGTTTCCTAACAAAGTTGATTAGCGTCGCCCTCCTCCTTTCTCCCGGCTTGGGACTGGCACTGCCAGAGTACGAGCAGTGGAGGAGTTTTCTCTCTAGAAAGGAAATCACATCCACCCTTAAATGCAAATACGGTTACCATAGACTGTATTTGCATATAAGCGCAGCATTCCTGCTCAGCCTGTCTCTGGAGTTGACAGCGTTTGATAGGTAGAACGTCGTAGCAGGGAAATGCTGACACTGGCCCTCATCAGGCGCCCTGTATTTGCCTTGACGGAGGAATACAAACAATGCATGTCTTCTTAATTGACAGGGCAGTGCGTTATTGATTGACAGCGTGATTGAGTTTTGGACACCTGAGATTAAGTCAACACGAGTTGTGTGTGGTTTAATTTATTGCCTGTTGTTGTGTTACCTGGATTGACTTTTTTATATTTCACTCTACTGTATTGTAGTGTACTGGATTCTTTTTCAGTGTGTTGTATTATTTTAGTGTATTTCATTCTGTTTTACAATACCTTAATGACTGTACTCAACTGACATTTTTTGTAATGTGGTCTATTGAACTGTTTTGCACTGTACTGTATTGTTCTTTATTATGTCGTGTTGTACTTTATTGTACTGTATTGTATTGCACTTCACCTTGTCACCTTGTGCTGTCAACTCCTGGAGCTCTAGCGATCGCCATGACACACATTCTAAGTATTGCACTTACTGTATTGTAATGTACTGTATAATATCGTATTGTAATGCTCTGTATTGTAATGTACTGTATTGTTATATACTGTGACTGTACTGTATTGTGATGTACTCTATGATATTGTATTGTGACTGTACTGTATTGTAATGTACTGTATCATATTTTATTGTAATGTACTGTATTGTACTGTAATGAGCCTTATTTTGCTGTACTGTGTTGTACTGTAGTATATTCTGTTGTTATGTTTAATTGTATTCTATTGTTTATTGTTCTGAATTTTATTGTTTTGTGCTTCATTGTATTTGACTATAGTGACTGTATTGTAATTGGCCCTTTTTCATTGTATTACATTGTGCTGTAGGCTGTATGTTGCTTTATTTATTTCACTTTGTTGGACTGTAATTCATTTTGCTGTATTTTTCGCTTGTAATATAATGATACGTGATATAAAGAAGGCAGTTTATGTAGCCTCAGGATAGGCTGGTGTATGTCAGTAGCTATGTTTTGTGATTTTTGAAGAAGTATAGTCTCATATGCCGAGGCTACTAAAATGAAGTTGACAACATTTTATACCCATGGCTGCCTCAGGGCTAGCTTAAGGGACTGCTAAATAATAGTCTTATGAAACAGGACTCAGGGTTTTTGGGTTAGCTAGGATCTTCTGTGCTTGGGGACAAAGGATAGTCTCAATGTTTGCCCCATTTAGAAAGTCTGAACTGAACTGTGAAAAGTAGAACATCTAACAGTCTAACTATTAATATCCACTATTACCATATTGCTCCCTGATTTGCTCCACTTTAGCCCTGAGCCCGTGGACAGCAGCTGGGGTCCCCTTTGGACCCCTCGCCATGCCTCTGCCCACAGAGCTGGGAATCTAAGGGCACTGTCTTGTATTACAGGCAGTTGTGTCCCACTGTTTTCTGTTATATTGCATAGGATGTTTTTTGTTCTTCATTGATGGTAATTCTTTTGTTACCAAACTATATCACGTGGTCATGTTTTGCCGTACTACATTGTATACTGGTGTCATGTGTTAAATTTATGTATGTATGTGTGTATGTATGTTTGCTTGAGGCCTTAATGTTTTAATTAGACAAGCCATCTTAAGTGGCACCTATATTTTATGCATCTGTTTAATAGCCGTGCGGGGGGGGCTAGATAGTGTAGTGGTTAGTGTGCTGGGCTGTAAATCTTTTTAGGTCAGGAGGTTCAATCCCCCGCCAGGGCAGAAAGTTGGTTTGAGATTTCTGCTCCACCTGCACCCATGTAGCAAACTCAGCTTTAATGAGTACACTGACCGTACACTATTGGTGGGAAGATGAGACGGTGAGGGAGAGGACTGACCACCTGCCCTCATATGCCGAGGCTAAGAAAATGAAGTCGCTAATGATTCCTACCCATGGCTGCCTTAGGGACAGCTCTTCTTAAGACTGCTCTTCTTAATAGCCATGCAGTGCACCCATGTGAAGGTGCTATATAAATATTCATGTACACATATACATGCATGGCATTGCATACATAGATACACACATGCATACATACATACAGGTATGAGGACCCTTAATATAGCGCCTGTGATGTGACTAAACCGCTGCACTTGTGGATGTCTTGCTGATATCTAAACAGGGCACATTGAAAATGTTTGTTGAGCAGGATTAACGTAGTACAGTGGGAACTCGTGTACGCGCTCTCCTAGTGGAAATGCCATTCTGTTTGATACAACTTGGCGTTATATTCCCAAAGGCATTAACATGTCGTACTGGTTAAAGCGCCGCACAAGAACTGCAATATAATGGACTTTTTCAGCATAATCCCTTTTCACATGTGGCCTCGTCAAGTCCTCAACGTGCTTTGTTGTAAGGCCCCTGACGACTTTCCCCCTTGTCCCTCCCCTGACGACTTCGCGTTAACCGGTCCACACTGTATGTTGTCTTGTGTTGTTTAGTGGGCTGTGTGTTTGTGTGTGTAGGTCGCTACTGCACCGAAGATGTAGACGAGTGTCAACAGAGCCAGCCTCCGTGCGCGAATGGTGGCACGTGTCTCAATCGCAACGGCACATTCATGTGCATCTGCATGAATGGATGGACGGGTACACGGTGCGATATCAACATCGACGATTGTGCCGATAATCCGTGCAAGCACGGCGGAACTTGCGAGGATCGAGTTGGATCTTACCTGTGCAGATGTCCTCGGAATAAAACAGGTGAGAAGATTCTGGGGTTCTTTGTTCATGCAGGTCTGAACTTATGAACTTGCTTACCATCCCAACATAGCTTGACTTCTGGTTTCTACTTCGTTCCTCCGAGAGGGGGTGCTGAAAGTGCTGTTCGCCCGCATTACCACCATGCAGAACGGAGCCTTAGTGGTGGTCGGCCCTGCGGCCTGGAACGGATTACCCTTGGACATACGCTTGCTTCCTAGGACCCTATCTGATACATACTAGATTATAAACTGTGCTGCTTAGTCGTGCTGAAGTCGGGAGCGCCTCTGAGTAGCCCTCTTGAAGAGGCGCTATATAAATGTCCTAATGAATGAATGAATGAACCTATCAGAATCCCACCTGGATTATGGTTTTTGCTTACAATTTTGTTTGAATTGGTGATTTTTTTTAAATTGCCGTTTCACCTGAACGGCTATTATCGTAATGTGCAGGTTATAAATCAGTGTCTTATGCAGTGTAATGGTGCCATAGAAGTTGTTGGATTAATCTGGATCAACGATCATATAGCGCCGTTTCTAATACCTCTCCAGGGGATGGAACCTTTTATCGCTGTGAATGAAGCTGCTTGTTGTTTTCATAGTCGCTTTTAATTCATGCTCGTCGTTAAAGTGTTCAGTTTGTTCATGCTGGAAGAAGAGGACGAGGAGGAGGACGAGAAGGAGGAGGATGAGGAGGACGGGAAGGAGGAGGAGGACAAAGAATAATAATAATCTTTTTCTTTATTAATTCAAACCGACAAACGCAGTAAGATTACATTGAGACACGACTGTACAATTATCAATGAATTATCAAGCAATAGAAGATGAAGAAGGTTAGTAATGGTTGGAAGAGCTAACAACAACATTTCTTCAGCTTGAGCGTATAAGGGATAGTGTCCAGTCCTTTCCCTCACGACCTGACCACCCTACTGACAGTGGGAGAATCATTGTAAACATTTTATAGTTGGCTTGCTAGATGGTTCCAACGGAACATAGCTCTTTAAGAATCTGTTTGTCGTGATGGGAATTTGAACCCCTGACCTGTGAGCTGACTAACCACTAGACCTTTTGGGTCTTTAGCAAGACCCTACATTACAATTTGTTATACACCAGGATTGGATTAGACGTTGTGTCTGCTTAAGTAATATATATTTATATGTGTGTGTGTGTTTGTGTGTGTGTGTGTGTGTGTGTGTGTCTGTGTGTGTGTGTGTGTGTCTGTGTGTGTGTGTGCCTGTGTGTATCAGTAAATAGATGGATTTGTTTAACTTTGCCAGTTTTAGAGAAAAAATGTGTAAGTTATTAGTTGAGGTCGTTTTATAGTTTTACTGAAGCACTTGTTGGTTAAGTCCATTTCGGAAACAACAGTTTAAGTTGAGCTACTTTGTGTGGAAGGTTTTTTAAAGATGATTCAGGTTTGACTATACCCAGTTTTAAAATGTCAGTGTAAAACACGTGGGTTTTGTGTGGGTCCGTTGTAGGTGAACCAGTTTTTGATTAGCAAACATGGGTCTTTTAATTGGCCCCGTTGGCTTCCGAAAGGGTGTTGTCCAACTGATGTCACATCTCTGCTGCTGCTGTAAATATTTCTGTCTGACGTTGGAACGGGTCAAAGATAAGTCAGCTGGAAAAAACAGCTCTCAGTCTAGACGTGGCGATACCATGTGCGACGTTTCTAAACTAGGATAGCAGCAACTGGGATATCAACCGCAGGTCCTAGATGTTGGAATAGCTTGCCTTCCTCCGTGCCTTCTGCAGACTCAGTTGAGTCATTTAAGTTAGGACTTAAAGACACTTCTTATTTCCAAGGCCTGTCTCTGACTGTTAACGTAATGTCTGAGAAGGTGCCCTTGTAACAGCATGTCCTGTGTCATGGCGCCTTAGAAACTGTCGTTATTATTATTATTATTATTAATATTATTATTATTATTATTATCATTGTCATTATTATTATTGTCAGCGACTGGGATGTCAGCGACTAGGATAGCAGTGACTAGGATAGCAGTGACTAGGATATTAGTGACTAGGATAGCAGGGACTAGGATAGCAGGGACTAGAATAGCAATGACCAGGATATCAGTGACTACGATACCAGGGACTAGGATAGCAGCGACTATGATGTCAGCGACTAGGATATCAGTGACTACGGCCAAAGACCCAGATGAATAATTGAGCAGAGGTGAAGGGAATTCGGAGCACTTGTACTTGTCGTCAGGACCAAGTGTGCCGGGCTGCCTTGGGCTTTATCCATCCGTATCCGAGAGACAAGTGTGAAAGTATTCAAGGATCTTGCGGAGAAGGGACTATGTGGAAAGGGACTAGGTGGAATGGGCCAGAGATAAAAGAACGAAGGCAAGCCTGGCGGTTGGAACGTTGATTATTATTGTCAGCTCAGATCAAAGCCAGCAGCATGTATATAATATTATAACTACCCGTACCCGCACTGGACGGGTTTTAGAGGAAGATTTATGGCTCGATATTTAGAAGGATAGGTTGGTAAGTGAAATTGGAAGGACCTGGGAGGATCGCTCTCCGGCTGTCTGAGACTCTGAACTAATTGGATGTAAAATCATTTCGTTAATTGAGTTTGTGTTTGCCGATGATGTAATGATTGCTTCAAAACTGTTTGGTAAGATCTATATTGTTAATCTACCCCTGCGAATTCACTGTGTAATTGACAGCGTTTCTCTTATTTAGGTTCTATTTGACTTGCTGTATTATATTGGCTTTGTCATTGATATAATTGGCTGGATTTGACAGCGGTCGCTTATAGGCTGAAGACCCTTCTGTTAGGCCCTAGGGGTTAAGGCAGGATTTAGATTATTTGGGAATGTCATTGGATCTGGTTAACTAGTTACTTGTGTGGATCTTGGGGAATGAAATGACTGAAGTTATGTTGCTGTGCGGACTTACAAAGTGCCAATGTGCACTTACTAAGTGTCAATGTAAATGCACGTCACGTAACGTATAATGTTAAGTGTAGTGTAATGTAAGTGTGATGTACATTGTTGTACAATTAGTACAGACAGGAAACTGCTTTTTTCTCTGATGTTGAGTCAAAACAATCCCAAAAGTTAAAGGTTGGACAGTTTGAGTAACCAGGATGTACAATGGATACAGCCATAGGCCAGTTTTTCGTCTGTATTTTAACATTTCCAGAGGTCATCAAAGACCTGTTAATGGTGCTCTTTCTCTTTAGCTCCAGTCATGCTGCATTGTTGTATAAATACTATATTCTTATTATTATTATTATTGTTATTACTATTATTTTATTTTTATTATTGCACCTGTTCAGTTCCCTTAGACAGCAATGTTCTTGGCACATTTGAGTGGTTCCTACAATGTTCTTGGCACTTTTGAGTGGTTCCTGCAATGTTCTTGGCACTTTCGAGTGGTTCCTAAAATGTTCTTGGCACTTTTGAGTGGTTCCTACTAATGTTCTTGGCACTTTTGAGTGGTTCCTAAAATGTTATTGGCACTTTTGATGGGTTCCTAAACTGCACTTTATAAAAGTCCAGATACATTATGTACAATCATGCATTTTTATTGTTGTTATTATTGTTACTGTTATTGTTAATTATTGTAATTGGTACTACCTATTTATTTATCTATACAGCTGAATAATCCCTCATAGAAACGTTAAATGAAGGGTTATATATTGTTATTGTTTTTTTGTTTTTCTTATTAATCCAACATTTGTATCCCACTAACTGATGCCAACCTTGACAGCCGCATTCATTGGGCCACATTTGGCTTTCAATTGCCACCAGGTCAATTCTCAGAAAAACTGGTTTGCTGGGAAAAAATTATTGCTTGCAAAATGCTAAAAAGCAAAGGAATGAAGTGATTTAAAATTGGAGCTATTGAGTTTTTGTTATTCATTGATATTACTGGCATCTGCATGGCACCAATGCCACTGATATTACTGTGATAACATTTGAGCATTGTTGTTATCATTAATGTTATCACTGGTGTGTAAAGTGCGTGGCATGGTTCTAGTTCCAATCTTTAGAACCTTTGCTCTATCTTCCGTCAATATGAGCGTTGCGTGCCAGTGCTAATCCTATCTCCCGTAGCATCCAGTATCAGCGACTCCTATCTTATCAGTGCATGGCATTGTTATCCTACCATGGTCTTCGTTAAGTTTGTGTACAGATGGAAGGAGGATCTTCCTGTGAGAACTGCTTCCAATCTGGAGATCAGAATGCCAGTGACTGGGAAGAACGCTGATAAGGAGGACCTTGGTAAATGGAGACCTTGACCCGTGGATCGCCGGCCGCCGTGGTGTTGAGGAAGGCCCCAGAGTGGTTAGTGTAAATACCCACCGGCCGCCTGGTTCTGCTGCCGGGTTCAAGACTCCCACTGACACGGGTCATGAGAATCTGCCTCTCAAGTATAGACACTCAACGCCCCCTCCCCAGTTTGGCAGGCTTGAATTTCTGTGGATGAGATGTTATTGCAGAGAGGATGGACGGAGGAGGAGGAGGACTTGGACTCCTATTGACTGTCTTCACCATAACAGACCCGGTGTTGGTTTTCTTTTGCTTAAATCCCTCAAGTTCGTCTCTGTTGCCGTCCCATCCCTCGATGTCCTGAATTTAAACTCGGTGTGTGTGTGTGTAGGTGTGTGTGTGTGTGTGTCGGTGTCGGTGTGTCGGTGTGTGTGTGTGTGTGTGTGTGTGCTGGAAATTCCTGGTTCAGTGGATCCCAGGGTTTGGTTCCGCGGGTGACGTTTTTGTTAGGTTGCTGTTACAGTATTGTTTAGAAAAAGAGCAATCCCTTAGGCTTACCATAAGAGGCGACTATGGGTTTGAAGTGTCAGCGACTTTATTTTCTTAGCTTCAGCATATGAGGGTGGGTGGCCAACCTGCTCCCTCACTGCCCGATCTTCTCACTGACTTGTTGCTGAGTTGGCTATGGGTGCAAGTGGAGCAGCAGCAAATTTCTGCCCTGACGGGGGATTTGAACCCCAGATCTCTCAGTTGACGATATAGCGCACTAACCACTAGACTAACTGTAAAAATTTACAACCGAGGCTTGGAGCGTCATCCATTGATGCCTTGTTCATTAGATACTGGCAGTGTAAGAGTTACTAATTAATGTAGGAGTTACTAATTAACGTATGAGTTACTAATTAATGTAGGAGTTACTAATTAACGTATGAGTTACTAATTAATGTAGGAGTTACTAATTAACGTATGAGTTACTAATTAATGTAGGAGTTACTAATTAATATGGGAGTTACTAATTAATGTAAGAGTTACTAATTAACATAGGAGTTAGTAATTAATAATGAAATCATCCACCCCACTTGTTTAAAGGGACACAGATTTCTACTATGTTTTTTGGTTTTTATATTTCATTATTTTGGTTACTGTCTTTAAAAATCTTTTATGATTTTGACTTTTTAATTCAGAAAATAATGAATTCGTGAATTTGTTTCTATTGCCATCATTGTTTGGGAAATGAATTTCCTACCCCATTTCTTGATATTTCTGTTGTAATTTTTTTTATTATCTTCTCTTGACCCGTTTGACTTTGAGGTACAAAGTTTTTCTAATCATTATCTGCAACTGTTGCTCTGGGTAACAAATTCCTACCAATCTTTTTGTGAGTTGTGTATTCAGAATTTCTCGTATTGTTTTTTCATCCTTTAGATGCACAAAATTTAGAATGCATTGTTCGTCGTCTATTGTGATGGTTAGGCTGTGTTCTTGGCATGCATAATGATGACACATCGGTTGTGAGTGACTGCTACGGCCGGCAGACACCATTTCCTATCGTGTCATGCAGGCTCCACTTATTTTAGCCTTAAGCATTTTCAGTTGATTTTCATTAGGACGCAGGAAATGAATGAACTCTTGAATGGTAAAGTTGCATTCTGGCCACACTAATGTCTAATCCTGGCAGACACTGCATATAAGAATGTCAGCAAAATATTTAACTGTGTACTATATAATATTTTCAGTTAGAACTGAACAAATGATTGCAATTGAAATCTTTAATCTTCTTCAGTCCATCCAATGATAATCTGTTGCTCTTCCAGTACTCTCAACTTCACAGCCCAACTTCTGTATCTCCCTTCGTCTGTGCTTGCCCTGTAACTACCGTAGATCTGATAGTTCCTGCAGTGTATCCGGACAACCTCTGACTTGACGCAGCACTTCTGAATAAGCAGGTTCACTTTGCTTAGCTTTTACATAGCATTTTGGAAATGTTACTATGGTTGTTCCCCACATCTTTCCCTCTAAGCCGAAAACTTGTTTAGTGAGTTTCCGAACTTGCTGCATAGAAAGATTATTTTAGCTCATTTGCAGCGAATTTAGTTATTTTAACTTGCACTTTTTAAAAGTTCATGTGAATGTGATAATGTGGATGACTTTGACATTGTTTGACCATTTTGTGTGGTGCTTGGAGACATGTGACTGTCACCACATAGAAGTGAGCACATTGTGTTTTCACAGTTGTGATTCACCTTTTAAAGATCTTCTTGTTCATAGGTCTTCAATGTCAGTATGACGACCAATGCGGCAGCAACCCGTGTCATTCAGGAGCGTTGTGTGAGACTTCTCCCATCAATGGAACCTATGTGTGTTCCTGTCGTCCGGGATGGAACGGTACAGACTGCACGGTTGACATCGATGAGTGCTACGAAAGTAAGTCGTATGCTACATTCTGCTCACTTAGTCACTCACTCTCTCACTCACTCACTTGCTTGCTCGCTTGCTCACTTGCTCACTCACTTAATCACTTGGTCACTCACTCACTCACTGACTTTCTTGCCTGTTCACTCACTCACTCTCACACTCACTTGGTCACACACTTTCTCACTCACTTTCTCAGTTGCTCACTCACTTGCTCACTCACTCGCTCACTCACTCGCTCACTCATGCTCTCACACTCACTCACTCACTTGCTTACTCACTCACTGGCTCACTTACCAACTCTGTGACCCTCACTCACTCACTCACTTTGGTCTTTTGATGAGACATTGAACTAAGAGCAAGTTAACGTATTCAAAGCAACGGCTTCTACTTTCATCATCCATCACCATCATCTTCATCGTTTTCATCATCATCTTTATCATTGTTGTCATCATCACCATCATCATTTTTACCACCAGTTCTTGTGTGTCCATCATGTTCATTGCTTTGTTTTGTATTTAGTCTAAGTTTGAGGTTTTGTCCTCGTTTGTATTGTCTGTCCTGTATGCCGTCCTGGTTGCTTCTTTTCGTATCCTTTACTTCTCGTTCCTTTTCTAGTCATGTAATTTTGTCTGAGAAACTCCAAAACTACACATCATACAGGCTGTGTTGATGATGCTTACGATCAGAGCCGTGAAGACCCTTGAAGACCGGTGTTTAAAGGGATAAACCATTTGGAATGTTAATCTACTGTTACAACTTCTTCAGCAATGTTATCACAATGTGCAATGCATCAATCGATGGTCGCTGGGAGAAAACGCTTTAAATCATATTATTGTGACGTCAGAGAACCGCTGGCAATGCTGGTCCGTCAATCAAGAGGTTGGGAGTTCAAATCTTCACTCGGCAGAAAGTTGCTTTGTGATTTCTGCTCCAATTGTGCCCTTCTGGCAAACTCCACTACAAAGGAGTACACTGGCTGTACACTGTCAGTGGGAAGATTAGACAGCGAGGGAGAGGACTGTCCCACCACCCATATATGCTCCACCCCTGGTGTACGTTTCAATGGATGTCACACCCTTAAAGTCCCCGTTTATGGGGTGGTTGGCTTTAAGCGACTGGGCTTCTTCTTCTTAGTCGTCTAGGTGGGATGGGCGCCAATGATGGCTGCCAGGCTTTACTTTGCTAGTTTGTTTACACTGATGTTTAATGTCTAAGACATTGTTAATGAGAATGTTATACCGGTATCTAATGTCATGTACTCCAGTGTGCGATAAAGCAGATGGATTTAATAGAGAATATTCTTTGCGTACTTCTTCTTCGACTTCTTCGTCGTCTTCTTCTTCGTTTTCGTCTTCTTCTTCGTTTTCGTCTTCTTCTTCGTTTTCGTCTTCGTCTTCTTCTTCGCCTTTGTCTTCTTCTAATTCTTCATCTTCTTCTTCTTCATCTTCATCTTCTTCTTCTTCGTCTTTGTCTTCTTTGTCGTCTTCTTCTTTGTCATCTTCTTCGTCTTCTACTTCAGAATGCAGTGTTGATTAGTTTTCTCACTGAAACTGGGGTGATTTCAGGTGCCCAGACTCCCTGTGAGCAGGGTGGCACGTGCGTAAACACTCAGGGTTCGTTTCGATGTAACTGTCTGAATGGCTACACTGGACCAAGATGCGAGATCAACATAAATGAATGCCAGTCGTCTCCATGCCAGAACGAAGGAAGCTGTCTCGACAAGATCGGACAATTCACCTGCCTCTGCATGGACGGTAAGAGATTTAACAACTGACAACACACACAAACACAACCACACATACATAGACACAGACACATAAACAGATATTCACAAGTGTACAGATATTCACAAACATATTCACAAACATACAGGTATTCACAAACATACAGATATTCACAGACATACAGATATTCAAAAACATACAGGTATTCACAAACATATTCACAGCCATCCAGATATTCACAAGCATTTTCACAAACATACAGGTATTCACAAACATACAGATATTCACAGCCATGCAGATATTCACAAACATACAGATATTCACGACCATACAGATATTCCACAAACATACAGAAATTCACAAGATATTCACAAACATACAGATATTCACAAACATACAGATATTCACAGACATACAGATATTCACAAACATACAGATATTCACAAACATACAGATATTCACAAACATACAGATATTCACAAGATATTCACAAACATACGGATATTCACAAAGATGCGCACACATATGAAGAAATACTGGTACCGACATGAATGCATGCTTCTGCTTGCAAATATAAGTTTACGATTGTCTATTGTGGTAGGAAAATGGATTGCGAATGCCTCAGAGCATAGATTACATTACTTTACATTACACTTGTGGTTACTCTTGGCCTGCTTTTCATAGTAGGTCACGGGGCTGTCATAAGATGTCACCGGCACCTATCGCAACACGACACACGGACGTGACACACGGACGTGCATGCACACTGACACACTCACAGGCTGTTGCCAAAACTTAAGATCGCTTTTACACAAGAAAGGAAACTTTCATCACTGTCCCGCTCCTCGCCATGTGATCATGTGGGTCACTGTTACAATGAAAGACCGGTTGCCACTGGAAACATCTGGTTGCCATGGGTGAATTATGACTGTCATGGCACAGTCAGTTGTTGATTAGCAAAAGAATATGAAATCGTATTATTTTTTACACTCAAAATTATGCTAATCTCTCAGGTTGGGGTGATCGCTTGGCCTGGGTCGGGAGTGCTTCTGAGTAGAGACCTTGAAGGGGCGCTATATAAATTTTGATTGATTGAGGTTGTTACTGACATCTAGAGTGGCTGCGACTCATCTAATTATAATTAATAACAGATCATTTGTATGTATCCGCATAAATATGCATGTATGTATGTATCTGAAGTATTGTTGTGTGATATGATGTGATTATGCAGTTTAGCTGTGATTACAGGTTATTAGTTAGTTGCATTGTAATTAATTGATTAATTAATTAATTGATTAATTAATTAATTAATTATGTGTAATGAATCAAACACACAATGTGTATTAATTAATGTAATTAACTAATTAATTAATTAATTAATTAATTAATACACATGGTGTGTTTGATTCATTGCACATAATTTGTGTGTGATGCTTGATGTACTATTTATGCGACAGACTGTGTAGCTGATGAAGTAACTGCAGAACTTATACTTACTTACTGACACTAGCATGTTGAAGCAAATATTTAAGAAGCTGTTGTTTGAATTGGCTTACTCATTGACTGTAATGGGCGGTTGGTCAGTGTAGGCGGTGACATGTACGGAGTGTTTATATTGGATTGTATTTATTTCCCTATAATTAAGTCCGTGGCGTCACCACTGTGTAGTGACAAGAAAATCAGTTAATGACACTTGGCAGGCGTGTACACGCACACACGCATGCACACTCGGAGACAGTGTGGATGTATGCATATATTTATTTTTTAACCGTTTTAATGTATGTATCTTTGCGTGTTTGTGTATCTATGTATGCCTCAGCCGGTGTGTGTTTGCATATGTCTTATTCTGCAATTACGTACTCATACGCGTACCTGTGTAGGCCTATAATTATCTGTAAGAAAGTAGTTAAAAAGTTGTCTTCGAATTTGGGCATATGGTGGAATTTTTTCATTTTGTGTCTGTGATATCGGTTACTCTGAGTACAGGTACTCTTGTGTGGAGGAGGGAAGGAGGGACTGTTGCGCTGGACCCAGCATCACCTGTTCTTCCTTTCGACACGCACCTCGGCAGTCAGCCAGCCTTAACGTTGGCCAGCAGCGCTAAGGGGAATATGCCATATTTTTCCGCTTGAATGAGTTCCGATAGAGCACTTTGAATTTGAAGACCGATCGCCAGCCTAAGTGGCGCTTTGGAGCAGATGTTCCAGCGCTAATGTGGGCCAGCCAGTCTGCTCTTTCTCTCAATTGCATCATTCTATTGTTGCAACGATTCTAACGTGCCAAGCATTCATACCGAGCTGCCTCTCATGCTGGTAGAGTTTTTGTGCCTCCCCAGTGTTAAGTTATTTCTCTTTGAGATGAGAAAATCTTCAGGTCCTTTATTATGACGACAGAATAGAGGACACGCTTTGTTGCCCGCCGCATATTCCCATGCCTCGCTTGACTGACTCTTGTGATTTTACTATACAGCCTTCCACTTGCCTGGATAAAACTGAATGGTTGTTTGCTTGCCCCTACAGTAAATATCTGCGCTGTGCTAGCTGTAATTGCCGGTTGTGTTACTCTATAAACCGTCGTCAGGTGCTTTGCCACTTTTATGTCGACCAGAAAACTAGAAAATAAGACGTTAGTCACAACTATATTCACTGTCGACTACAAGTCAATCAGAAGAGAAGTTCAGTGTTCAAGTTCGCGATGTGCGTCACTAATACTGGCAACATTTTCCTTACCGATACTTAATTATGATAACAAAGGCTGAAACAAAGCAGAGAATTGTTTCAATTGAAATCATTTAAATGTATGATCATGGGTTCGAACTCTGTTCCTGTGTGAACATATTCTTCATATTTCAGTAGTAAGTCCCGAGTTACTGAAAATTCAACACAAAATACTTTTACCTAGTTTTCTGTGATCTGATTGCTGATTGGCTGGCTAAATGCTTGACTTGGAACATATTTGCATGTGTTAAATCCCACCCTAGAACTGGTTACGTATGTTTACTTTTAACAGTAAAGTCTGAAACCAACAGTCACTGATGTCATCAGAACACTTTAAGGCATTAACTAAGATTGTAATTTAGAGAATAGTAAGTGTGGCCTATAGCGAGACACTCACGTGGCCTTCTAAAGCCATTAGGCAGAACTATATGGCCACTAATATTGCCTTCTAAAGTCATTAGGCAAACTATGTGGCCACTAATATTTCCTAAAGTCATGAGGCAAAAGTATCTGGCCACAGTATGTCTTTCTAAAGTCATTAGCTGTCTGTTAGGAGAAAACACCGAATGTGCTTTGACATGAGGAAGTATGTGCCTGGGAGCATTTCTAGCCACACTGGTGTCTGGTCTTAGTAGACATTACTTTGAAGAGCGTGGGAACGTTGAGGAGTCCTGCAGTCGATTAGCACCGTCCTCCATTGATGGTGCGTTGAAATGAAAACCGAAAGATCGAGAAACTTTTGTTTTGGTTTTACTGACCAAATCAGAAAAGGATTTCATTACAATCTGCAACCAGATATGGAAATACAGAGCTGCCATTGTATATTCAAGCAAATGTTGCTGTGACACAATGAAATTTCAGAGTGCAATAATAGTGTAGTAGAATAAGTAGTGTCTGGTGAGACACAGCAACTGACTGTGGGACACTGTAGCCGATTAGTTATTGCGCTTGCATTGTAACGCGGGTTCGAGCCTCCTCTGAGATGGTTCCTGTGTGTGTATGGACCTTGAGCAAGTCCCTCACTCACAATTGCTCAGCATCATCGAATGATGTTTGGTCGTTAGATAGCGGCACTTAATAAATGCATAATAATGATAATAATAATAATATTAATAATAATTAATGTGATTGTGGCAGGCTTAGTGTGGCCTGAGCGTTCAATGAATGATCTTATCAGAATGCTTCTCGACCAGTAATGAGGCAAAGGAGTAAGCCACACTACCAGACAAGTGTTTAGGCCACATGAGTTTTTAATTAAATAAGACGTGATTTGTGTGGGTGAGGGTGGGTCCCTATATGGGAGTATATCTGCGTTGGTGTATTGTTTATGGGGTTTAGACTGGGTGTGGGTGTGTTTAGGGTATACACTACAGAGTTTAGCTGGTTTATGAAGACCTTGTGCAGGATCTTTGTCACTGGCATGTTGCAGGTGATGCGAGGGGCTGACTTACACAGAACGTGCATGCGCACACGCACGCGCACACACACACACACACACACACACACACACACACACACACACACACACACACACACACACACACACACACACACACACACACACACACACACACACACACACACACACACACACACATATGCATACACCCACACAAGCACTTGCACAGAGCATACACCACACAGCACACACGCACAAGTGGCAGGTGTAGATTTTTGGTGATCATCTAAGGAATGTGCCTGTCATCTGTTGCCGCTACTGCCTGTGAATGTGCAGCATCCAAGTCTTGGCATCTTTTCAAAGACTCAGATGTTCAGGTGGCCAAGTTTTGACAATGGCTCGTTTAGACAATGGTTCATAAGACAATGGCTCATAAGACAATGGTTTGTTGTGACAGAAGAACCAGAGTTACTCCTGAAAAAGAATTGATTGGATTAGATTTGATTAGTATTATTTAATCTGATCTGAGGAATCTACTACAACTCCTTAATTCTAATGCATAAGACGCATCACCAATGGTTGCTTGCAATTGAAACTGCTATCCTTGTGTGTTGAGCGATGCTCAGTTGAAATCCAATATGTCGTAGCATCTGAGATACCTGAGTTTAGATTAGGTTAGATTTAAGTAGATTTTGTGAGATTGTGGGATTATATATTGATAAGTCCCCTTACACAATTACTTTTATTATTATTATTATTTTTTTTTTACCCGAGGTATATGATCCCTAATAATAATAATAATAATAATAATAATAATAATAATAATATTATTATTATTATATTATTATTATTATTATTATTATTATTATTATTATCTCGAATTTGCAACGTTTTCTTCAAGATTGTATAGTTAGATCCAGCTTGGATGGGCCCGCTGGTCCTCGATCCCGGGTAGTCCTGACAAGGTGCCCTGGAATGCAACGGCATTGAATCGTTGAATTGTTATTGAAATGTTCTGGAAGAGAAAGGTTGTCTCGCGGGCCTCGCCAGTGATTGCCGTCAATCGGCGGCCGATTTCAGAAACGAAGGCGAGACCTTCTTTGTTGGTAGGGCCCAATGTCTCCACGGCGATCGGCACGAAGGTGTATCTCGTTTCTAGTTCTAAATATTTGGCGTGCTTCCTTGTGGCCGCCCTTTCTGCTGCTCCTCCGGCCGTGATCGCTGTCTCGGGAAGATATGAAGCGGCTACCGTATCCACCACGGTCGCGTCCCATATCAGAGGGCGTCCGCCACTCCAAGGGATCAGAGTCTGGCCGTCCGGCCTTTTTCCGTCGGATCTGGTCAGTCCTGATGGTTCTTTGATCGCCGGGGTACCCGCTCTATTAAGAGTGCGGTGAATAAGGTCATTGATGGCGCTGTGTCTGGCTTGTCGACCGAAACCGAGCGAACACGAGAGGCCATGCGATCCCCTTGCTGAGACGGGGGCGCCGCATGCGCAAGTGTGTGGTTCACAAATGACTGCGCCCAACCGCAGGCCGACCGCCCAACCGCAGGCCGACCGCCACGCGCACGGCCTCGTCGCTCAGCCTGCTCTATTATTTGCTCTATTATTTGCTCTATTATTATTATTATTATTATTATTATTATTATTATTATTATTATTATTATTATTATTATTATTATTATATCCCATTACCTGGATAGCCATGTTACCCTCCTATCCTCTTAAACAGTTGGAAAACTATGTCAGTTTGAGATTGTGATTAAACAAAATTGATTGATTGATTGATTGATTGATTGATTGATTGATTGATTGATTGATTGATTGATTGATTGATTGATTGATTGATTGATTGATTGATTGATTGATTGATTGATTGGATTTCCTTTCAAAAACCAACTGTCCGATGTAGTTACAGGGTGTGTGAATCAGCAGTCTAATTAATCCATCATAGTCTAGTCCATCATAGTCGAATCCATCATAGTCTAGTCCATCATAGTCGAATCCATCATAGTCTAGTCCATCATAGTCTAGTCCATCATAGTCTAGTCCATCATAGTCTAATCCATCATAGTCTAGTCCATCATAGTCTAATCCATCATAGTCTAGTCCATCATAGTCTAGTCCATCATAGTCTAGTCCATCATAGTCTAGTCCATCATAGTCTAATCCATCATAGTCTAGTCCATCATAGTCTAGTCCATCATAGTCTAATCCATCGTAGTCTAGTCCATCATAGTCTAATCCATCATAGTCTAGTCCATCATAGTTTAATCCATCATAGTCGGGTCTAGTACCAATCTAGCAAAGCCTGTGTTTGCATTACTAGACAAGGATGCAAACAATTAGTGAGCCTGTCGCGTCTAGTGTTGCCTGTTCAATCACAATTTGCTCTTGTCTACTCAATAGCATGGCACTGTCACGAGACAAGGACTCGGAATTAGTCAGTCGGTAATGACATACGGAACTGATTTGTGGTTTACGATCAATTAATAATAGTGTTTGAACTGTTGTAAAAATGTGTTTGTAGATTTATCTTAGATGTAGACCATTCTGATTAATAATATTAAAAAACGATTTATTTGCTGTAGTTGTCAGTTTATCTTGTGAAGAAAAGGAGATTATTGTAATATAATATGTGTAGAATATTTTTCACTCGTTCAATAAAACTCTGTTGGGTGTCAGATGAAACTGAAATGTGAAACTTTGCACTTCGTACTCATGTGTTTATGTTTGAGTCATTGTTGCTCAACTGTGAAGTAGCAGTTGCTGTGAAGTGGCAGTTAATGTGAAGTAGCAGTTACTATGAAGTGGCAGTTAATGTGAAGTAGCAGTTACTGGGAAGTATCAGTTGCTGTGAACTAGCAGTTGCTGGGAAGTAGCAGTTACTGTGAAGTAGTAGCAGTTAATGTGAAGTTGCAGTTACTGTGATGTGCTTAGCAAGAGTTTACTGTTGTGTGCGTTTGAACGTTTACTGTCATGTTATTCTACTACATTGTCTGTCTTGTGGAAATGTGATTTGCGTAAAGGATAGGTAACCTATCCTAAGTTATATGTTGCTTTAAGATGGCTTTCTTATACTGATATACTGAATTTTCTTAGGTTTTACGGGACTTCTATGCGAGACGCTTGTGGACGAATGTGCAAGCCGACCATGTGCAAATGGTGGCACGTGTCAAGATAAAGTCGGATATTTCCAGTGTACTTGCCAACCAGGTGACAACATGTCTTCCAGCTCCACTTTTGTCTTCCTTATACCTAATACAATTAACTATTTACATAACTTTTGTAAGGCGCATGTTGCGTGAATATCCTAAATGTGAGGCTACAGCTTGTGTGAGTAAGAAGCTTCGTGTGTGTTGAAGTCAGAACACGGGCGTTATGTAAGCAGGACAAGGACAAGAAGCTCACTTTGCAGATTGATTGGCACTGAGTTCCAGAGTAAAGGGAGAACCTGGGCGATGGTAGGTTGTTGACTTTGTGGAGGAACAGGACATAGGGACAACCACCGGATCACCTTTTTCTACAGAACCAGGAACAGATGACATTGAAATACATGGCTCCCTAAGATAAGATGGCGCACAACCAGGGAGGCAGTAGTCACTGATGAACAACAGGAGATTTTTTGATTACCAACTGAAACATAACATTCTGTGTAATGTTGAGGTGTCTGACACTTCAGTGAAGTGAGTAGAAATTAATTTCTGTCACGTAGTATGTGATGCTAAAATGGAAATCGTAATCGTAATCTCCGGATTTCTACAGCGCCCAAAAAAGCGAAGTCGCGGGAACCAGCTTATTCACAGACGCTTAGACAAATCAAAATTGATAGGCGGGGGGTCGAATCGGTTCCAGGTCAAGATCCAAAGGAGTCAGTCAGGAAGACAGTAAGACGGCTAAGGTGGGTGGTGTTTAGGGTTTAGACGGCGAGGAAGGTAGACAGAGGAGGAGGATTCGAGATAGGATTTGTGAAAGAGCAGTGTTTTCCGTTTTGAGTGAAAGACCTGTGGAGATATAGCAAGTGGTGAGGTTTTGGTGAGTTCGTAGGATGGATCTGAAAGATGGGAGACTTGTTTTGCCAAGTTAGGAAGAGGTTTGGGGTGGGGGAGGGGAAGTAAAAGTGTCAGTTTTCATTCAGCTGGAAATAATGAGAAACAGATAAAGGAAACTTAATCCAAGGGAAAACAGTTTTGCTGGCTTTAATTGAAATCAGAACAGAGCTCTGTTGGAAGGGTTTTGGGATTGGAACCAATGAGCTCCAGATTTTTAGAATCCATGGGTCAGTCCTGGGATTGCCCTGGGGGTGGGGTTGATGACAGGTTGTTCGTTGTTGCGCCTACCCTCTTGACTGGCCCTGGTGTATCACCTGAAACTGTTTAGCTGAGGCTGGATTGGGGATTCTTCTGACTAGGGGTCTTGAATGGGGTTGTATTAAGTGATTAATATTAATTTAAAAATTAGTGATATACAATAGTCCAGTGGTTAGCATTCCGGACCATCAACCCAGAGGTTGGTGGGGGTTCAAAACCTTGCCCAACAGAAAGAGTTTTGACATTGCTGTTCCTCTTGTATATCTGTATCCAACAATGGCCATAAAATGGAGTATACACTGACGGTGTGCAGTGTTGTTGAGAAGTTCAGGCGGTAAAGGATAGGACAGGCCATTCAGTCATGTGCCGCAGTCGAGAAACCGCGTTACTTATACTTTGCGCCCATGACTTGTTTGTGTATGTGTGTATGGGGACACTTATGTAGTGCTTGTGAGGTGCCTCACTAAAGCGCTTTTGGGGTTAAAGACTGCTCTCTCTATCGTCTGTTTCTATTAGTCAGTATTCAATTAGGTTTGCCTTTCTCTCTCGTTCTGCCAGAAAGTACAACTGTTCTTGGTGATTAAAAGGCTCTTTCAGTTTGTGAACCTAGATGTTGAATATCTGTTTCTTCGCATCAGTATGTTCAGCTCATTTTCTGTAAATTGTTAAGTCTGAAGACTTAGATTGTTCAGTTGGCCAATCCACCTTAGGCTGCCGTTCTGTTTCAGTAGACTGAATTTCTGTATTTTGAACTCTGGGAAAGCACCTCTGAGGAGTTCCTGTTGAAGTGCTGCCATACAAATTTACATTTACGATTACGACCTCATCATGGCTTTGTGCATTAACCCACGTAGAAGTTGTTGCTTACTTACTTACTTACTTTCCTTGATTTATCTTCGTCGAACTGTTGCAGTGTTTCTTTACCGGCCATTTGTTGTCTTGTAGGGTATACTGGTACAACGTGTGAGATCAAGGTACCAGCGTGTCAGAGCAATCCGTGTCAGTATGGAGGCAACTGCACTGAACAATCTAACGGATATGGATATAGCTGTCGCTGTCCTCCAGGCATATCTGGTATGTTTTACTGGTTCAGTTAATAACTTTGGTAAACTGGTATAAGTGAAAGAAGAGAAGAAGAGCAGTCCCTTCAGCTAACCCAAGAGGCAGCCGTGGGTATGAAGTGTTAGTGACTTCATTTTCTTAGCCTCAGCATCTGAGGGCAGGTGACCAGTCCTCTTCCTTGTTATCTCATCTTCCAACCAACAGTGTACGGTCAGTGTACTCATTATAGCTGAGTTGGCTAGGGATGCAAGTGAGGCAGAAATCTCAAAATAAATTTCGGCCCTGGCAGAGATTTGAACACCCAACCTCTCGGTTGACAGTCCAGCACGCTCATTAGACTATTGCATACCCCTATAAGTAGATTCGTAATGTAATATTACATGATCTTAATTTGAGCAAAACGTTTACCAGTCAGTAAGTAATTAGTACAAAACAACATAGTTTTTGAATAGTCTTAATTTGGGCATAATCTCTCTGACTGCCCGTCTATCTGTGACTGTATGTAGGTATTTGTCTAGATGTCTCAGATTCCATTTAGTGTGACTCAGCAATTTATACACTCTTATTTGTGTATTTATCTAGATATCTCAGATTCACATGTTTTTGTGACGTTACACGTTACAGATTTTCGTAATCTTAGTGTTTGCATAGAACGCTTTGAGCACCTCTCAAATGTGCGGAAGAAGCACAGCTGTCTGCGAGATGTCTGAAGAGATGCAACTTAAGATAAACTAAAACTGTCTATCATCTGCTGCTGAATCACTGCGTTTGCAGAAGCCGTGAAGAATTCCTGAATCTTCCAATTCTCATGATTCCACTCTTTAGTTCTCAGTTAACGAGCAAGTCACATAACAATCCTTTTGTGTGGAAATTGGTTTTTCCATTTGTCCTGTCTACTCTAAAGAGTAGGTCTTAACTTTGCTATGAATTGTGGACTTGGTCATTTAAAAGCTGTGGCTGAGATCAGCCAAGACCTTTCATATCTTTTAGATCAACAGTTTCAACCTTTTTAGTGCTTCAAAACCTTGATAATATATCCAAAGTTGTGGCAACCCCAGCAGTAAAATTGATAGGGTTACTCACCTTCACCGCATTGCTGCTACCATTAGTGTAGTAATCATAATTACATAAATATTAAATATTAAGAAACTACCCTGACAACTTTCTTTTACAAATTTCTGAAGGTTCCAGTCGATCTCTGGCAAATCACTGTTTTAGATTGCAACACAGTCCGTTTAAAAAGATGCCATGTAGAGGGTGTAGACCATTTGTACGATTTCTGTTAGATTTTCTTTTCGTTGTAGTTCATATTATGAACAGGTCTCTAATAATTTGGTCCGAGTGTTATATGACATTTTTGTAGAACCTTTTTAAAGCCTTTCAGACGACGCAAAGATGAAGTTCTGGGAATGGTTTCCTGTATTAAAAGCGATTGAGGATGGGCATTTGCAAACTGCCTGGTCAATAGTGTAGTGGTTAGCATGCTGGACTGTCAATCGAGAGGTCGGAGGTTCAAATCCCCACCAGGGCAGAAATTTGGTTTGAGATTTCTGCTCCATGTGAACCCCCTAGCAAACTCAGCTATAATTAGTACGCTGACGGTGGGAAGATGAGAGGGCAAGGGAGAGGACTGGCCATCCGCCCTCATGTGCAGAGGCTAAGAAAATGAAGTTGCTAACACTTCATACCCATGGCATCCTCAGAGCTAGCTTAAGGGACTGCTCTTCTTCTTGTTCTTGAGTACCAAACTAATCTAAGAAAGTACATAGTGACATATTTAACAGGTAATTATATATATTAAGCATCTGGATGTGGAGATATATATGGTACATACATGTATATATGTACTTATGTAATCATAAGTACATGTACATATATACAGAGCAGTTGCCGTGTTACACTGGAAGTACGGGGTTCAAGCTGTCTTATACATACACGTATACATATGCTCACATGTAACATATACATACATACAGATATACATATACGTATACATACGTAAATACTTGGGGAGGGGAAAAGGGTTGAAATGACTAAGATCCGGACACACTCATCCTATTGCCACGTTCATCTGTCTGTAGTTCCAGGATGTAATTTGTATTTATGTTGTATAATGTTGCTTAAGCACATGTTGTGCTGTGTTGTGTATTTGAAAACGGATTGAAATAGAGTGAGGCCTGCGTGACTCAACGCTACCCAGTCTCCACAAGTACGATTTGTATATGCATGTATGTCTGTATGTTTGGCTGTCCTGCTGGTTGGTTCCTTGTGGGTAATTAAGCCGATTGCTAAATGTTCAAAAGAGCCGTCATTATCTGCAATTATTTAAAGTTATTTATTCTTTTTTTTCTTTCAGCTGTTATCTGCAATTATTTTCAGTTGCAACATCCACGCGTAGTTTTAATTTTCTCTTGTCGGAACACAGTTGTGTTCAACTCACACTTCTTTGCCCTTGGTGCACTTCCAGGATGTTTTGTCTAAGGACGTAATGGTGAAAATGGTAGTTTGTACTCCTAGGATGTTTTGTCTATGGTTGTAATGGTGAAAATTGTAATTGGAACTGTAATCGCTGTTTTATATAGCACCTTTTCTAAGAACTCGTCAGAGGAAAATGTTAGTTATGACCCATTCATGTCTAACTGTTGGTTTCTTTAAGAACACTGTGTTCTTGTGGCATTTGTGGTGGGATATTGCATATGCTTTGTAAGTGTTTTTTGTACAGTGTTGGGCTTAGGGGCACTCGTACTTGAGACAATGGTCTGGAAGGATCGTAATCTTAAAAAAAAATTTCTAAAGTGCCACTTTAAAGCTATGCGCAAAGCACCAGCTTATTCATAAGCGCTGCGTCAGATCCGAGGGGTTGTTCAGAGATCGATATCCATTGGAGGCATGAGTCGGGTTGCCAGATAGACCGGAGAGCAGAGCAGCTGTTATGGCAGGTTTCATTGAAGATGAGAAAGCTTGGAAGGCAGAGGATCGGATGGATCAGGGTAGGAATTCTTGAAGAGTGAGACTTCAGTTTGGAGTGGAAAGCTGTGGGGTGATGAGTAGAGGAGCCTGAGGCAGATGACGGTGAGTAAGTGGCGGTATTGGTGGCGAAACTGAGAATATGCAGCTATGCAGTTTGACAATGTGATCAAAGTCGATTTCATACATGAGACCAGGGATTGAACCTGGGTGACTGAGATGGAAAGCAAGGAGCCGTGTAATGAGAATTTTGCACATTGGCTGCGACTTGCTTCACGTCACATTGAATCGCGTCATATCGTTTTTCTGTGTGACTCCAATTCGCATTTCTGTGTGACTTTGTGCATTAAAAATGTTTGTAATAATAATAATAATTATCGTGTTGTACTACATTCATCATATCACATTAAATCACATTGCATTGCAGGACACTGCAGTACATTACATTACATAACTCAAACGAAATTCATGTAGAGCCGGTTTAAGTATTGACTTGTGTTTTCTCTCAATTTGTAACAGACGATGTTGAGATTTGACTGATACGTTTTCTTGGCAAGATTTGCCTTTTCTTTGAGTTTAGTTTTGGCTGGTTTAACTTGTGACAGGTGACAGGTGCCAAGAGAACATATACAGATGCGCTGGTAACTTCTGCATGAATGGTGCAAGCTGTTCCGGAGTAGAAGACAACTTCACCTGTAACTGTTCGCCTGGTTTCACGGGTAAATATGCACACAACTGTTTCGATGTAAACAATTTCCTAGCAACAATCTGAATATATATAGTTTGTCGCCTTTTCATAATCTAATTAAATGACTTCTGTAATGCCGTTATGGAAATCCACAAGGCATGAATCAATGGTTGCTTCATAAAACTGATTGCCATGTGGTTGTTGTCAGCATAGAATGCTTCGTCTTGGCAGTTTTTGTTTTTCTACACGTTTGGAATATTGGTGATGAGCCACCCATACTCGAAACCTGTTCGTTAACATTAAATTTATAAATTATTTTCACATCAAAAGAACTGACATTTACATTATAAGCTCAGTTCTTTTGAGAGGTGAAAATAACTTATGAAGTTGATGTCGTTATATATCGTGAGAATTAATTAAAGAAGGCATGCATGAATTCTTCGTGATCGTAATCTCCAAATTTATAATACACCACTCGAAAGCCAAGCGTAGGGCACCAGCCTATTCATGAGCGCTTGTAAGGGTTAAATTTGTGGTCAAACAGGTTGTTTGGGTGGTTTTTAGTTATTAAGTACAAGTTATAGGCTAGCTTTGGAGGTTGCTATTTCTATTTCTAGGGAGACTGTGCGAGCGGAACATTGACGAGTGTGGTTCATCTCCATGTGGTAATGGTGGTAGTTGCGTTGACCTCGTCAATGCGTTTCGGTGTGAATGTCCAAGCGGTTACACAGGCAGCAACTGCACCACAAACATTGACGATTGCAGTAGCAATCCTTGTCTCAACAGAGGAGTCTGCAGGGATGATGTTAACAGGTATCATTTAAATGCATCTTTAAAATCTAAGTTAAGTTAAATGCACAGAGTTAAGTGGAACTTGCAGCTAGCTCCAGAGCCTTTAATGTTGTTCACAGGTGTCGTTTAATATGCAGTTAACAAATCTAAGTTAAGTTAAATGTACAGAGTTAAGTGGAACTTATTAACTTGCCAGTAGGTCAAAGCCTTTGAAGGTGACAACTAAACCTATCTGTAACTGTAATTAGCTGCTTTTATATAACTATAAAAGTTGCTTATTAGATCTAATCTAATTAGTTAACGTAGTGCACGTGCACTGTTAATTAATAAATAGCATTTTAATAAGTAGCATCCTCTTACAGCGGCCACCAATTTCGCCAGAGCACTCTCAAACAACTTGTCTAATGAAAGCAACAGCTATTGTGTGGCTGATGGCCTAACAGAGAAGTGTCTGGCATCAACTGTGACAGCCTTGATATCTCCTCAACATTAACAATTGCTGACAGCAGACACTGGCATGGATAGCAGGAAATAGTAGCGATAGAAAAAGAATTGTAATAGGCTCAGGAACTGTTCTCTTGCCAGACAAAGTCTGTCTTTGGAATTTCCTTCTCCAGTGTCTCTTTGGAATTTCTGCCTCCAGTATCTATTGTCAGCAATTGTTAGTGGTGAGGAGTTAGGAAGGCTGTCACAGTTGATCGCCAGACATGATCATTATTCTTATCATAAATCTCAGTATATCAGATTATGAAATTGCCATGGTCTTTTCTGTTTGTGTATTGTTCCAGATATCAGTGCATTAGTAATATATCAAGTGTCAGTACCTTTGTTCAATGGAACTCCAGTGTACATCTTTATTCAACGAAGCACCAGCATAGATGTTTTTCGGGTGCAAGTTTATGTGTTTTTCCAGTTTGTTTGTCTAATGGAGTACCAGCGTTTTTGGTACTAGTGTATATGTTTTATCGAAATTCCAGTTTTTCTTCTGTTTTTATGTTCTATCAAGTACGACTGTATTTGTCTTTCCAGGTACGTTTGTACATGTCCTGATGGTTACACAGGACTTCGCTGTGAAGTTAGGGCCAACGGGTGCAACTCGAACCCCTGCCAACACGGTAGCACCTGTTCAGATGAGTCTGGCCGTTACCTTTGCATGTGCTATCCGGGATTTACAGGTTAGATTTCTATTCACTTTAGGATGGCATATGCAATTGTATTTTATTTGTTTGTTATGAGAATCATGTAGCAGTTGATATATTCAGCATCATCTGTTCTCTTCTTGTTCTTTGTTTGGTCTTTCTTGACCTTTTATTTAGCGTAAACACTTGGGTCACAACTTGGCACTGCGGGTACGGTGAAGTTATGCAACACTGAGCCCAGTTAATACTTTGATGGATGACTGTCTACCTGGGCAAAATCACTCCAAATGGAGTCTACTCAGCACTCCATACTTTTTTAAATCACTAACAGTTACCAAAACAGGCTCAGAGGTTTAACACTTTACCAACGGGCTGCGCTGGTTCCCCAGTTGTTTTTATACACTCTCATCGTTAAAGTGTTAAAAGGCACCCTGTTATTGGTTTCTGGTTCAGGCAAATGATCCTTGGACTTTGTCGTAGAGCTTCTTTTGTGGGTGTGTAAACAGACGTAAACAATAGCTATTGTTTTCATTCCAGAATTTTTTAGTCTTGCCTGTTGCTTCCCACACACATACATTAATAATCTGATTTTTTCATTGCTGCAGTACAATAGTAATCTGATTTTTTCATTTGCTGCATAATCATTCTACTGTGGGTTGAAAATATATTGTTTATCGTGGAGAATTTTTGTATGATGCTTTGAAATGTTGAAATTTGTCTAGGTGTGAACTGTGAGACGAACCAAAATGACTGTACTCCAAATCCTTGCCAGAATGGCGGCCAATGTATCGATGGCATTGGAGGATATCAGTGCACTTGTGCTGTTCCATACACCGGTCCAAACTGTTCGACAATGATTTCTCCGTGCCAGCCGAGTTTATGTCAGAACGAGGGACGTTGTATACCAGATGCAGCACATACTGGATTTACCTGTAATTGTTCATCTGGATATACAGGTGAGAACAAAGGCTTTGGTCAGCATACATATTTTCAACCTACCCAAAGTTGCTTTTGGGTAGATCTGTTACATAGCAATGTGTGAAGCATTTGTGGGAGGTGCGAGTAAGGTGCTATATTAAGTGGCTTGATATATGCATACAATGGATGCATGTGATCTGTGCCAGTGTTATCTTTTATGATGAACTTACATCGACTGTTTATTTTTTTTTTAAGGCTCAAGTTGTTCAGAGGACGTGAATGAATGTGCGAGCAGGAATCCATGTAGCAATGGAGGAACCTGTCAGAACACGTATGGCTCCTTCACGTGCAAGTGTCCTGTCGGATATGCTGGGAGACTGTGCGACATGAACCCAAGTGATTGCATATCAGGTAAATGCAGTTCCCTATCATTTCCTTGCTGGCCCAGACTTGGGGCTCTCTGTTCAGCAAATATCTGCTCCGCGGGGTCTGTATTTGCCGTTGGATCTTGACAAAAACCCATCTGGGTTTAAGTATTGAGCAAGATGTTAATGCAAAATTGCTTTATATAGGGACCTTGTGCAAGTCATTATGAACTTATTCCTGCGATTTCTTTTCTATTACCCAATCAACAATATGCCGCAGTGTTGTTGGGTTGAGGATAGGGTTGCCACCTCTCCCGGATTGGGCGGGAGTCTCCCGTATTTCGATATGATCTCCCGTCTCCAGGAATTAATTTGGAAAACTTTGAAATATCCCGGAATGCTTAAAAGTCCCATTCCCTAGGACAACTGCACAATGCGTCACTGCTCGACATCGAGTTAGAGACTGAGAGTCTGAATGTGTGATCGAGATTGTATTTTTTAGCTTTCAGCGGACACTTTTCAAATTCAATTTATATATCTATGTATTTTTCTAACTTTCTGCGAACACTTTTCAATTGAGATATCGATGTTTATGACTGCGCGTGCAGTGTGCGCGTGAAGTTCAAATGACGAATTCAAATTCTGACTCTGAGTCTGAGTCTAATCCAGAAAAATGTGTAGTTAAGAAGAAAAAGAACTATTACCTGGGATTAAGATTACTAATCTTAGTCCCAGGTATTACTGTTCATTCAACGATGAGTGGCTCAAAGAAGACGATTTTAAGGATTGGTTGGCTAAGAAAAACGAGTTGGAAGCAGAGTGCAAAATTTGCCAGCAAATATTATCAGTAAAATACGAGGGACGCAGGTGTGTGAAAATTTGAAGTACAAATGCTCAGAGTTTTATGACTTCTTGATTAAGAAACCCAGATTGTTGGCTGCTGAAAGATCTGATGCGAAATATACTTTTAAGCGCAAGTAGTCTTCATCACTCTACCACAGCACTATGGACTAATGTGAATGACAAATTAAATAATTAGTTGATAGCTGTTTCTTGTGTTTACCTAATGTCTAAAACAAAATGCTTTAAAACTATACTTAGATTCTGTTCTATCAGTGCAATTGCAAATGTTAAAAAAATATCTTGAATCTCCCGGGTTCGTATCCTTAGGAGGTGGCAACCCTAGTTGAGGAGAGCATCTAACATGTCTGGCTTTGGTTCCAATATTTTCATAATGAAGCTGTGTTAAAAAGATAACATGTGGCATTTGTTTGTCAGGAAAAATGTGGAAATTTGGTGACTGGGTTAATAAATTTTCATCATGTTAGGTTAAATGAAGTAAGACGACATTAGAATCATGGAAAATGTAGTAACTAAGTTACTGGTGTCAGATAAATAACATTTCACTATTTTCGTTAGGTCCTTGTCAGAATGGCGGCACATGTGTCGATGGGTTGAACAACTACACGTGTAAGTGCGTCCCTGGATACAGTGAATACAACTGTCAGCTTGATATCGACGAATGTGTATCATCACCATGTGAAAACGGCGCAACGTGTCACGACTACGTTAACTCGTACACGTGTTCCTGTGCCCCGGGATACAGTGGAAGAAACTGTAGCATCAATGACAATGACTGCTCTTCTAGGTAATTTTAAATGATTATTGATTTGTGCCTGCATTTAGGAGTGTATGGTGTGTCTTGCGTGTCACGATAGCCAAATAATAACAGTAATTAAAATATTAATAATAAAAATAAGACCATTTATATAGCACCTTAGCACAGTGGAGGCCGAAAAAAACATGCTGTACACAAAGTCAAACATCAAGGACAGTCTTATGATATTTTAAAAAGATAGGTCTTGAGCTGTGATCTGAATATCTCAAGAGATGGCGCATTCTTCACATGATCAGGAAGACTGTTCCACGCAGTGGGTCCAGTGGCAGAGGAGGAACAGTCACCAGATCTCGCAGGAGACCACGGGACTTGTCGGTTACGGTCCTCATAAAAAAATCAACTGCATCTGTTTCGGTTGTATGCTAGTGGAATGCAGGAGCCAGAGAGCTAGTCTGGGATAAGGTCATTCGGTGCTTTGTAAGTCAGCAAACACAGTTAGTATATGATTCGCTGAGGAGCACACAACCAGTGCAGATTGTCGTGCAGCAGATCAGACTGTGCCAGGACCCGCAGCCCAAGGCTTAATCAGTAGCAGAGATTATTATTGTGCTCCTCTTGTTATCTGACGATTGCAGGTTCTGACCAGCTGAGTAAACTCCATGTAACAATCTTGGGTAAATGGAATACCTCTGTTGCCCCACAGTAGAAATTATGCTGGCTGTGGTTGGGGTAAAAGGTTTGTGGGTGGCTTGGGAAAGTTGGGACATATTGTTTATGGCTGCGGAAGTACTCCCACTCCAGCAGTAACTGGTATGTCTGCCACCATTTTGAAGCAGGTGGCACATGATTTGAGCGTTACTATGGAAACTGGAGGATGACTTTGATGTTGCTTGTGTGGTGCAAATGCGTGCATGTACACATTGTGCTTCTATATAAATGCATGCATACCGAATCGATAAACATCCTTTCTGTTGCTAGGGAAACTGCAGAACAGTGTACCAGGTTTCACATAATCATGTTGGCATACTAAGTATGAAGATTCCCTGAGTTTAGGGAAGAGATAAGTTTGGACTTGGGTTGTTTTTTGTTGCGAGTTGGGCTGTCCTTGTAGAATAGCCTTCCACTGAAAATTAAAACTTTATAGCCAGAAAACAACCATTTCAGCTTATCTGAAGTTGTGCAGCAGGTGATAGCCATGTTTTAGTGTCTTGGAGAGATGTTATACAACTGTTCATAAAAACTTCATATACATACAATACATACATACATACATACTTTATGATCATCAGCGGCAGCAATGGTTCCTGACATCAGCCATTTGATGGTATCGGGTGAGAATAATCATAGCCATTGATTTCAATCATACTTACATAGATACGTACTGACAAACTTTCATGCGAAGTTTCCCATATCTATACTTACATACATACATACATACACATACGTACATACATGTATTCACACACACACTTGCATACTTAACACGTACACATTCGCATGCATTCGTAAATATATCCTTACATACATGCCTATTTGTATGTATGTGTGTGTGTGCATGTATGTATATATGTGTATATATGCATATAAGTATAGTTAAGTATGCATGAAAGTTTGTAAGTACATATCTATGTATGTATACTTGTAGACATACATGTGTGCAATCCATGCATGTGCACACACGTGAAATTTCTTTGTGCTTCATCTCTGCTTCTGTGTTTTCCAGTTTGTGCCTGAATGGAGGGACATGTGTCGATGGAGTGGACGCGTACTCTTGCAGATGTCCATCCGGTTATTCGGGTTCCCACTGCGAGCACCAGTGGACCGCCTGTGACTCGAACCCGTGCCTCAACGACGGGTTGTGCCGCGTGTCGGGCCAGACGTACACCTGTATCTGCACAAGTGGGTGGAAAGGGCAGAACTGTAATGAGTTGGTTGATTGGTGCAAAGATACAGCACCCGTTTGTCAGAATGGAGGAACGTGCAGACAGATTGCAAACGAGTTCCAGTGCACATGTCCGCTTGGCTGGACTGGTCAGAGATGTGACGTGACAAACGTCACGTGTGCTGTCGAAGCGACAAACAGAGGTAGGTGATTGTAATTGTTATCACTTGCACACATACACGTGCACGTACACACACACACACGTGCACACACACACACACGTACACACACGTGAACATACAAAGTGCCACTTGAAGAAGGTTTCCTCAGAGGTATTCCTAAGCTGACAACTTAAGTCCCCAATTGAACAGAATGGTGTTCAAATTCTTGCTGAGAGATCTGGAGAAAGCCCCGGTGTCTCTGTTCTTCGCAGTGTAACAGAACAGTCTTAAAACTCATCTTAAGAACTTTGTATAAGCGCTCCATAAACAGGTACAAGCAAACATTACTACTGTCATTTCTTTTCCCTTTTAATCCAACGTAGAATTGACTTCTCCTGGAAGGAACGAATTAGTTTCTGATAACCAATGTTCCTTGGGATTTGAAGAGCATCTAAGAATAGTGTTGATTTTATCTATTATTAATGTTGCCATTTCTTATACGTTTGATGTTATTTTGATTATTTTATAATTAATTCCTATTGAATGTTTAATTTTCAGGAATAACTGTGGCCAGTCTGTGCAGAAACAATGGAACCTGTCGTAACATCGGTAGCTCTCACGAATGTGTGTGTCGGGAGGGGTACTCGGGGAGTTACTGTGAGAATAAGACCAACTATTGTGACTCTCAGCCTTGCTACAGTGGTGCCAAATGTACTGAACTTGAATCCGGCTACAGGTGCTCCTGTGTTCAGGGTTTCATTGGCGTCAACTGTGAAACAAACATCGATGAGTGTTCGTCGAATCCCTGTTTAAATAACGGAACGTGTCTCGACCTGGTGAACTCGTTCCACTGCTCCTGCTTGCCAGGCACTTCCGGTGTTCGTTGTTCGAACAATGCAGATGACTGTCGACCAGGATCGTGTCTGAATGGCGGTACCTGTTTGGATAAGATCAACGGCTTCACTTGCCTCTGTCCTCCTGGTTTCACTGGATCCAACTGCCAAGGGGACATCGATGAATGCCTGTCCAGTCCGTGCTCGGATCCAGGGGTCCTTGGATGTGTACAGGGTGTGGGGTCTTTCTCCTGTCTGTGCAAGCAGGGATGGACTGGACAGTTCTGCCAGTCGTACTCAAATCCGTGCACGGCTAGCGCATATCCGTGTGTGAATGGAGGATCTTGTGTCGATATGGGTGGACCATCCAACTTTTCGTGTCGCTGTTCTCCGGTAAGGATTCTTCAATGTCATTTTATGCTCAGAAGCATTGTATATATGTATACATGAATGTATCAAACCGTGTACTGTATTGTATTGTATTTTTCGTGTATTAATCCAGAATGACAAGACCGCATCTGGTTACAGAGAGTACAACGAAGAAACAATGAATAAGCTAGTTATGGTTTGGATTTAAGGGTAGTTATGTTTTGGATTTAAGGGAATATAAGAGTCGGGAGATAAAATTTCTGTCATGTTTCTTAAGGAAGACAAAGTCATGGGGTCTAGGTCATAAATTATAAGGTTGTGCATAAAGCGGAGGAAGGAGTTGATGCAGCACGTGGAATGGATTTGCAATAATGGCTTGAAAAGGTTTAATCTCAGTCGGCCCCAGTTGGTCTCTGAATTGGGGCAGATCGCTATCATGTAATATAGAAGCGTAATATAGAACCTTCAGAAGTGCTGGACACATGATTATCTAACGAGATGTTAACGGCACATTTAAGGTCAGGCAACTAACATCTATGTGTAAAAACAGTGTATAATATAATAATAATAATAATAATAATAATATTTATTCTTTAATTAAGCGCCTGCAAACGCACTGCGCTGTACAAGTACATGTTATGCGATAAATCTTAACTACTAACAGAACAGACAGCCTGCAATACACGGCACAAATTGCAGCCTACAAAGCATGTCCGCCTATGGGACTCGATCTCTGTACCTCTCGCACTCTACGCCAGATGTTATCCAATGCGCTACCGGGCCCCCCATGTCTTTGAGAAAGCATTTCCAAGTGTCGGAAGTTATTAAATGTTTATTTATGTGAACGTATTACAAACTTAATGTTGATCTCGACAAAAAGATTTCACTATTTGCTTGTCATCGAACTGCAGACATTGCTTTTTCCTTTTGGGACTCGGAACTTTATGTGCATTTTGTATCCATCTTTGCAGTCTGTTGGGGTAGGAGAAGTTTTCAATGGCATAATGTTTTGTGACAGTTTGGACAAAACCATTCGTCATATTAATTGTCAGTATATTTTTTATTCTTTTGGCATTTTAAATGATTCCCTCCACCTTATCTGTAACCATACAGCTATTACTGGAAAGAAGAGTTATTATATTATTTCTATATATTTACGTATTTACTCCTGGTCATTTTGTATATGGTGCTTTTTGACAATCCATCAGGTGGTTTAAATGGAGACGTTTGAATTCATGCTGGATCAGCTTCTAATGCATTTGGATCTTTGTTTCATTAGGGTTATGGTGGATCGACTTGTGAGAAGGCTTCCTGTGAGAAAAATCCGTGCCAGAATAAAGGAATGTGCAACATAACGGGTGATCGTTTCGTGTGCCAGTGTCCACCGGACTACACCGGAGCCACCTGTGAGAACGTAAACAATAACAATGCTATCTGTGACATCAACAGCTGCAAGGAGAAAGCTAACAACAATCACTGTGATGTAAGTCGAGACGATGATCCTCAATCTGGTCTTGGTTATGGTAACCTGTGGAGCCAGTGAGGTAAAGTTAGGTAGAAAAAATAACGTCATGTTAAGTAACTGTTATGCCCTTCTTAATCCATCACTACATTTGATTGTACGTCCTTTGCGTAGTTGTGATCCAATCCAGGGCAATTCAGGCCGTCCCACCCGCACTCCTCGTTGTTGCAATCCTATGAGATCTTGTGGCTGTTGCAAGAACAGGAGAACAACGACTTGACAACAGGGCAACCTCTGCTTACAGGTTACAAGGTTTGACAACAAGTTGTCAGGTTCGTGTACACCACCAGTATTTGAACCCCAGAAGCTGTGTTGAAAGTCAGACACACTGTGGTGAGATAACTGTACACAAAACGTCAACAATTTATTACTGTATTGGGGATTTGTTGTTTTTTGTTTACTTTATTATGGAGTCTGCAAGGAACGGTTTTTCTTCTATAGGAATGATGGTTTCTTATCTGAAATTCTTCCATGTAGATTTCATCACTAGTACTGCTTCTAACCGTGTGTAATTGGTACTGCTTCTAGCCATGTGTATTTGGTACTCCTTGTAGCCATGTGTATGTGGCACTGCTTGTAGCCCTGTGTACTTGGTACTGCTTCTAGCCATGTGTACTTGGTACTGCTTCTTGCCATGTGTACTTTGTACTGCTTCTTGCCATGTTTACCTACTACCTAGTACATTTACCTTACATGATTTGTACTGCTTTGTTTTTGTGTAAATGTAGTATTTATTTGCAATCAGACTTTTAGATGCAGCTTTGAAAAGCCCATAGGAATAACTTCTGTAAGGAATCTCCAAGTGATTTAGATTTCAAGAACATAAGTCATGCTAGTGTCTCATAAGTGATGAGAAGAGTTTCAACTGGCATAAACTTGCTGACTTGTGAAGCTTCCATGAAGATCAGACAGAGATTAAGACAGTATCTCTGACAGCTATATTTATTTGGCCCATAGTTGGCCCCCTCTGTTCCACTGGTGACGACTGTTGGCCACGTATGGGCCCGTGTCGGTAACGAATAACCTTCAAGGTAAGGTACATCTCGTGCTTTTGCAGTCGTTTTTACCTATCATTTGTTTTGTCATTTGTAGCCTGAGTGTGATGCCTACTTATGTAACTATGACAACTACGAGTGTAGCTACCAGTCCAACCTCTACAAGAACTGTGACGCAATCAAGAACGGCATTCCGTGTTACGCGCTGATCAACAACGACCAATGTGACAGTGCCTGCAACAGCGAGACTTGCTTGTTTGATGGATGGGACTGCAAGAACCTCACCGTCTGCAATCCGATATACGATGCATACTGCAAGAGCCACCACAGGGACGGACACTGCGACCAGGGTTGCAACAACGAGGAGTGCGGGTGGGACGGTCTGGATTGCTCTGGATCGGATCACGACTATGCGAAGGACGTGCTCGTGATCATAGTTCTTGTTCCGTACGATGAATTTGTAAGCGATTCCACAACATTTCTGCGGAACTTGAGTCTTCTACTACACGGGACGCTCGTCATAAAGAAAGATGACAATGGAATCGACATGATCTACCAATGGCCGGATAATACGGTTCAAAGAAAGAAGAGAGCCTTGGACTGCGACTTTGTTGATAGCATCATCCGAACTAAGCGCTCAATTGCGTCTGGGTGAGTTCGATCTTTTCTCGAAATGGTGATGCAATAGGATGTCGATATTTGTCAGTGAAATTTTAATGGCACAGATCAAGAGGAATCAACTTGCCGATGATGGTTTTGTAGTAGATTCTTGTATTGTCATGATGGAAACCTTAAAAGTTATCATTAAAGATGAATGAGTAAAATTAATAAAAAATAAAGAACAGTTTGATACTGAAGAACAGATTGACAGGTCAGTGCAACGTAGGTAAATGGTTTTGTGATTACTGTTTATTTGCAGGACGAAGTTCTATGCTAAACTGGACAATGCCAACTGCAAGTCACAGTGCTTTCCAGATGCAGAGCAGGCTGCCGAGTTTTTGGCACAGGCTGTTCGCCAGGGATTCAATCCAGGATACACACTGTACTCAGTCAACAGTAAGAATTATCATTCAGATGGAATAGTATCATATTTTCTTGCTTATGAGTTTGTTCATTTCTGTGTTCATACGTTTGCAAATGTAGGCACGTAAAACGTATGTGTGTATGCATGTATGTGTGTGTATGCATGTATGTATGATGTATTTATGTACATCTGGGTTTGTGTATTGCAACTTATGTATGGCATGTAATGCACCTGAAATTATATGGCACAATCTATGTATGTATGTATGTATCTGAAAACTTTAAGTACCCTGAGTATACATTGTGGGCACATTGGCCAATTGGTGAGAGTGCTGAGTCTGTAACATGGAGAGTATGAGTTCGAGCCTTGCCAGAGACAGTTACTGTTTATCAACCTTGAGCAAGTCCTTCACTCATAATTGCTCTGTGCCATCGATGTTCTGTCATATGGTCGTGTGTGCACTTCTGAACTTTGGAAGGAGGGCAATATCAAATACAGTTGTATTGTATTGTATACAGAGCCTTAAAGTACCTTGTGAAGGAACCGTTGCCTAAATCAGAGTTTCCCAAACTGTGGGTCGCGACCCACTTTTGGGTCGCGAAGCTCTGGGAAGTGGGTCGCCAAATTTTTTCGAAAAACATTTATTTTTTGCAGCAACACCATTTAGCTATGATTGGCTTTAACTAGCTGGATTGCAATAAATCGTAAACTGTTTTTTACCTAAGTTTCTATTAATACTTTAAATTTCTAAGCGCTGTACGTAAATCCACATATATTTTGATACCAATTTACGAAGCAAATTTTAGTACATAATGCTTAATTTTACACAGTGGCCAGTGGGTATCGAGACTGCCAAAGATATTCACAAGTGGGTCGCGACCCAGAAAAGTTTGGGAACCGCTGGCCTAAATGATGTTTCAGGTCATGCGATCTGTTGGAAAGGTTGATCAGCTCCCAACCAGTTTTTGTGCTTCAGTCAAATATCCTTCTATTCACCTCAGAGGGACTGAAGCTCAATGAAATGCTAGGGAAGGTTATTACATCCCGACGAGTGATGACCATATCTACAATTTCACATGTGTGCTTTAGGTTGCACATTTTTTCGAGCATGATAAGCTCAGCAGAAACCTTTACATTTAATTTGATTGACTTTGTTTTTATGCTGGAAATTCTTTATAACAGCGTTTCCCAAACTTTTTTGGCCAGAGAACCCTTCTCGTCTTTATTTATTATGCGGAACCCCAACCTGAACTAAACGTATTGAGGCAAACGTAGAAGCATACTAATATAGGCCTAACTAAATACACACCCATATAAGCAGTTTAAAAAAAATTATTTTCTCTTATATCAAATGTTAAAATGTACAGTTTTTAAGACCAGGACATATGGAGCACAATATTGGGAGTACAGTGATTTTGTGTTTTCTCGTGACAATTTTTTATATGTGGTTTAATGCTAGAAAGCTAGATTCTCATATCAGGTGGCAAATGGAAGAAGCTCGCTAACTGCGCATTTCGCGACAGTGGGGTATTCTGTAATTAGCCCGATCCAGAAAATGATTCATGACAGTTCAGTGAAAGTCTGCTTCACTTGCGAGTCCGACGTTATCTCAATAAGAAGTTCATAATCTTTTACAAAAGTTTGCTGGCTACTTTGAATGGGTTTCGAATCCAATTAATATCACCCTTCATGGGAGGAAAGTATTTAACCAAGTTCACTTCCAGGTCGTGAATATGATCTACAATTTGAACGACTTTTTAGTTGAGAACACAATCCATTTCAACTAAATTTCAACTAAAAACTCATAACAGTTCACATTTCTAGTTTGAAATTAAACCCAGAACCCTTAAATTTCCCTCCTTGAGCCAACGCTCTATGTCAGATTTTTATACCAGCAAATTAAAAAAATTAATTGCTAATACTGTTGTACGATTATCAGACTAAGCTGTGCTTTTTAAAACTTTTGCGTTAAGTCATGTTCGGATTCGTTTGTCGAGGTAATGATAAAAAAATGGCTATGTTCCTATTCAGACTTATGGCTCTGACCTACATACAGTAGGTCCCTGCAGTGACCCCTATAATCTATAATTCTGTATATAAACTGGATAGCTAAAGGGCATTGAATGTTTGGATTATCGCACAATAGGGGCAAAATGCAAAAACGACTGACGACAGTCATTAACTTTTATAACACTTTTTGTGTATTTTTTAAAACTCTTTGGAATGTTTTATTAAAAATTACAACTTTTCGCGGAACCCTTGTGTTCACCAAGGGTTCCGCGTAACCCACTTTGGGAAACGCTGCTTTATAACATTGTTGTGGGGAGCCACACAAAGAACCGCCTTAAACCGAGGTCATCTTACAATGAGGTCAGGTTATAATTTGGTCCGGTTATAATGAAATCAGGTTATAATGAGCTCAGATTATAATGAGATCAGGCTATAAGGAGGTCAAGTTATAATGAGTTGATTGGAGCTGATGAAGGCATTCTCAAGGAAACTGCCACTTCTGGAAGCGCTTCCCACCGGCTCAAGCGATCAGCTCTTCTACAGTACCCAATCATGTTTTAGCAGAACCCATTTTATGATGCAGCACTCGTACAAAGAGTTTGCGGTGTAGTTTGAGCCTTAATCTGCTTAAAACTCAGTTCACTGCATTTTCAATTGTAGCTGAACCAGATCCTTCAACGCCTCCACCTCCTACTCCCACGGTTCCTGTGGTTGTTGCTATAGTAGCAATAATCCTCGTCGCAGTTGTCATCATCGTTGGGGTTCTTGAGCTTCGCAAGCGTCGTGTTGGGGGAAAGACGTGGTTTCCGGAAGGATTCTGTGGACGCAGCAGGATACCTGATGAACAGGACTCATCCAAGTAGGCAGACTTTCTTCGTTAGTTAGTGCTCAGATTACGAAATGATGCACCGAGGTCCATCAATAAGTTTCTCATCCTGCTTGGCATTTAAGAATCTTCTCTTTTGTCGCTTCTGTCTTTGACACCTTGCTTTCTTTGATTACTTTGAAAATTAGACAACATAATCTAGAAAGCGGGACCAGGGACCTCTCCGTGTTGGACTGCTCAACGCTGCAACGGAAAACTTGCTTTAAGTTAAAGCAAGTCGGTCCACTTGTGTGGTCCTGGGGTGATGTCCCTGCTGCATATGTGCTCTCCATGCTTCCTTTGTATCTCTTCCATTCTTTTCCACTCACACACACGCACACACACACACACACACACACACACACACACACACACACACACAACACACACACACACACACAAACACACACACACACACAAACACACACACACATAATATGCACATATATCCACATTCATATACATTATACATATACATGTATAATGTATGTATGTATGCTTGCATCTGTATATAGAATTAAAGGAAAAATGATGCATTTGTATGTATACTCAAATGAAAAACAAAGAAAAATATGGAAAAACTAAGGAAAAACAAAACGTAAAGAAACCCAAATGAAAAACAAAGGAAAAACAGTATTTATCAACCTTTATTTTCAGTTTAGGTTTGAACATATGATTATGTACTTAACCATTCGTGTTGCTGTTGCGCAGGAGAGTTATACCATCATCGTCATCATGCTCGGATGCTCCTGGCTCCGGAGCCGAAAGCATGACTACAGTCAGTGAGTCGTGCAGCGATGAAGAATCAGTCTACCATTCCAAAGCAAAGAGGCGAAAGGTATGCATCTACCAGTGTTGGGTACTATTTAATTAGTAAATACTATTTAAATAGTATTTAAATAGTTTATGACTATTGATGCCACTATTTAAAATAGTCACGAAAAAGGTCCTATTGAAATAGTATTTAAATAGTATGCGACTATTTACTATTTATTAAAATGTAAATTGTCAACCACCAGTCTCAAAGTTAACAAGAACTACTAATTACATCAGAAAATTTCGAGCTTTCTCAATAATTATATGTGACTGACACTGATAATAGCTAGTTTTTGAATAGTCGTGTGGACAATGATGTGGTACTTGAACGTTTGCTGTTACTCAAAGTTTACAAGAACTACTATCGGAACGTTAGGCCTACTACATTAGAAAATTTCCAACTTTTCTCAATATTTAGGCCTATATGTAACTGTTACTGATAATGGCTAAATAGTTTTTAAATAGTCAAGTGGTATTTGCAATAGTCTGCAGCTATTGACTATTTTAAATACTATTTAAATAGTTTTTTACAGGGACAATTTGCTATTCTATTTAAATAGTCAACCTGACTATTTACCCCAACACTGGCATCTACCGTATCTCAGTTTAAAATGCACCCAGGTGCTATGCATGACCAGTTTCTTTCAGTTGTTGAAGTGCTTTTACTATGTTATTTTGTCTCTGTACTACACGTGTGTGTGTTTGTATGTATGTGTGTGTGTGTGCGCGTGCATGCGTGTGTGTGTGTGCGTGTGTGTGTGTGTGCGTGTGTGTGTGTGACTGTGTGTGTGTGTGTCTGTGTGTGTGTGTGTGTGCATGCATACATTTTGTATTTGTGTGTGTGTGACACGTATTACAAATCATATTAATGTAATATGCACATAATGACACCCTACCCTGTGTGTATAAAATTACCTCTTGGAAGAACTTTGTATCATTAATATTTCATAAGTGCTTGATAGTGTAGTGGTTAGTGTGCTGGACTGTCAATAGAAAGGTCGAGGGTTCAAATCCCTGCTAACAGGCAGAAATTTGGTTCGAGATTTTGGCTTCACCTGCACCCACTAGAAAACTCAGCTATAATGAGTGCACTGGCCGTACACTGTCGGTGGGAAGATGAGATGGCGAGGGAGAGGACTGGCCACCTGCCTTCATATGCCGAGGCTAAGAAAATGAAGTCGCTAACACTTCATACCCATGGTTGTCTAAGGGCTAGCTTAAGGGACTGCAAAACAAAGAAAAAGAAAAAAGAAGTTCTGAAACTGCCAGGTTGAAAGAACTAGGTTACTTGGGTACAGAGACCAGTTTGGAAAGTGCTTAATGCTGTCTTTGTGAGCGGACCACTTGTATTTTGATTTTCCACTTTCTTTCCAGTCGGATAGGGAAGACAGCCGAGAGTGGACACGCATCCATCTGGAGGCCGCTGGAACCATTCCCAAACCAGCACTGTTGGCGTTTACGCCTCCGCAGAACGACCTCTATGAGATACGCAACATCAACGTGCGCGGCCCGGGTGGCCTCACACCCCTCATGTTGGCATCGATGGCCTCGACAGAAACAAACTTGCTGTATGATCCTGCCGAAGGACCCGCTTCTGTTATTACCGATCTGATCAATGATGGCGCTTCGATCCAATCAAAGACTGATCACACAGGTTAATTGCTTGTTCACCTGTGTTAATAAAGTTATACCTGTTGGCTTTACCTAAATGACGATATAATCTGCCATTGGCCACCTGAGATATAAGTGGTGCATAGAAAATGTTGTATCGTGCATTACAACACATTGCTTAGGGTTCTGTTGTAATAGCTGGCTGTGTGTTCTAGGTGCACGCTCTCATTCTTTGGGCTAGCTTGACACTATTAGGGTGTGCATATAACAGGTTAAATTATTGAACCAGCAGAAATCCTGGTCCTTAATAAGAAAACTAAGTACAGTGTGATCTGGTTACCACAAAGTCATCAAGGGTCATTCCTTATGATGCAATGTATAAACCGGGTGGTGTGTTAAATGGGGTAATGCAGAAAAGGACACACAATGCTGCAGTTGTGGTGTGCGTTAAGCAGTACAGTTTGTTAAGTAATAGCTTTGAGGGACATAACACAACTTCACGTTAAGCGGAACGGCTTGCAAACCAGGTGTGTGTAAATGAGTTCTCACTGTATTATTATAAAAGAAATTTTGGATGCTAAAAAGTACAAACCTTGGATGCTAAAATGTACAATGATGGCTGTGATGAGCCCTGTTGTCTGTGGGTAGACTAGGACTACTTTCATAGGTTATAGCCTCTCATACTGAGACTCTGTCAGTCTAAACTGAGAAGTTACACATTCGAGTGTGTTTATCGTAATTGTAATCGTAATCTCCGAACTTCTAAAGCGCCACTCAAAGGTACAGCGCAGGGCAACAGCCTATTCATGAGCACTGCGTCAAATAAGAGGGGTTTCCAAAGAGTAGTCCAAACGAGGTCCGAGTCCATTGTACCAGGGGGTCCAGATCAAGATGGTTGATAAGGTTTCCTGTTGTTTTGGCTTCAGTGTATTCCTTTGAGATGTTGTAAGGAACAACATCAAATTTCAGTTATAGCTTTCACTGTGGATATTATTTTCTGACCTGTTGAATTTCAACTGAATGACTGATCATTCTTTACTGAGGGTTTTTGATTTCACTTTGAAATAACCATCAGTTTGTGACTCTAGAACAGTGTATCGCAAGCTGTGTGCCGCGGCACACTAGTGTGCCGTGAGAGATTTCAGGTGTGCCGCGAGAGAAACCTAAAATTTGCTAGTCTCTTTAATTGACTTTGTAAGAAATTATTTCATAAATACAATTTTCTGATTTTTAATGTTTTCATTTTTAAGAATAGTTTATCATTCACAGTTATTCGATGTCATGTGATCAAAAGTAAAAATTCTAGTGACATTTAGTGGCTTGAAGTGACATTCCTCAACGACCTTTTCGAAAGGTTGAACACCTTATATTTGAGTCTTCAAGGTTGCAAAAGAAAACACAATCGCAATCACGGGGAAACTGAAGGCATTCAACGAAAAGTTGCAAGTGTGGGTTAAGAATACAAGCAATTTACAGCTTGATTGTTTTCCAGGTATTGATAATTCTCCACACAAGAGCATAATAATGGGGAAAATTAAGGAGATGCTGGAAAATCTCGCTTTAGCATTCGCTAAAATATTAGTTGCTAATATTAACATATTATTAGTATATTATCTGTATAAACATGTTAACGTTGCTGTACACCAAAATGCGGTTTGCAATTGGTTCCAATAAAGAATATTCTATTCTATTCTATTCTATAAATACTTTCCTTCACTGGAAACAAAAGAGTATGAATGGGTCATCAATCCATTCGTAAATCACGAATGTACCGGTCTGACGATGGCTAAAGTAGAGTCTCGTCGATCTTAAGAACGATCTGGTTCACAGAGGCTCTTTTGCTGATCAAGAGTTGTCAGCATTTTGGATCTCAATTCTAAGCCAATATCCAAACTTGAGCATGAAAGCAATCAAGTAGCCTATTTGCTGCCGTTTGGATCTTCGTATCTCTGCGAAGTTGGATTTTCTGTTCTAACAGAAATGAAATTTAAAAAACGAGAGCGACTACAGATGGTGGATGATGAAATGCGTGTCTGCTTGTCGGCTATCGAACAACATCTTGAGTTAATATGCTCTCATAAAAAGCTCATCCATCGCATTAGTGATGATTAGTCAATTAAAATCTGCTTTAGTTTCGCTATTACTGGACTAAAATGACAAGCTTAAAATATGACAAACTGAAATTATTGCTGTTGGTTTTGTAATTTTAATAAGTTTTAATTGGTGTGCCGCGATAAAAATTTCCTGTGCTGAGTGTGCCGGGAGTTAAAAAAGTTTGCGAGACACTGCTCTAGAAGCATTCATTCTAGGTAGCACTCTAGAAGCATTCAGCTTTGGCTGGATCTAGTAATGGAGCATTTGTGTGTATCTTGTGCAGGTGAGACGCCATTACACCTGGCCGCTCGTTACTCGAGGTCTGATGCAGCCAAGCGACTTCTTGACGCTGGTGCAGATCCTAATGTGCAGGATAACTTGGGTCGCACTCCTCTTCACTCTGCAGTGGCTGCGGATGCCCTCGGAGTTTTTCAGGTGAGTTGCTTCCACTTCCATGTTGGGAACATTATCTGCTTTAGTCTCAAAGAAGCTGAATTTTGGTACCATCCACTATTATTATTATTATTATTATTATTATTATTATTATTATTATTATTATTATTATTGTTCAATAATTATTTGTAATACTTGATGCACTGGGAGCACCTCTGATTGTTAGGAACTGGGTAGAGGTGCTTTATAAGTTTTGAAATACAATACAATACGTGACCTAAGGGACCTGACTTCGAATAGGAAGCAATGGAGAATGTTTATCATGATGATCGCTAGAGCTCCAGGAGTTGACAGCACAAGGTGACAAGGTGACGTGACCACAATCAAGGTTCATACTGGGAAATTCTGTCTTAAATTCTTGTAATTTCTGCAGTGTATTTACGTAACAGTTGATTTTAGATTTTAAACGATGTGGTAATTTATTTTAGTGATTACTTTTTTCGAGACTCTCTGGTAATTGTCTGTTTTCTTGTCTGTGTGTTTGTCGACCTCAGATCCTTTTAAGGCATCGATCAACAACAGTGAATGCGCGCATGAAGGATGGTACGACGCCACTGATACTTGCCGTGCGACTGGCGATGGAAGGAATGGTGGAGGAACTCATCAACTCGGATGCGGATGTTGGTGCGACGGATGAGATGGGTTAGTAATCAAGGTCAAGAATTAGCTAGGCCCTTCTCCAGGTCCGCCTGTTGGGTAGTGGTCTGATCAGGAGTGCCACTTTAAGAAACTTCTCAGAGGCAAGTTTCTATGGAGTGGGGATATTTAAACATTCCTACCACACTGCTTACAGTATGCTTATGCATACTTGGGCTTAGAGTTCAGTGAACTTACAAGGGAATGGGGAGTACACGGTCCACTCCATTGAGCCTAGTGTTGGGTGATGCTAAATGAGTCCTTCAAAGACAACATTGTACGATGTACAACCTATTTATCTGAACCTTTATGTATCTGAACCTTTATGTATCTGAACCTTTATGTATCTGAACCTTTATGTATCTGAACCTTTATATAGTGACTTTTCAGCAATTCTTCACGCAGGTGTTGAAACTGTTTTTATCTATGAATTCTAACATGCTGAGGTATGTGGCCTTGCAGGAATCATTACGTACAATACAAGACAAGGAGATCATTTATTCGTACCCATCGCCACCAAATGGCTGGCATCAGGAACTCATGACGATGATGATGATGAAGTGTAGGGTCGACTGGAAAGATGATATTGACTTTCATGATGTTAAATTTACGACATATGCTATTTGCGCCTCGCTTTCAGGATGCAAGGCGTTGTGTACTCGGGACATTAATCGCAGTTTTTGATTGCTCAGCATGCTCTGTGCTTATTTAAGCGTTTGTTAACTCGATCACAGAGGCTCAGTTTAAATTTTTATGGGTCTTTGACTAGTGTCAGCCATGGCTAAAACTAGTCCCAAGTAATTGCGGTTAATGGCCTAGTGGTGTTATCAACTCGGATTAGCAAATACCAGCATCCTGTTAAATACGTGTGTTATCTTACACATCGAGATTCTGTAATTAGTCTACTGTGTCCAAATAAAGCATTTGGTTTACATTTGGCGAGATATTCTATTCGCGCCTCTGATTAGCGAACACTGTGAGAGGCGCTTTATAAATGTTACGATACAATACAATACATATATATATATATATATATATATATATATATATATATATGTGTGTGTGTGTGTGTGTGTGTGTGTGTGTGTGTGTGTGGATACATAGGAAGAAACAGTTGATTGACACCTTGCATGTTATCACAATGGCTGCGTTGTGATTAGATTAAGTGGAACTTAAGATCTTAATTTTCTGTATACACACAGGCCACACTGGCTTGTCCATTTCCAGCGTAATTTCCAACTGCTTCAGTGGACGTTATGATGTTGAACGTTGTAATCGTTTCAAGCCATACCTAGTGACGATGACGGCTTTTTGTGCGTATCATCAATAATTCGGCAATGACTCGGATCGATTTCGGCCGTATTCTCTGGTGGCCGTCTGCTGTGCTGATCTCCAGTGATTGTCGTTATTGAATTATCTTCAGTTGACTGCCGCTGCTGCTGTATTCGCTCCTCCCGCCAGCAATTTTGACTGTGCTCTGGGTTAACTGCCCCCTCGTATGACCAACCCATCTATTATTCATCAACCTCTTCATGGTGGCCTATGTTGGCTTCATCTGTGCAACCAGGAATTAGTCTAATGAAGCCAGTCAGTCAATGGCAGACGGTTTTATGAGTGGAAATAGTTTAATTCGCACGGCTAATGGCCGGTTTTTTCTGGAGTGTTTGTCAGTACGTTTGCGGCAGACAGGTTGTGTGTTGCTTTTGGAGTTATGGGATGAATTGTTTTGTGTCTAGCGATGTTTTATTGTGCTGCTTTTGTTTCATCAAATTTTCATTGTTCTTGTTTACCTTTGTGTGAACTCTGAGCCATGTTGTTCTGATAAGGTTGCAACGATGGTGGCTAATGCGATTTACGCTGCATTTTGTAGGAAAGACGGCTCTGCACTGGGCGGCTGCCGTGAACAACGTGTCAGCAGCCACTCTGCTGCTGCGCCACGGAGCCAACAAGGATGCACAGGATGATCGCAGCCAGACTCCGCTGTTCATCGCCGCCAGAGAAGGCAGCCGAGATGTTGTGATCCTACTGCTTCAGAACTCGGCCAGCGTCGACATACCTGACCACGTCGACCATCTGCCACGCGACGTCGCGCTTGACAGATGTCACCACGACATCGTGCAGCTGCTCGACAACTGCAGCTTCAACCAGGCCAGTGACGGGGGAGGTGCCATGGGCGGAGTCATGTCGTACATGTCACACATGCCTAAGAACAAACAGAAGCGACCGTCACGGAAGCAACGCGTCACAAAAGAATCCGAGTGTCACAAGATCGAACACTGTCTCCAGTATCCGCCTCACATGTCATCTCCGTTTGTCCACCTGCCGCTGGACAGCGTGAAGAAGTCGAAGAGGAAACCCATAGCCCCTGGTTATGGTGCACCGTCTCTCGGTCTGCAGGGTTGTCTGCACGCAGCTTCCCTTGGAAACGTACTGGAGAACAGAACGATGGAATATCCACCGCCATATGACCAGACTTTTCAGGGTCGCAGGCAGCAGTACATGGCGCAGGCCAACCTACCTCTGAGTGGAGCGTATATGGATGCGGGATTGGCACTGCAGCAGGGAACTTACCACAACAAAATGATGATGGGCAGTGGAGATGGAGGTCCTGAGCAGGCAATGGCCGCTCAGGGTTGGTTTCCTATCGAGTCGGGTCAAAACCAGGTGACGGGTGGTAGGGAAAATGACATGTGGATTGGCCACACTTTCCCGGACAGTGAAACATTCAATTACGATGCATATATGTATCAGCAAGAGGGTCTGGCGTCTTTTTACCAAGGAAAACCAGGAAATGTGCTGGACATGCTAGATACGTGCAACTTTGGAATGTACCGCCAAGAAGGTAATATTGCCATCGAAGATCCATCTTTCTCCTACGGCTGCCTGGATGACGGTTTTGCCACCATCGGGAATCCTCACGCAGCTAACCACCAGCTCTACGACCAAGCTCATCCTTACACTGCAAAGATCAATCAGGTACAAAGTCCGCCAGGAGGCCAGAATTCCTTTCCAAACAGCGCCCAATCAAACAGTAGTCCAGGCAACGTCTTTGACCCTGTCGGCGGCGCCGTGCGACAGAGCCATCAGACGTGCACCTCAGCTGCTGCATTCAACCCTTGCAACGTCAGCAAAACCCAGACTTTGCATGATAACCTTTTGGACACTCCGCTTGCCAACTGCGCATCAAACATGCAGAGTTTCATGCATCCGGGAGTGAACAGCCCTTCAGACAACTCCCATCCAAGACAGCACCTGCACACAAAGCCGATCAAGCACGTCCCGCCATTGTCACAGTATAACCTCCCACAACACAGCATGCCGAGCGACGTTTCCACGTTGGACACCGTGCCTTCCTCAGGAGTGACCGCCGTGGATCCCTCAAGGCCAAGCGCCCAGAAACCATCATTTCCAACTCCACCGTCCAACCACGGCCATCTGAGCGACACATCACCTCAGCAGCTCCCCGGTATATCGCGGGAATTGTACCCTACACCCTCACCAGACTCTCTTGGCCCCTGGTCCAATTCACCAACGCAGTCGGCCAAGTCCGACTGGTCAGACAAAGTCAAGAACAGCCCACATCAGCCGAAAGTGCAGCAGTTGCAAGCCATGGGCAGTCACGTGAAGGAAGAGCCATCTTCGTTTTTCGTTTAAAAACATGCAGCAAATTCAGATCTGTAAGGTTGTTAACTGAACTACGAGACAAAACTCTGTTCTGCTGTCGTGTTCAGCTGTTAACACTACGATGTATTTCATTAGCCTTGTAAGAACAAAACTGAAGGCAGATCGAAGTTTTTTGACCGAGGCATCAAATGTGACGCGTATTCGTCTCCAAGAGATACGAACAATGGATTGTTGATTGTTAAAAGACTGGATTTGTTGTGATCTGTGTCCGAATTTGTTGACCGTAAAAGAATCGGTCATTGTTAAATGACCGATTAATTAATTGAGTGGTCATTGTTAAAGAGTAAGGTGATAAGGGCTGCTATCGGCAACTGCAGAAAATTGAAAGACTGGTGGCTAGGCTTGTTGACGAGTCGTTGTTGAACTCCAAAGAATCGGAATTTTACTGTTGACGAATAACGGCCGTGTGAAATGTGAGATAAGTCTAAATGTTGAGTTTGAACAAGTTAGAACTGTGCAACTCCGAATGTGAAAGCCTTTTTGTTCTCTGTTTCCAGGTTGGATTTTGTGTTGGACTGCACAGGCAAGATTTGTTTGTCAGTTTCTTGTTTAGTTGTTGATATGCACCAATTTTGCGTTGGGAGAAGTCGCAACAGAAGTTTTGACTGTCTTCTTTATGGCAGTCAGTGCAAGGCATGTTTATCCAGGTATATTAAAAAATAGAACTAATTTTTATTTGCCTGTGTTGAAAAATAGCATTTGAATTTTTTTTATGTGAAATCTAAACTGATTTGGGTTCTTAATTCTATCCTGTTGTCAGCTGAAGATTTCAATTAATTTAACAACGCCCTTGGGAGGGAGGTACCTATGAGACTGCACTAGCACATGTCTGTATGTCAGAAAGGTATCAACATTTCTGACTGAAACTTTAAATTATAAAATAATCAAAATAACATCAACAAGTATAAGCGATGACAAACAACATACCTTTGTGCCAGGCTCCTAGATAGGATGGCACATTTCTGACTGAAACTTTAATCTAGGGTTCGTTAAACACCTACAGATGTTGAGATACATGCATGCATGCAGACTTACATACATAGATACATACATACACATTTGTACACATACCTGCGTACATTCATACATACGTACGACATACGTAGGTATGTGTGTACTTCTGCTCTTCGTATGTATGAAGTATGGTAGTTATGGTTTAAGGGCTTACATATGCTTAAAAGGTGTGAGGTGGGCTCAAGAGTGTATCGTATTAAAATAATACAGCTGTGTCTTTGTCACTGTAAGCATTTTCATTTAAATTTGTTATATGGAAAATACCAGTTAAAAACTTTCCACTTGCATATTATGCAGGTGTGTGTGTATGCGTGTATATGTGTGTGTATTTGATGTAGATTAGACTGTTGTCTATGATGTTGTGTTAAACTATCACTAATCACTTTTGTTGAATATTTTCCACACCAAAGATTAGCAGGGGAGTCTGAATGCTGATTGTTTTAACAGGCACCTTGAATTTTACCCTGGTTCATTTTGGTTCATTCTTATATTAGTATTACAATTTTTCACCTGAGGTGATATTTTGCCCGAGGTGAGAATAACTGTTATAAATGACACCTCGAACATTTGTTATTGTCATTGGTTTAATCGAAGGTGGATATGAACACTCGGGATTTATTATTGTAATTGTAATTATCATTATTATTGAGATCAGCATTGTTATCATCGTTAGCTAAAGTCTAGCAGAATGATGCATTTAAAATTGTTTGTTTATAGTTCAAGACTAATTTTCTTTTTGTTTATAGATCAAAACTAATTTCATTTTGTTTATAGATCAAAACTAATGTTATTTTTGTTTATAGTTCAAAACTAATTTTATTTTTGTTTATAGTTCAAAACTAATTTTATTTTTGTTTATAGTTCAAAACTATGTACCTATCGGTTGTTGTTGATATTTGATAATGTGTAGTTAGTTTTCGATTTGTACATAGTATTTTAGTTTTCTTTAGAATTTATGACCTCAGAAGACAGCCTGCGGTGGTTGGCCCATAAGCTGTAATATTTGTGTGCTTAGTTTCCCTATATAACGAGAAGTCCCAGCATGGAATTGAAAATTGTTGCTGAGTCCTGCATTGGATCGTGTAGGTCGATTTCAGTTCATTTCCAGAACGAGAAAGTTCGGTTTAATGTCAATCCAGATGTAAGATGATCGTTTTTTGTTGTTGGCCAGGCTAACATTTTATTTGAATTTATTTTCTAAATTTTTCTTTTCTGATCAATATCTACAGTTAAAATCCTGTTCAGATTAGCTGTGTCTAAGGTATTGGTGTAGTTTTGTTAAGATGTGTTTCTTATTTCTTGTTCTTTTGACTACAGTAAGACCTCACATGATGTAACTGTGTTGGCGTTGAGTGCGTTTGTAAAGAGTAGCACCAGTATTTCTTTAAATGTTTTTGCACGTAGACTTTTGGTGCAGTTAACTTGAAGCACTGTAAATGCTGTTCTGTTTTATCGTGCACTAATATTTTACATGTTTTATGGACCAATAATAATATACTTACTCACTTCCTTCTGTTCTTCTTTACAGGTTAAACGTCTATTGTTTTTGTTAATTTAATCTTTCTTTCTTTCTTTCTTACGTAGGTTTTGGTTAGGTTTTCCTAAGTTTTCTAAAAAAGCATCTTGTAAGTCAGAACTTGCTAGTATTCTCTGAGAATAAACTACTGGTTGTTTCGAATTAGAACAAATACAATAATCAGAATTTCTGTTACATTCCAAGAGGGAAAATAATATTTTGTTTCTAAGGAGCTCGAAGTTTAGGTATTTATTGCCGGCCTGATTTAGATTCGAGGCCTTTTTCCTCAGCCGTCGTGGAGGTGTTTGGCCAGTGTTTTTTTTATTTGAGATGGACCAGTTATTTGGCAGCAGGAAATCAATTACGGGAACAACGCATGTTTTGTCTTTTGTGTAGATGTAAAATAATTTAGTCCAAATATCAGTTAATTGCAGTCCGACACGTAAAGCCGAGTGTTGTTGTAAATGTGAAGAGCAACCAACTTCAGTCTGCTAAGTTCCCCCTTGTGAAATCCTGTTAAGTAAGTTTTAGGTTTAAGTTGAAAATGTGTCTTTTAGTTTCTGTGTTGTGTTTCTATTCTGTTAGATAATGCGAATATTTAAGCACAGTATTAATTCTGACAAGATCAACGTTTTCTGAAAATCTCTGTCTTTGAGGAAGGAAAGTTATTCGGATAAAGGATTTGGTTCACATTGATCTGTAGTTTTGATTGAGTTTAGGCAACAAACTGACAGACTCAAAAAGATGAGAGTACTCTGCTGTGAGGTTTTCGTTGCTGAGATTCTATGCGGCAGTGGGTAACTGGTTTTCTATGGTAGCAATTGCACATGTGTTGCTGTGAAGTCTCCGTTTACTCATCTGCATTAAGACCTTTATGTTTCAGATAACTAGAGCTGATGCCTTACTATTTAACTTGCCTCTGTTGCCTTACAGTTGCCTTTTTTAGGTGAAACGTGCCTTCATTGCCTTGTCATGGTGCCTTATGTTTTGAATGCCTTAATACGATGTCATGTCTCTTTGTGCCTTGCTCTCTGATCTGTGAGCTTTGTCATACCAGATTGTGGTAACTGGTTTCTTCATTATCATGTGTATTTTTACATTGCAGTCAGATCTGCTATTGTCCCAATAGCAGATCTGACTGCAATGTAAAAATACATTCTGTAGTTCCTCTGTAATAATTTCTTACTTTAAAATTTGTACTTAGCAGTTTTCCAAGTGGTACAGTTGTAGAGTACCATGTTGGTACAGATGTGGTTGGTCTGTGAGGCATTTTATGCTTAATTTGTACTGCACTGCCTACCTCTATAATCAGTTTGAAAGTATTTCTGACTAGTTGTGTACTGGATTCAGTAAGACTTGTTTTTTGTGCTAATTTGCCTTTCTAAATCAGACTACAGTGCCTTTATGAACAGAATGTGCCTGTATTGGCACAGTGCCTTTATGAACAGAATGTGCCTGTATTGCTACAGTGCCTTTATGAACAGAATTTGCCTGTATTGTTACAGTGCCTTTATGAACAGAATGTGCCTGTATTGCTACAGTGCATTATGAACAGAATGTGCCTGTACTGCACAGTGCCTTTATGAACAGAATGTGCCAGTATTGCTAAAGTGCCTTTACGAACAGTTCCAGAGTATTTCTAATGTAAGTTTTCTTTATCAAAGTAATTTGTAGATTTGCTGTGGAACTCTTCAAGACAATTATACCTTTTGAATTTCTGTAACTCTATTTCCTATGCATCCAATTTTTTTGGCACGAGACATATCGAGCTGTTTTGTCATGGGCCTTTAACCCATGGGTTCAGATGCCTGCCGTGTATATGCACTATAGCTTTTATTAATCGAAATATCGCAGTTTTGGTATTTTAGTTGCATTTTAATTCTTGTACAGATCTGAAATGTACATATTTCTGTGCCTGCTGTGAAATGTTTGTTTACTATATTTCAGTTTGTATATACATAAGTATACGTTGATATACATTTGGGGTGTATAGTTGAAAGCATATCAGTTGGTGTGCACTACAAAAATGCATGCATGTGCATGCAGTTTTGTGCATTACGCGGAGTATATGTGTGTGTATTTTTACAAATATAAACGAAGTTAATTGCTCGTTGTGCTGTTGGCGGGAGATCTTCGGAGACAGTTCCACAGGTCTTGAATTAAATTGAAATTATATTTAATTAAATTGAAATTAAATTTAATTAAGTTGAACTTAAATTTAATTAAGTTAAAATTAAATTT
>OY744615.1:38090388-38115388 GCA_963556255.1 Allolobophora icterica
TTATATCGCGATAGCTGAACATTTAGGACTGGCGCAAGTCGACCGAAATTAGGAACCCGGTGACCTGTCTCGGTTTGGCCATAATTTTAGACGTTACGATGTCTGTTCTTCGTGTTTTCGATCTTCAACATAATTATAGTAATTAATTAAGCTATTGTGGTTTTCTAGAAGAGACACCTGGTGCTGCATCAATAGCATGGTATTTAACGCGAGTGGCTGTCTCCGTTGGTAAGAGTATGTGTTTGATCCCCGAATGAGTTTGTGCCAATCAGATAATGTCGTGGTTTCCGATCGGAGCAATCTATCTACAACAATAATTCCCTCGCCCATGACGATATCGTGCAAGCATGGCGGTATCGACGGAGGTTTCTCTGTTGGCGACATCATCTGAGGAAGAGGCGTCATCAAATAGCTCAGAAAGAGAACCAGAACCTTCAACGTCAGCTGGACCACCAAAGCTGCGAAAGGGAACAATCTCTGTAGTTACCCGTGATGTTGCAGCAGCTCTAGATCGTACCAAAACCAGCAGCAGGAATGCCTCTCACATTTTCTCTGCTCTCGCTGCATCCAATCTATATGCAGCACCAGCTGGTGAGCTGATCATCAGTCCTTCTGATATCCATCGAGCAAGGAAGGATAACCGTGCAGCCCTAGCAGCTGAGATTCGTGAATCTTTCGATCCGAAGGTTCCCCTTACTATCCACTGGGACGGCAAGATCATGCCACATTTTACAGAAACTGGACGAGTGTGCGTTGATCGTCTTCCAATAATGGTATCTGGTAAGGATGTGACCAAACTATTGGCCATCCCCAAATTCCAATCCGGGACTGCTGCCTTCATGGCAGATGCGTGTTTGGCCGAGATCAGAAGTTGGGGATTGGAAGACAGAATCGTGGCCATGTGTTTCGACACAACGGCGAGTAACACGGGGTTTGCAAGGGCGGCGTATGCATCAAGCTGGAAACGGAATTAGGAAAAGACCTCTTGAACCTTGCCTGTCGACATCATGTTTCTGAAATTGTTCTGGAAAAGGTATTTTCACTGCATGATTCTGTAAGGTCTCCAAAATTGGAACTCTTCAATCATTTCCGTGACTTCTGGCCGCAAATCGATCAGACAAAATATCGCACAGCAATGGAGGATAAAGACGCAGCACAAAGAGTCAAAGAAATTCGAGAGAATGTCATCACCTTCGCACTGCAGCAACTGAATGCTGAATGCCACAGAGACGACTACGAAGAGCTACTAGAACTAACAGTCATTTTCCTAGGAGGAATTCCACCGAAAGGAATAAAGTTCAGGTACCCAGAGGCATTTCACCGCGTGCGTTGGATGGCACGTGCGGTTTATGCAATCAAGATGTGGCTTTTCAGAGAGCAGTTTCCCATTCAACAACACCAGAGGGCATCTCGACAATCCTACTCTCAAAAGATGTGGAATCATCTACTTCGAGTTTCACTTTTTGTGATCACAACCTACGTAGAGTACTGGTTCACCTGTACATCACCCAATGAAGCCCCAAGGAACGATCTTCAATTCTTCAAGGCAATCCATACTTACCCAGACAAGGAAGTCTCACAGGTCGCCCTAACAGCATTTCCCGACACCTTTGGTATTTGTCGGAGACCTTGGTTGGCCTCACATTTTAGACGATTTAGTCACCTTCGACGAAAAACAGCGCATGGTCTATAACATGCGCAACAATCAGGGATCCGACGAACCTCCAAAGAGGCTTCCTCCCATACATGATCCATCTACAAATGCGCTATCCGATTTTTTTACCACTTCTACCATCAAACTTTTCCAGCTCCTCAAATTGGATTACGCTTTTCTTGATCGAGATCCGCAACAATGGGAGTCAGAGCATTCGTTCAATGAGGCGAAAGACATCATGTCCGGACTAAGAGTGACGAACGATTTAGCGGAGAGAGGAGTGGCTCTAATGCAGTCCTTCAATGAAGCCCTGGTTCGAAATGAGGAAGAGAAACAATTTGTTCTTGAAAATGGTTGAATACCATCGAAATAGATTCCCAAAAGCACTAAAGGGACTAAGTAATGACAAATAACTGAAGGTTCTTGGTTCGCTTTTGCCTTATTCTATATGTTTAAGTGTTGAAATTGTTTGGATCTTCGAGAATTACAATGTATGACATTGTTTTCTAAGTGGTAATTTTTCCCGGGCTTTGCGCCAGTTCTAAATCTCTTTTGATTTTCATCTAATTTGGCACATATTAATGCTTCTCAAGGTGGAACACAAAAACAACCTGGCCGATATTAATTTTGAAACTTCAAATTATAGACACACCCTAATATATATATATATATATATATATATATATATATATATATATATATATATATATATATATATATATATATATATATATATATATATATATATATATATATATATATATATATATATAACATGACAAAGATGTGGGGTTTCAAGCCAAATGGTCAGATTCCTAATTTCCTGTTGGTTCTCTTCAGTGGAGGTTTGAATTGTTTGGACACTGTTAAAAATGGATTGCTGTGCGATGCATGGGCTGCAACAATGCAACAGACGAACTATAGGCCAAATGTTGTAGGCCACGAGGCAGACTATATATAAATATATTTATATGTATATAGTCTGCATCATATATAAATATATATATATACACACACACACAAACACACACACACACACACACACACACACACACACACACACACACAATACAAAGCACTGAATACGGAAACAAAACAAAGAGTAGAATGCAACCGAGGATTATACAATACTGTTCGAAATGTGCATTGATCAGAATAACAACTAAGTGCATATACACCGGCCTCTGTCAGTCTGTCTGTATGTGTCTCTGTATGTCTGTCTGTATGTATGCCTGTCTCTGTCTGTATGTCTGTCTGTCTGTATGTAAGTCTGTATTAAAGTCTGTATGTCTGTCACATGTCTGTATGCATGTCTGTCTGTATGTCTGTCTGTATGTCTATCTGTCAGTCTGTCAGTCAGGCTGTCTGTCTTTCTATACGTTGCTGAGTAGAAAGGCAGTCCTTTAAGGTTAGCCTCGAGAGACAGTCGTGAGTGTGAAGTGTGAGCGACTTCAGTTTTCTTAGCCTCGGCATATGAGGGTGGGTGTCATGTCCCTCATCCTCACGTCCTGATCTATCCACGGTCACTTTGGTCAGTGTACTCGTTTTATCGTCGGGTAGGGGGCAGGCGGAATTGAAATCTCGAAGCAGAGTTCTTCTTTGCTGGGGATTTTTGTGTGATGATGATGATGATGATGATATTCATTTATTGTTTAAAATATCTGGGTGGGTTAGACACCATCAAGTTCCGGTAGGGGAAGTCATTATTATTATTATTATTTCGCCCGAGGTAGCAAGGATCCCTCAGGCTCTAAGAAACTATATCAGGTTAGAGGTTCACGTCCCCTATGTGCTGATCAAAAGAGCCTCAAAATGCCACGACGTTGAACCTTGCGTGCAAACAGATTATTATTATTTTTGTTGTTTTTGTTGTTGTTGTTGTTGTTATTATTATTATTATTATTATTATTATTATTATTATTATTATTATTATTATTATTATTATTATTATCATTATTATTATTATTATTATTAAGCTTATTATATAGATGTGATAGGTACTTTTATGCCTAAAGATAGATAGGCCCTAAGCGTATACGTCAGAATGTGTACATGAAGTATACGCCATATGGGTTTGTATTTGTACGGATTGAGTATCATCGTCACCACCATCATCGTCATAAGCAGCTGCAGCAGCAGCAACAGACGGTCGGACCGGAAGCGGAAATCGCGCTGTCACTCAGCGCGAAATTACATTGAAAGACTGCGATGGTTTTCCATCTCGAAGAGCCCCCGCTCTTCGCTTCTCTACCCCTCTGCATGCCTGTCTGTTTCTTTGCCTCTGTATCTCTCTGTCTATGTCTCTGTATCTCTCTCTGTCTGTGACTCTCTGCAGCCCCGACTCGTCTTCCCTTTAGATAGATCTATGCTATACGCCCACAGCGGACAGACAGACAGACAGACAGACAGACGACCCACGTCACCGACTGACAGACTGACAGGCAGCATCTGCGAAGCCAAACGGATAAACGAATTATAAGAAAGAGAGTCTCAGTTGCAGACGGAAAGAGACAGACAGACAGACAGACAGACAGACAGACAGACAGACAGACAGACAGACAGACAGACAGACAGACAGACAGACAGACAGACAGACGAAAAAGAAGCCGGGATGTAGAAGAACACGTGTAAAGTCCGTCGTCTGCTGTAATTAGCGCACGCAGAGACAATAGGCGTCGCTATACGCTATTCATGCATATGCAATAGGCGTCGAAATATACGCTATGCATAAGCAACAGGCGTCGCTATACGCTATGCATATGCAATAGGCGTCGATATGCTCTATACATATGCAATAGGCGTCGCCATACGCTATATATATAGCCTACAATAGGCGTCGCTATCCTCTATGCAAATGCAATAGACGTCGCCATACGCTATGCGTGCATATGCAATAGGCGTCGCTATACGCTATGCATATGCAATAGGCGTCGCCATACGCTATGCATACGCAATGGGCGTCGCTATACGCTATGCATACATAATACTTACAAACATTCATAAATTATATACATACATGCATACATACATACATACATATATACATACATACACACATGCATACATATATGCAATTATGCATCTTGAACGTGCATCCTTCACGCACACACGCACACACACACACACACGTATATATATATATATATATATATATATGTAGTTGTGTTTCTCTGTACACATATATATATAAGATGGACGTGCGTGGGGTGAATTGTTATAAGTACAGGTGAAAACAGCGGATTACAGAAAAAAGGTTAGAAGGAAGAGAGACTGATGATGGCCGATATCACGAACGAAACGATCCCTTCACGACAGCCACCGGATACAGCGACAGCAACAGCTGCACCAGCAGCAGCATCCGCCGAGGGATGCGGGATCACAACGATGGCAATCTGCTTGGATGCAGTATAGCTTTAGGAAGGAAGTAGGACCACAGACAGACAGACAGACACACAGAGACAGAAGACACACACAGACACAGACACAGAGACATACACAGACAGACAGAAAGACACATACAGACAAAGAAAGAAAGAGAGACACAGAGACAGAGACATGGAGGAGAGGAAATGGGAGACGATGAGAGGCTGTGAAAAGGGAAGGGAAGAGTTATGGAGTATGAAGATTAGTTCCCAGTGTGAATAACATTGTGTAACACTTTCTTGGCCGACTCACTCAGACCCCGGGGTACCCAACAGGCAACGTAGGAAGCCGTCTAGCCTCACGGTCTACGGTAGCCTACTCCGCATCATTAGAGGACCCTATCCGACGGTTCCTATAATTCTTTGAAGGAATTTGATCATCAGTTGCTAGGAGTTGACCCTTATCTTTACCCTTCAGCAAGCTCAACTTTGCGACGTGTGCATGATGTGATGAAACAGCTTTGGCAGTCGGGGTTTTCACCCCATGCATGCATGGAAACGCCGTCTTGACAGCTTGACACGACCTCTGACCCCTCTGTCTTCGAGGGAGACACTTCGCGTCTGGGAAGGGACAGACCCACATCACCGTGCGCCTGTAGGGGTTTCAACAGTCCTTCATCCGGGTTTTCACTTTTCTTTAGGCTTTGTTATAACTGCTTCAACGGATAAGAGTCTTGGTTGCAAGGTATAGCCGAACGGTAAGCGCCTTTGCCAATAACATCTGCATCTCGGGTTCGATTCCCGACTGGGTGCGTCATATCATGTGTTATCGATGCATATTGCAGTGTTTAACTGTGCAGAATCCTTTGAGAAGCCATCGTCTTAAGTCAAAAGCAGACATAACGTCAAGTGACAAAGGCAGACTATTCGACCTCACAGTTTTCGCTCTGATTTGCTACAACATGTCTCGTGAAGCCTTAATTTCCCCTTCGAAGCCTACGACGACCTAGGGTATGGCTAGGGTATGGATCTCCTGCTGGACTCATTTCCATATTAGACTGCATGTTATCGTGTAGCCTGGAATTCCCCTCCGCTTTCTACCGGACTCGCGCTGGAATTAGCAATGACTATCGACGAATATCCTGAAAATTAGGTTATTGCAGTAGCAATATGGAAATTCAATTTCTATTGCTATTGTTGTTGTTGTTGTTGTTGTTGTTGTTGTTGTTGTTGTTGTTGTTGTTATTATTATTATTATTATTATTATTATTATTATTATTATTATTATTATTATTATTATTATAGCCAGCAGCAGTAGACTGGTTGAGCGAGTGTTTTGAAAGCAGCGCTGAAGAGAATGAATAACGAAAGACGTTTTCATCGGAGGACGTAACAAGAGCCAGCCGTTAGTTTATCTAGCCTACTGCTTCCAACGATACAAAATCTCATTACGGTTTAGTCTACAACTATCAAGCAATCGTCGTCACGACCAACATGTTACGCTCGGTCACGATCACGCGGTCACGTGACGAAGACGTGACCGCCGTGTTACAGAAAGGCTCGAATTCGGCGAACGAAAACAATCGAGTGAAAGCGAACAATTTTCGGGCCATAAATGTTTTAGGAATTCGGTCAGAACAGGTGACGATCGGACGGAAGCGTTTAACTCGATCAGGAAAAGTCGACTGAAGAGGGTCGACCGTTCCAGAGACCGGCATAATGTCAACGTCAACGGCGCTGCGGCGGACTCTGCGCGGACGTTGCCCTCTGGGTTACATCTAATCAACAATAATTGAGACCAGCTAAGTATTTATGCAGACGCACAGGATTCTCTATGCACGTTCAACCTTACGTGGTGTGTGCATGTAGGTCTACGTGTACGCGTGTATGTATGTGTAATATAACGTATATAATATATGCTAGAGTATTTGCCCGTCATATATGACGGTTGTCTCTACATTATGACGTCAGCAAAAGGTCCAGGCTTAATATATTTATTAGAATGTGTTATGACGTCAGAAACAGGTCAGGCTTGACTCGTATAATTATTAGTATGTATTATGACGTCAACAATTGACCAGGTTTACTTATTCCAGATATTCCAGAGCGTTTATCTTACGATGGACACACGGAGCTGGGAAACTACATAATATATATAGATGTGTGTGTATGTTATGTGTAATTGTATTACGTGTGTAACGTAAGTTAATGCACGTATGCTTCTAGGTTGTAACGCGTTGGTTCATCGACGTCTGAACCATGTGCACGTGGAAGTCCCGGAAATACTAAACAGAATTAAAACCGGACGATATTATCAGCACTCTTGCACCATACAACCTCTGGTAATTGTTTCGCTCGCAGTGAATTCAAGGCACACGCACATAATCCATCGAGTGTGATTGGCCGAAAGGGCGCTATATAATTTGATGGATCTCTGCTTGGCATTACACACGCTTCCATTTTCCTTGCAATTTCTGTAAGTATTGCCTAGTGCGCTATATATTGGTCATAACTCGAAGATGGTCGTGTAGTCATAACTCGAAGTGTATAGGCCATACAGGTGATTTATAAGTTGCCGGCTTCACAAAAAAACCTGCGTCAGGGACAGGCCTGGGCAGGGACGTCATTTGGGGTGAGGGGGCATTTGACCCCTGATTTTTGGAAAAAAGGATGTTACAAGAAAAGGAGGACGAAGCAAGGGGTAAAAAAGACAAAATGATATTTAATTTCAGGAATGTCTTCAGACTCATTTGCGGCATTGGCTTACACTTTTGCACATGTAGACTAAATACAAACATGGGCGGCGATCCCGGGTGTCGAGGGGGACAAGAGCCCCACCTTTAACAGTGGGGGACACAGTATACAGCTGTCCCCCACATTTTGAAGAGATACCAAAAAAGGTGAACAAATTTTTTCATCTCTTTTTTGACCAGATCAGTTCAAATGTGCCCCGTGCCCCCCCACCACATGTAAAACAAGATCGCCCCCACTGAATACAAAACTTAACAAGCTGGTCAAGTTCCCTCTGAAAAATACTCAAGTGACGTCTCTGCCAGGCTCCCCCCCCCGGAAAAAGCTGAAATGACGTCCGCTCAGGGTAAATAGCTTTAACAGAAAATCCTTTTCCCTGCAAACGAGATTTTAATTCGCCGGCGCTTGTTCAAAGTTGATCTACAAGAGCCGAGTTTCAGTACCATAGTCAAAACCTCAAAAGACAAAGTGAAGAAAGTTACTGAGATGCTAGGCATGGAACTCTTCATCGTATCATTGACATTGATATGAGGACGGCGTTAGAAGGAAAGCGGGGAAGTAGTTTAAAGATATCAACTGCAAGTGTACAGGTTTTTCCATAGGCGCAATTTGTGAGGGTACGAGGGGTACCGGTACCCCCACTTTTTGAACAATGCCAACAATATTTTATTGTGCCTTCCCAGATATCGCAGTCGCAGCCTTGCTTCGTGTATGTAAGAAATTGGTACCCCCACATTTTAGATCAAAGCTACGCCTCTGAGTTTTTCTATATAGCGACCGTTTGGCCTCGACCCTGCTAATTTTTCAATGAGGTGATAGGGTAGATCGTTAACTACCGCTCCCCGTTTGAGTGGATGCCTCGCCATTTAAGGTCCCCTTGTACGGACCGTGTTAGCCCATCTGCACCGTCGTTCGTAATCATAGGGGGACGATCAAAGTTTTACCGTCAGTGTCAGTCAACCTGGCCTACAGGAGACGAACCCTCAACCCTTAGACATTCATTTTCCAGTCGGCATTGGACCTTGCGCTTGGCCTACTTAGCAATTTCGTGACTTTTTAGCGCAGTGTTCTAGTCACGAGATCTCTCGTTTGCCACATGTCTAGAAGAATAAACAGACAGACAGGTAAACAGAGATACAAACAGACAGACAGACAGACAGACAGACACGCACGCACGCACGCACGCATGCACACACACACGCACAAAGACATAGAGACACACCGACAGACAGAGAGACGAAAAAGAAGGCGGTAGGGAAGGGCTTCGTGGTGAGTTATTTATGAGGTCTATAGTGTAATATCGGGCACACAGTTGCGAGGCAATCACGGCGGTCTACCTTTGACCCCCGTTGGTCCAGAATCTGACGCATGTTCAGGTGATCTCGTTGCATGTTCAGAGTTCCTACAAAATTCATGCCATCCATCCATTCCCTCTCTTCTCTTTATCGTCGTCGTCGTCATCATTGTCGTCATCATCACCATCATCATTATCGTCGTCATCATCATCGTCGTTATTGTCGTCATCATCGTCGTCGTCGTAATCATAATCATCATCATCGTCGTCGTCGTCATTATCGTCGTCATCATCACCATCATCATCGTCGTCGTCATCATCGTCGTCATGATCATCATAATCATCATCGTCATCATCTTCCTCATCATCATCATTGTCGTAATCATAACCATCATCATCATCATCGTCGTCGTTATTATTATCATAATCATCATCGTAATTATCATCATCGTCGTCGTCGTCACCATAATCATCATCATCATCGTCGTCGTCGTCATCATAATCATGATCATAATCATCATCGTCACCGTGATCGTCAGCAGCAGCAGTCGGGCAGGCAGACTTCTGTGCACAAAGGAAGGTATAACTGACGCACACACATATTAATCCGCGGGCACATACACATACATCCGCGGGCACACATAGGCCTATATGCAAACGCAGGCACACGCACACAGTTGTTAGTAGTTAGTCTGGAGAAGGATGACATGTTCCTGGAAGAAGCCAATTATCTGTCACCGTACGGCTAACAGGTGTCAAGGATTCTTAATTAGCCACAGACATCGTGCACATCCACTGCCACCAGGCAACGCCACCGCCACCACAACCACCACCAGTACCACCACTGTCGAAACCGCGCACCATGCAACACCACTGCCACCACCACCACCACCACCACCACCACCACCACCACCACCACCACCACCACCACCACCACCACCACCACCACCACCACCACCACCACCACCACCACCACCACCACCACTACCACCACCATCGTCGTCGTCGTCGTCGTCGTCATCATCATCATCACCACCACCACCACCATCATGCAACACCACTGCTGCCATCATCATCATCATCATCATCATCGTCGTCGTCGTCGTCATCATCATCATCATCATCACCACCACCACCACCATCATGCAACACCACTGCTGCCATCATCATCATCATCATCATCATCATCATCATCATCATCATCATCATCATCATCATCATCATCATCATCATCATCATCATCATCATCATCACCACCACCACCACCATCACCACCACCACCACCACCACCACCACCACCACCACCACCACCACTGCCAGTGGTTCAGAGAAGACGGGTCCTTGATGAATTAACTGGGGCAGACAGTCGAAGGTATCGGTCAGCGGGTGTCACGATTTATAGGGCGCTATATCATCTACCGCAATTTCCGACTTGAGGCGATGCAGCCAGCGACGAAAACACACTGACACCTGGACCATGCGATGTTGGCAAATGCAAAGCCAGCCACACGGATGACAAGGCAGACAGACACACAGGTATACAATGATATGCGCAGGTACATGCTCGCATGCATCCAAGTGGCCATCCTTCCAAATTTTCTCCGGACTGTCCAGCATTTCGAGAGACTTCCCGGAAGAAATGCCTGATCGCCCGAGACCGTTAGATTGTCCCTTTTTCGTTTTGCAGCAAGGTTTCATCTCCAGGGAGTGAATGTTGGAACGAATTTTTTGAATGGCTATTTTGAATGGATATTTGGGAATGAATATTTGGATACTAGAGTATTTGCCCGTCATATTACGACGGCAGTGTAGGCAGGCCTATATGTATGTTGGTTAAAAGGCTCTAATCGCCGTCGTCAAGACGGCATTACTGACGTCACAAACGGTTTCTGTTTCACAACAGATTCCAGAGCGTCCTCCGACAGACACACGCTCTATGGATATTATATGTATGATATATATATATATATATATATATATATATATATATATATTTATAATTTTAACGTATGCCTAACATGTTGGCGTGCACTAGATATTATAGGTACGGGTATTATAATAGACATTATAATTAGACATCCGTCTCCCACGTATTTCGGCGCGAGAAATTCGCGCTTTCAGTGACACAAAGCAGACGACGACTGCGTCATTTCGAGGACTATATATAATTGGATGCCGTCGTCGAAGAAAAACGAATTACGTCACTTGGCTGGATTTCCATTTCGCTACCCATTAGGTTGTCGTATCTTCTTATAGAAGCGACTATTCCTCCGTATTTTCGCTCAGTTTGTCGGCATTCGCACCTTTTTTGTTCGTAATTACTGTCTGACCTAGAATACATGTCTCAGAAGAGCATGCAGTTCCTAATCGTTAGTTTGTCTTTTTTTTCTCTGAAAAGTGCATTTAATCATATAATTCTGTTTTTCTCTGTAAAGAAAATGCCCTGTTGTACGTCGTTTTTCTCTACATGTATGGCGATCTCTTAATGTTGATTCTGTGCGGATCTTCTTTGTAATTTAATCTATTTCGTCCATGAGGCGCCTCTTGATGATAATCACGTCTGTGCTATTTTTAGTCGGAAGATCGATACACGGGCCATTAATTAGGAATGCTATCTGGAGTCGAATCACTTTCCGTCGTTCAGTTTGAACTGAACTAGAATGATCAGTCGTTTTTGGGTGATTAGGTCAGAGACATGAAGGCAGAGACGCAGAGATAAGACCAAGAAACACGAAAAGAAGACACAAAGACTCAGACAGACAGACAGACAGACAGACAGACAGACAGACAGACAGACAGACAGACAGACAGACAGACAGACAGACAGACAGACAAAGACACTCAAACAAACAATAGAGCAATAGAGGCGGAAAGATGCAGATCTATAGATGCACAATGACTCATAAACGGATTAACAGATAGAAATGCGGCAACAGATACAGAGACGAACACACACACTCGAACACACACACACACACACACACTCAAACACACACACACACACACACACACACACACAGATAGACACAGAAGGACTGCGGCACATAGACAGAGTGAGAGACAAATAGATAAACAAAGGAATTGAGTTCGATTCGAGTCTGCTTGCAAAACTGCTAGCGTTGAAATCAGCTGCTTTCAAATTTCGTCGACATCAGTTTGTAAAATACGGATAAAATATTCATCCTCCCCAGTTTTTTTTCTACAATTCCCACACTTGGTGGCATTCCCAAGTTTAGCCATACAGTCATCTGGTTTGGTACCGGTACTCGTCAGCAGCTCCTCCAGCTAGACTTCCCACTTCTTGCTGAGAAATTTCCTTAATTCTCCGTTGTTTTTATAGTGTCCTTGACTTGGGTGTTGTCCTCGGCAGCATGCTCACCTTTTCAGAACCTATTGCTAATCCTACCCGCTCTTCTTGCTTTCACCTGAGGCGGCTTACAGCCATTCGCCGTTATGTCTTCTCTTTTTTACTACCATTATCCATGCTTTCATCTGCTCCAGAATCGATTACTGCAACCACTGTGATTCTCCTTACAGATTTTATTTTAGTTGCGGTTATAGTTAATGATGTTTCATTTTAGTTATAGTTACAGTTATTATTTTTTAGTCATAGTAATAGTTACTGGATTTTTATTTCAGCTAGTACTTAGTTACAACAAGGCTAAGCGAAATTGCCTGCGGACGCAGCCACTGAGCATATTAAGACGCGTTACACAATTTGCTTAGAGCTTCGAAAGGCTTTGAAGAATGGATGCATTCAGCTTCATGAATACACAACGCTCCATGTATTCACCGACATCCGATTTCGTTTTCCACTACATCTCCCAAAATACACTGAACACTCTTTCAAAATTCTGATGATGAGGAGTAGCGCATTTTCACGTTCTCGTGTTTGTCGATATTGCACTTTTTATTTTTTTAAACCAAAATAACGATAAATTTTCGATGATGCTATTTTCGTTATAGTTAGGCTATAGTTACAGTTAATGATATTTTTAGTTACAGTTATAGTTATCGTTAACGAAATCATTTATTTTCGTTAACGAACTTTTCGTTACCGTTATCGTTAACGAGAATCTCACTGACTGCAACTCACTCTTGATTGGTCTACCAAAAGTCTTAAATGCTGCAGCCAGATTAATAGCCCGACTTCCTCGCTCGTCTCATATTTCCTCATTATGTTTGATCATATGCCTCGTGGAATGCCCTTTTCCATAGCAGTGGCGTCACTAGGGTTGGTGTCACCAGTGCGGTAAGTCATGGTGTCACTCCCATTAGAAGGTTCAAAGAAGTAAATTAGCATAGAGTTTCAGCTTTAGGTAAATTGATACTGATGCAGCACATGTAATCTGGGCTTATGAAAAATGTTGTTGTTATCTGTTAGTGTTACTGTTAATTTAAAAGTAATAAATTTCTTCTTAAACTCTGTACACAAATTTTTTAGAGTCATTTTGTCATCTTGGTGTCGCCCCTCCGAAGGTGTCACCCGGTGCGGCCCGCACCCCCGCACCTACTAGTGACGCCACTGTTCCATAGGTCTCCGACTGGCACTTCTCTCTCTGTCTCCTCTGCTCTTCCGCAAATGCTTGAAGACCGTATTATTTCTCACTTAGTTAGTATTGGGACATCGGACCGGGAGCGCCTCTGATCAGTTCGTCTCGAAGTGGCGCTTTGTAAATTTCCAATTACAAGTTACAACTAGGGAGCCTACAAATTACAGAGAATTTTCGCACCTATGCCCTATCACTACAGTACACCGTTGAATAAGCCCCGCACCGCTTTCGCCCTTACTCAGTACCAAAATGAGTACACCGACAATACACTATCGGTTTGAAGTTCAGAGAGCGAGGAGAGAGGACTGGCCACATGACCTGACAATCCGAGGCTAAGAAACCAAAGTCGCTAATACTTCACACCCATGGCTGCCTCTCGAGGTTAGTCTTCGAAGATACTTCTCTTTTTCTTCTACAAGCTCGAACTCGCCTGTAACTGACGTAACGACAGAATTCGTTAAATTCCGTTTATTAATTAGCACAAAGCCACAAACACCGACCATGTGCCTAGAAATCATTTGGTGAGCATTGCTCCTCCAGACTCGTAGAAATCTCTCGCGTCGTATACAATGCGCCTTTTTTATTGCTTACAGAACATCGCTTGCATGATGAAACCAGCATACTTTATCAGACTGGTATTACATTGTCCTATACATATATATATATATATATATATATATATATATATATATATATATATGTGTGTGTGTGTGTGTGTGTGTATATATATATGCACAGTTTTGCACACATTAAATTTGTATATATAAAATGGTAAGAATGTATATGTTGGCGTCGAAGTCAATGACTTCGAGACTCACAATACTCAGCATTTGCATCTTAGGGTATAGTCTACAGCACAGATACAGCACAGATATGCCGACTAAAGAAGATATATTATGTATTATTATAGAGAGTGACTGCATATGTTTGTGTTCATATATATATATATATATATATATATATATATATATATATATATATATATATATATATATATATATATATATATATATATATGCATATACGCATATATGCATATATGCATATAACAACGACTTCTTATATATAACGGTATATAAAGGCACGTAAGAAGCTTATGATGCATGTATACTGAGGACTAACTGTCCATTAGACCAGCATTGGATCGGCTGAGGTCGGCTGAGTAATTGACCAATCGATCAGAAACTGGCACATTCTGTCATTTTCCCTTTTGCACAGAAGACCATCCATGCAGACGGACGGACGGACGGACGGACGGACAGAAGGACGGACGGACGGACGGGTAGCCTCACTGACGAAGCAAGGAGTGACGGACAAACGGAAGGGTGGACAGAGGCACGAACAGAGTGGAACAAGGGATAGAGAGAGAGAGAGATATATATATATATATATATATATATATATATATATATATATATATATATATATATATATATATATATATATATATATATATATATATATATATATATATATATATATATATATATATATATAAAGAGAGATAGAGACAGACAGACAGACAGACAGCGACAGAGAGAAAAGTGAGAAAATTCTCTTGTGAGAATTCTCTATATATGCTCGAAATGTTTTAGTCATTTCATAATGATATTACATATTCGCTAACGATAGGATGTCACGATATTTCTATTAAGATAGGACGTCACGCTAGATTACGTGATCGCTAAAGATAGGACGCTACGCTAGCATCACTCAATGGCGTCATCATGTAACGGTTACTCATTCCGTATAATGAGCCTAATCGCATATACACGAGACATCAGGGTACAAGGCAAACGGTGTAGCAGTTTCAGATTACCCCCACTCATAGGCGCAATTTGTGGGGGGTACGAGGGGTACTCGTACCCCCACGTTTTGGACTGGGTATCGTACACCCCACTCCTCACTTTTGAACAATGCCAATCAATATTTTATTATTGTGCCTTCCCAGAGATCGCAGTCTCCGCCTTGCTTCGTGTATGTAAGAAATTGGTACCCCCACTTTTTAGACCAAAGTTACGCCCCTGCCTAGTAAACAGAATATTCGGCCATAGTCCAGACACAGCGATGACGTCATGTCAGTCGATGCTGACTCATATAGCGCCAGCCAGCTTTCAAGTCCTCTTGATCGCGTCGCCAGGTGTCGCAACCGAATCAATTTGATCTTAAATGACGAGCTAAAGACACCTGTGGTTCAGGATAAAAGATCAACACACAAGGGGACAAACAAAGGAGAAGAGAAACAGTTGTCAGAGGTGGTGAAACAGTGGAACATGAACAGACAAACAGAGGCGAAAGGAGAAAGAAAACAAAGGAGGTAAAAAAAAAGCCAAACGGTGGTAGAAAGAAACAAAAGGTGAAATAAAAGCACCAGACGTGCAGGAACCGGTAAATGAAAGATGAGAAATGCCAATCACACACATGATGCCACATGTTTTATTCTTTATCTTCGGCGTGCTTTGAATAAGACGTTGCTTGTCCTTCAAATCCTCTTGTTTGGCAATTTCTGAAGAGGGGATTATACAGAGAAACCTGTTAGGTTTGGCGATGGAGCTGATGCTGACGATGAAGATGACTATGAGACAATAAGAGGTTCTGCAGGGACTGTTCTAGGCTCACTTTGACTGCTGAGTCGGGAGATGATTACACTGCACCGGTCTTCCTCCGGTTTCTTTGATACATGGTTACGAAGGAGGATTACTTGGATGGATCCCGAGTTTAATGACATCTTATGGCAACAAAGGCCGCTGACGCCTACGGAAATTATTTTGTACCGTTCATATGGCTTAATACAGCCTATAATTATAATGGCAGAGGATGGTCTATAAACTGACTGGCTTGCTGGCTACCTGACTGACTAATGAACTGACTGACTTTTACGCGTGTTCTGCCAGAACTAAGTCGTATTTTCTCTAAACTGTTACTGTACATGTATGTCATTAGGGAATTATGATGGTGGTGGTGTTTCTGTTGGTGGTATTGGTGGTGGAATTGGTGGTGGTGGTGGTGGTGGTGGTGGTGGTGGTGGTGGTGGTGGTGGTGGTGGTGGTGGTGGTGGTGGTGGTGGTGGTGGTGGTGGTGGTGGTGGTGGTGGTGGTGATGGCGGCGGTGTTGGTGGTTGCGACTTTCTTGCAATAGCTTTTAAACTTCCTCCAGAAATCCATCGGCAGCATTATTTAAATTTTTTTTGCTGTGGTACGAATTTTGTGGAGTTACAATTCCTTGGCCTGACCAATGGCCTTATGGGGTAACTCAATGAAGTGCTCTAAATCATATGATTCGGGTGTCATGTTCGCGTTGGCCCCTCTAGATTGAAGATTCGCTCGCATATTTGGATATGGTTAGACCAGATCTTAGTAGAACACATATCCTCCCACTCCTCTTCCTCGCCATCCTTCTTCCCCTTCTTCTCCTTTTCCTTCTTATCCTCCTCTTCCTCCTCCTCGTCCTCTTCCTTCTCCTCTGCTCCTTCTCCTACTCCTGCCTCTCCTTCTCTTCCTCCTTCTTGGCCTCCTCTTCCTCCTTCTTGTCCTCCTGCTCCTCCTCCTCCTTCTGCTCCTCCTCCACCTCATTGAGCAGGTTTCTATAATACGCATGGCATAGAAAACGTAAGGGGTCCTGTGGTTCCAGTTTCTCGAGCTATACAGTTCCGATCAACAACGGCTCTACGGCCCGTGGCGTCTTGGTAGTCTAGCGCTTCTGTAGCAACGAGTCACCACTCGCACACGTTATGCCTTCTGCTGCACTGGAATGACCCTCTAGAATGATCGTCGGCTGAAAGTCTTAACTGTTCAGGCGGAAGAAAGAGCCGAAGAAGTTGCAGGGTAACTTTAAGCCGGTCTTATGAGGTGACTTTATGGAATAGGATTGAATTGAATAGAATTGAACTGAATTGAAAAAACTGAAAAGAAAACAATAAAATTGAATTGAATTAAATAAGAATAGCAACGTGGAATAGATTGGATTGAATCGTATCACAACAGGTGAGATTATTTAGCTGACGCGGTTGAGACATTGATCGATTAAGATGATTGGCTTTATCGATTGGCTTCGTGTATAGTGGGGGATGATCTACTCGCTGTGTAACGGAGAGAGATACAAAGAGAGATACAGAAAGCGATACAGAAAGAGACATATATATATATATATATATATATATATATATATATATATATATATATATATATATACAAAGAGAGACAGAGAGGGAGAGAGAGCCACCATCTCACTGCTTGCACGGAGACAACAGAAAGGGTCTGTACGTTGTAAATATTGCGTTACATAAATACTTGACATTGAATGACTACTCGAGGGATTTGGCGGGATAGCACCGGCTCAAGTGATCTCCCGACGTAATATACACTCAGACATCGCGACCTACTTGTCTCTCCTACAGGTGTTAGCACATGTGCACGCTCACACAACAGACTCTACGTTACTTTGGCCTGGGGCTATATAATCGTCACACAGCATTACTATTGTTCTTAATAATAATAATAATAATAATAATAATAATAATAATAATAATAATAATAATAATAATAATAATAATAATAATAATAATAATAATAATAATAATAATAATAATAATAATGTCGCGTCTGCGGGTTCGTCAAGTTTCACGTCACTTCTTGGACCTATTGTCGCACGTGCAAACTCTAAAGACGACCCGGCGCATCGCTGTGGAGCCCGAAATGTAGGCCAGTCAGAACTATCCATGTCATTGGCTAGGCTGAGATCAGAGGCGTGTCTTAACTGTGTATTACCATACTTATTTACCAGGCTGATGGTCGAGTGGATTGGCGCGGTTGCCGGATGGGCAACAGCCCCAGCAACATTGCTGGAACCAGGGTTCGCTTGTGACTCCACAGCGAATTTACTATTAGACATTGGCTCGAAGCGCTCTAAGCGTGATACCAGTAACTCTAAGATAGCACACTGTCTTTCTGAGGCTTGCCCTTGAGCAACACTCAAACTTTCCAAGATAGCATTCTGTCTTTCTGAGGCGACACTCACTATCTCTAACATAGCGCTTTGCCTTTCCGAGGCTTGCTCTTGCGCAACACCTAAACTCTCCAGGATGGCACTCTGTCTTTCCATTGCAACACTCTGTCTTTCCAACACAACACTTTGTCGATCTAAGGCCTGTTCTACTATTGAGCTAGAACCAGACTGGCGCGATGCAGATCTTTCTGTATCTGTGATTTCCATATTAATCAATTTGGTATAAGTTTTATAAGTTTATTATTAATCGGAAATAATACGTACAATCGTACTGATAACTAAAAAGGTTCAAGTGTATTATTTATAATCTTATTTCTAAGTTTAACACATTCAGCAAGCTATCTTACTAATTTAAACAAGTTTTAATGGCTATCTAGCAATATAATTATTCTATACAAGTTGAAATGGCTATCTTACTTATCAGAAACAAGTTAATATTATAGCCTTCTATTGACTTGGAGTAAAAGGGATTTTATCTAAGAATTTCCCCGGCTGAAATAAAGATCAACGGCCAACGAATTACAAGGCCGGAAGAACAATTCAATTTCTCGGCCTACCGTCGATCGACAAGATATTTTGTACTCCAAATATTTCCAATATGTGAGAACTTATCTCCGTGAATCGATAAGATATTTATACTCCAGATATCTCCAATATGTGAGAACTTATCTCCTTTGCCAATACGTGTAAATCACGTATTTCCACAAATTGCCGAATTATCGAATTATATCCACAAAGAAGACGAAATATATTCCAGAATTTCCGCTCAGAAATAAATTGAAAACGCGATATATCCGACTCCAGAAAAGGCGCACATCAAATTCGCTCAATTTGATAATATATTCCAATTGATATTTCAAACACCAGCCGACCACATCGGCGAAATCCAGCGTGCCATACACGCTTCTCCAAGGCGTTCAAACGCCGAATATCAAGAATTTCCGTGCGCCAACACACTAGCAACCTAACGACCTTCTTCTAGGCAGTCGAAATACGAGTGTTTTTGAGAAATTCAAAGCGAAATCTTATATAGAAAGGCCGTTGCTATGGGCCCCAACCCCTCCGCAATTTGGACGGATGTCACCGTTTTATTTTTAGATTCTCCAACTCGACTTGAAAGGACGCCGCTTACAAAATGAACTCACATGAACTGCGCTCGCCTTTCAAGTCAAACCCCCTCCAATTTCTGTGTGTCTGGGCTCAAATGCGGGGAGGTCATAATCCTTTGATCGGCCTCCACTGTCTGCCTGACCTACGCCGTCGCGCGGTTGGCCGTGCCGATGTCCCTCTAACTATCGCTAAGGCGGCATATCGAAATTCCTTAGAACCTACATCTATGCGCGTTTTGCCCGTCGACTCTGTCTCTCTGTATCGCTAGGTCTGTGCGGCGGTCTCCCTTTGAAGCTACCCTCGGCCGTCGAGCGGTTCACCCCTTAGCAACCTATTATGTGACGTAGGCAAAGCGCGCGAATAACAGACGCGAAGCTAGTTGAAACGGCAATACGGCTTAGGCGCTATATAATCAAACTGTATTATCAACGGACACAAGGCAATACAAACTGCCGCTAGATAATTCTAGTAACGAGGGTTAGACCGTCGTTACAATAATAATAATAATAATAATAATAATAATAATAATAATAATAATAATAATAATAATAATAATAATAATAATAATAATTGTATCATTATTATTGTTGTTGTTGTTGTTCCTACTACTATACTACCACCACTGCTACTAATACTACTACTACTACCACCACCACCACCACCACCACCACCACCACCACCACCACCACCACTACTACTACTACTACTACTACTACTACTACTACTACTACTACTACTACTACTACTACTACTACTACTACTACTGTTATTAAATACTGGAATATTTTCCCGTCTCTGTTTCGTGAATTCGGCAATCGGAGTGTGATTATTGCATTATGATGTCATAGAATAAAACTGTTGGCATAGCAGCGACCTCTTTCATTATTCAAATAATAATTCCATTGTGATTTCATAGAATCAAACTGTTGGCATGGCAACCTCTTTTGTTAATGAAATAACAATTGCATTATGATCTCATAGAATGAAACCGTTGGCAAAGCAACTTCTTTCATTAATAAAGTAATAATTACATTGTGATTTCATAGAATAAAACTGTTGGCATAGCAACCTCTTTCATTATCTATACATATAGTTTCCTTATATGCAAATTTGTCCGTCGGAGGACGCTACGTCACAAACGGCTTCTGTTCTATTGTGAAACAGAAGCCGTTTGTACTGCCGTCTTGACGACGGCTGTCTTGACGACGGCGGTCTTGACGACACATATAGGCCTAGAATATGACGTCATAATATGACGGGTTAATACTCTATCACTATAATACTGCCGTCATAATTATGACGGGAAAATACACTAGTTAAAATAATAAATACATTGTGATTTCATAGAATGAAACTGTTGGCATGGCAACCTCTTTTATTAATGTGGGGCGTGGTGGCTCAGTGGTAAGTTCGGCGCCTTGTGACCGGAGGGTTGCAGGTTCGAATCACACTCTAGCCGCTGCGTACGGACCTTGGGCAAGTCCTTCACTCGCAATTGCTCGTGGCGCTTCGGCGTGAAAATTCCGGCACAGTATCAAATGCTGTAGTCGGGAGCGCCTCTGAGTAGTAGTAGACTTCGAGAGGCGCTATAGAAATATCCGGAATAAATAAATAATGAAATCACAATTGCATTATGATCTCATAGAATGCATCTGTTGGCAAAGCAACTTCTTTCATTATTAAAACAATAATTACATTGTGATTTCTTAGAATAAAACTTTTGGCATAGCAACCTCTTTCATTATTAAAATAACTATTACATTGCGATTTCATAGACTAAAACTGTTGGCATGACAACCTCTTTTATTAGTGAAATAACAATTGTATTATGATCTCATAGAGTAAAACTCTTGCCATAGCAATTTCTTTCTTTAACACATTCCGTTAGCGTTTATCTTACGATGGACACACAGAGCTGGGAAATTATATATTGGATTGTGTACTGTTTATAAACGAGAGCATCCTTTCTAACTTCTACCTAAGGACTGTGATTGTTTCCACCGAAACGGTACTATGGAACAGCCAAACAAATTTCAGAAGTCCACGACTTTTGCACTGAAGAATTTCTGTCCTAATATTCCTTTCCGTTTCGTAAATACTAATCACTTGTGGCCTTGAGTCGCCTTGTTTGGTGCCAATTCAAAGAACCTCTCCCAATGCAACGACTCCTTTCCAGTTATGGTTTCATAGGCATATGTTGGCTTCAAATTAGCTCCGATTAATTTAAATAAATAAACACAATATATTTAATAGTAAAATGATGAGGGAATGATTGAATGAATACACTGAATTACTGACTGAATGATTGAATGATTGATTGAATCAGTCAGTCATTCAGCGAAGGAACGAACGCGAGCATGAACGAAGGTGCACATGACTTAATGAATGAACGAATAAGCGAGTATATATATATATATTCACTTATTCGTTCGTTCATATATATATATATATAATGTATAATATACATATATATTTTTCTAAGTCGTTTCTGATCGGCTGAACGACGAAATCATTAGCTGTAGTCGATGTACTTCGCTGCAGTTCTTGTCCCGTTCGGTTTCTCTCCGTCGTTTTCCAGCTGTTAAATTAGGATTCCGCGTCGATTCCAGCGCTATTTCTGAGCAAGGCGTTTGTCCGAAAGACCTACCCTCTCCCCCCGATGGTCAGTTCGGCCATTCTGGGAGATTGGCCAGGGATCGTTCCGCTTTCGACCGCTGCTCGTTAACATCGGCGACGAGGAACTCCAAATCGGGACAGTGGCGCCATCTACGTTTTCTTCAACCGTGAGAATCGCTGTTCGTTCCGCTTCACTGACTCTGAGGTGATGGTGGTGATGACGATGGTGATAATGATGCCATGGTGGTAGTGGAAGAGGTGGTAATGCCTGCGGTGTTGATAGTGCAGGTGATTGTGGGGATTATTGACATCATGGAAAAGGCGCAATAGAAGTCGGTCGATAAGATTAGATTAGTGCTAATGGTGGTGGTGGTGGTGGTGGTGGTGGTGGTGGTGGTGGTGGTGGTGGTGGTGGTGGTGGTGGTGGTGGTGGTGGTGGTGGTGGTGGTGGTGGTGGTGGTGGTGGTGGTGGTGGTGGTGGTGGTGGTGGTGGTGGTGGTGGTGGTGGTGGTGGTGGTGGTGGTGGTGGTGGTGGTGGTGGTGGTGGTGGTGGTGGTGGTGGTGGTGGTGGTGGTGGTGGTGGTGGTGGTGGTTGATAGTGGTTACATTGTTGGTGATGGTGTCGGCTTATACTTAAAACATTCGTTTCTTTGACAACCATTTTTTATTTGTTTTCCATGTTTTTACGAGTTCTTGGGTTTGTGGGGTGACAGCATTACGGTTGTGCCCCAAATTGCTTTCTCTAAAATCGCCATTAAATGAACCCTGTTTAGAGTCATCTGGGATATATATATGTATACATATATATTAATTTTCCGAGGTTAATATGATACTTCAGGACCCAATAATGTAAGAGGGAAATTATATATATATATATTATATATATATAATGCCTAGATGTATGTCCCAAATACTGTATGCATATATACACACAGTGTGTGTGTGTGTGTGTGTGTGTGTGTGTGTGTGTGTGTGTGTGTGTGTGTGTGTGTGTGTGTGTGTGTGTGTGTGTGTGTGTGTGTGTGTGTGTGTGTGTGTGTGTGTGTGTGTGTGTGTGTGTGTGTGTGTGTGTGTGTGTGTGTGTGTGTGTGTGTGTGTGTGTGTGTGTGTGTGTGTGTGTGTGTGTGTGTGTGTGTGTGTGTGTGTGTGTGTGTGTGTGTGTGTGTGTGTGTGTGTGTGTGTGTGTGTTCTATTATTTATTATGTGATGCGGGATGACACTGGGACGCACATGACGTTAAGCAGCATCAAGCTCGGTTAGTACCTAGGATGAGCGACTGGTTCGTCGCATGCCACGGCGCCACCTGGCGTCCACTCAGCGTCCTGTGTTTTATTGGTCGCCAAAGGAGTAGCAACGCACACTGAGAGGTTAACAAGGTCTTCTGATCAGACGGATTGCTAAAGTCGTCTTTGCGCCTCAGCCGAATGATCTCACGAGCCCAGAACCACGAGGTAAACAAATAAATTACCTCTCACCTGTATTTCGATCAACCGCACCATTGTCCCTACATTCGCGTTGCCGTTCATTGATTGATCTCAGTCGTAACCCTAAATCTTACCACACCCGGTGTCGTTTTCTGTCGTTTCTTCACCCCGAAGCCGTACTAACGCAGCGTAACGTCATGACGTCATGGCCCGCCAAATCCATTGTTCGTCGAATAAATGATCATCTGCTTTTGTCTCCATCCGGGGCTAATAAAATTTTGCGCCGCCATCTTGCCATTTAGATTATTGTCCCCGTCCGACTGAGTGTATAGGCTACATGGCATACTGTCTGCTTGGATCCACGCTACTTCTGTCTGTCTGTCTGTATGACTGCCTGTCTGTTTCTTTATTTTATTGTCTTTCTGTCTGTTTCATTGTCTCTTGACTGTCTCTTTGTTTGTTTCATTGTCTTTCTGTTTGTTTTATTGCCCGTTTGATTGTCTGTCTGTCTGTTTCATTGTCTGTTTGTCTTTGGGTCTGTCTGTCTGTCTTCACTCTCCTTTGACTCCCGTTCTTCATCTGTTTGTTTGTCTATCTGTCTGTTTGTCTATCTGACTGTTTGTCTATCTGTCTGTCTGCATGTCTGTCGATCCTTCATTTTGACTCTCTCAATCCTTCCCTCTGACTGGCATATTGTCTGTCTGTCTGTCTTTCTGTCTGTATTTATATTTATGCATGAAATATAGGCTAGTCTGTACATGCAAGAAAAATCGAGGCATTGTCTCTACGCATGCGCCGACAATTACAATGCGTCTATTCGTCATGAATCATGAATAAGAAATGGCGGTCGGAAAAACGCAAAGGAGATTTTCGTCCGTGTCATTCCCTCACAGGCCTCACTCATTCGTCTTACCTCCTTCTCTTTCTAACTCTCCTGCTATCCTCCTCCTATTTCTTGTCCTCCTTGCTCCCCTTTCTTTGCTCTTCCTTCTTCTCTCCCGCTCCTTTTCCAGTCGTGTTGGATTTGACCAGCTTTTGCTGTCGATTGCTGCAATTACTTTTTGTTACAATGCCAACATGAAAACGACTAACATATTGTACACACACACACACACACACACACACACACACACACACACACACACACACACACACACACACACACACACACACACACACACACACACACACACACACACACACACACACACACACACACACACACACACACA
>OY744615.1:38122888-38160388 GCA_963556255.1 Allolobophora icterica
TGCCGGTCGAGATAGGATGATGACGGACGAAAGCCAGCCTCCACTTGGGCATCAATGAAGGCAGCGAGGCCCAGGTGTAATCGGACACCACACAGCCAAGGTGTAATAGGACACCTCGCGGCTATGGTGTAACCAGACACCGCCCGCGCTGCAGGCGAGCGACGACCCGCGTATCGAGGAGCAATCTGACACTAATGGACGATAGCTTGACGTGGGGAGGGGGGGGCTGACTGATGCACGCTGGAGTTCCTACTTAACAGAAGGGAACGGAGAACACGGGACTTGTACTGCTGACGAACGCGACGTGTGAACATCGGTCGAGCGAGAAACATCGGGAGGAACGACCAGCGGGGCGGCAGAGTATAGTCCGTCAGATTCAGAGACTGACGCGAAAGAACGATCTGTAGTGAGGCTGTACGAAGCAACATTTGAGATAGTCCGATTTAATATATAAACACTTTAATACTACGTGGAAGTTCCCGTAGAGTTAGTGTATATATATTTGTTTCTTTAATTAAATTCATTTATTAATTAAACAATGTTCGTCGTGAATCTTCTATAGAAAAGTTAGGCACGTTAAATAAAAGTGCAAGTAAAAGAACAAGCAATCGAGGGTCGACATCAACACACGGAAAACAACCGACTGGAAACCTCAGATTGCGACATTGGCGCAGTCGACAGGATTTTCAACTGAAGACGTCACGACGAAGAGCGGAACCGGAAACGGAAAAGAGGAATCTCAACAGATCGGGACCAGCGGCGAATACAACCCTTCGCAACTGGAGAAATCGAGTGCCGGACTCCTGAGGACGAAGGACTCGAAGGAACCGACAGCAACAGGCAAGGACGAGGAACAAGAGCGCCAACGGACGACCGACCATCGCTAGCAACGACGGACGGGAGTGGCAACGGAGGACAGCGGATCAGCCAAGATACCAAAAGACGGAACACGCTCGACGTATCAGAGGGTAAGTCCTTACTGGTAGTCGTGGTAATCTGTGAGGTTGCGGTTGAGGTCTGGATGAGGATTGGTGTGCGAATAGCCGAGGCTTTTGCGTAGCTCCTTTTGCTCAGTTCTGTTCTTGTTGTATTTGTGGTAGAATTTTAGGACGTTGTTTTCTTTGATTTCTGACCAACGGTGACTCTCCTCTAACTTACTTATCTTTTTCTATTAGTGAGCGGACTGTTGGAAGATGGATAAGTTGTCGGTAGGGAAAAGAGTGAGGGTGCAGAACATGCCCCGTCACAGACTAGTCGCATATCTGATAAAGATGGGACTAGGAGAGGAGGAATTGGGTTCCATGAGGATGGACCAGCTCCAAGAGGCTAGTGCTGAAATAATTGTTTCTGGAAAGGAGACACCGCCAGAAGTAAGTGAGGAAGTAAGCACAGGTAGCCCAGGTAGCAGTATGAGCCCGGCAGTGCAAATGCGGCGGGTCAGGTTAGAACTAATAAGATACCAGAGAGAGGAAGCGGAGAGAAGAGTGAGGAGAAGCAGTGAAAAGGAACGCAGGCGGATCGAAGAAGAGAGAAAGAGGCTACTAGAAAGGAGAGAAGAAAGGCTGAGAGAAGAAGCGAGAGAGGAAGAGGAGAGACGAAGGAGAGAAGAAAGACTCAGAGAGCTTGAGGAGAAGTGGAGGAGAGAAGATGAGGAGGAACAAGCTAGAAGCAAGCAGGTGAGCGCGTGTGCGGTCCAGCCAACCGTGACCAGAGCTCAAGACAGACAGGCAGACAGACAAAGCGAGACGCGACAAGACGGGCCGCCATTGATACAAGAGATAGACCAGCATGCATTGCCGACAAACCCGGATTGCATTGACGTGGAGGAGACTTATGTAAGAGAATACATGAAAGTGTATATTACAGGGCTCCCTGTGACATCGTCTCTAATAGATAGCGGGGCCGAATATAATTGTGCGCGAGCAGAACTAATCAGGCCGCTCAACCTACCTGTGGTCAAGCAGATAGAGGTGAAGGGGCTGAACGGTCAATCAATGATTGTGGACGTGGTGCGGCTGAGACTAAAGGGGTCTCAGGCCGGCGAGGACAGGGAGGGGGAGGTAAATTACGCCCCTGATGTTCGGATATGGGCGGCACTCATTAAAGACCTTAATGAACCGTTAATTATCACGCCCACTACAGCCGACTTGCTGCGCGAGACAGCGTTGTATTCGAGTCACGCGGCCAGCGCTCCTGAATTAGACCAAATTTCAGAAGCGCAGGCGGTCGCAAGGACTGAGACGAGTGAGGAAGAGGAGAGAGGGGAGGAGGTAGAGGGACTTAGGACGCTGATAGGCGAGGATTACTTCACGGTCGCTCAAGCAGACAGTGGGAGTGTAGGAGAAACCGGTCCCGAAGAAACGGATAATGAAGAGCTATTCTTCAATCCTGAGATACCACCCCCACCCAAGGAAGACACAATAGTAGGCAGAAACAAGATGGCTGCTGAACAAGCACAATGTTCGACACTAGCACCATTCTTGGCCCACGGGAAAATTGGGGCGAAGAGCTTCTTCACTGAAGACAATTTGCCCTTTCATAAAGACAAAATAGCTGGGCATTCTGTAAAACAACTGTGCTTGCCTAAAGAGAGAATAGACAAAGTCATCATCCAATCACCGGAAGCGCGAGGAGCAAAGAAGGAGGGCCAATGGCAAGGCCCGGCCATCATCGCTCAGATGAAATCGCCCTACACATACATCGTGGAAATAGGGGGCAAAAGCCGCTTACTACACGCAAATCGGATTCGCAAATATAACGAAAGAATACAGCAAGCATTGATTAACAATTGCTCCATTCTGTTCGAGAAGGACGAAGACTTCGGTCACGGGGAAGCGGTGGGTAGCTTCGTCACGAGGCAGACAAGGCCCAGTGCACAAGTAGACCCTATTGCCGTTGCACACTTAACGGTACCCGAGCGGAAACAGCTGTTTAGTCTGTTAGACAGGTTTCCAGATGTGTTCTCGGACAAACCAGGTTTCTGTCCCGTCCTAGAACACACAATCACTGTTAGCGCGGAGGTCAGGCCGAAGAGTTTGCGAGCCTATAAGGTGCCGGAACTGCTCAAACCGGAGATGGAGAAGCAGACCCGCGAACTTTTGGCCCTAGGTATTATCACTCCCTCACATAGTGACATGGCAGTACACTCGATGACGTGGCCGGATCACATGAAACACCTAGAGAAATACTTAATGACTATTCAACAGTCGGGTCTGACCCTTAACATTAAGAAGAGTTCGTTTGCTAGGCGACAAACAACGTTTGTAGGTCACCTGATCGGATCAGGGAGCATTGAACCGGATCCTATGAAAATCGCAGGGCTAGGGAAAATCCCTCAACCCGAGTCCAAAAGGGACATACGGAGATTAATTGGCTTCTTCAGTTATTTTAGGAACTTCATCCCTAACCTGGCTGAGACAGCCAGAATTCTCACTGACTTGACCCAGAAATCGGTGCCTGCTAAGATACCCTGGCGAATTGAACATCAAAATGCGCTAGATAAACTTACACACGATTTGAATAACGCTGTATGTTTGCAGACAATTGACTACGGCAGAGAGTTTGGTTTATCGACTGACGCTTCAGACAAAGCAGTCGGTTGCTGCTTATTCCAAATTCAAGACGATGGAACAGAGCGGCCAATATGTTTCGCCAGTTCTAAATTAGATGCTACGCAAGCGCGTTGGTCCACTGTGGAACGCGAAGCGTATGCTGTAATCTTTGCGTTGAAGAAGTTTAGGAATTGGATTTTTATGTCAAGGACCACCCTCTATTCTGATCACAATCCCTTGACTTTCCTAACTGCTTCTACGCCCACAAGTGCTAAACTTGCGAGGTGGGCTCTGGCACTCCAGGACTTTGATATCGCTTTTAAATATCGTCCTGGGGCGCTGAATATTCCCGCTGATCTTTTGTCCAGACTATGATTGAGGAAGAAGGCGGACTACCATGTAAGGCACCGCGACAACTGTAAATATAATTTCTAACTGTGCTGATATTTTGTATTTTCATGGGAACGACGAGGACATGGTCTGGAGGAAATCGATGGAGGGAACGACATCATTCTCAGCCGGGAGACGAACCAATGACTGGCTTTGTCCTCCCCCGGGAAGGGAGGTGTCGCGTGAGGAGATCGACAACAACGACGAGATGGCATCATCATTATGATGTAAGCGTCGTTGCCGGTCGAGATAGGATGATGACGGACGAAAGCCAGCCTCCACTTGGGCATCAATGAAGGCAGCGAGGCCCAGGTGTAATCGGACACCACACAGCCAAGGTGTAATAGGACACCTCGCGGCTATGGTGTAACCAGACACCGCCCGCGCTGCAGGCGAGCGACGACCCGCGTATTGAGGAGCAATCTGACACTAATGGACGATAGCTTGACGTGGGGAGGGGGGGCTGACTGATGCACGCTGGAGTTCCTACTTAACAGAAGGGAACGGAGAACACGGGACTTGTACTGCTGACGAACGCGACGTGTGAACATCGGTCGAGCGAGAAACATCGGGAGGAACGACCAGCGGGGCGGCAGAGTATAGTCCGTCAGATTCAGAGACTGACGCGAAAGAACGATCTGTAGTGAGGCTGTACGAAGCAACATTTGAGATAGTCCGATTTAATATATAAACACTTTAATACTACGTGGAAGTTCCCGTAGAGTTAGTGTATATATATTTGTTTCTTTAATTAAATTCATTTATTAATTAAACAATGTTCGTCGTGAATCTTCTATAGAAAAGTTAGGCACGTTAAATAAAAGTGCAAGTAAAAGAACAAGCAATCGAGGGTCGACATCAACACACGGCAAACACACGACAGGGCGACCTCCGATTGCGACACATACACATACAACCAAAAGCACATGCATACAGATGTTCTAATCTATAATATTCTTATATATTCTCTTCTCTTCTAACCAATTCTCATCTATTCTAAACAAAACTCTAATCAGTAGTCTGTTGTATACAATGCCATTTCAATCTATCCTATTACAGTTTCTTCTAATGCATTCGAATGTGGAAGCAGGTGATGAAAACCGGACGTATGTCGGAGTCGCAGAACCGCTAGACAATAAATGTACGTAAGCACCGGCCACGCTTCAATTATCAGACTGCTGTGAGTTACTGGTGCATAACAGCACGGTCTATGAAGCGTCACTTTGGTGCTCAATGGTTCAATGGAGCGACTGTGTTGAGGCTAATTTGTTTGCGGCCACCAGAGGCAACGTCTGGTTGCAGTAAGACCAGTGTAACAGGGAAAGAGAATCGGGAAAGGGGCTGTAATGTGTATGGATTAAGTTCACACGCGCACGCACGCACACACACACACACACACACACACACACACACACACACACACACACACACACACACACACGCACACGCACACGCACACGCACACGCACACGCACACGCACACGCACACGCACACGCACACGCACACGCACACGCACACGCACACACACACACAGACACACACACACACACACACACGCACGCACGCACGCACGCACAATATATATATATATATATATATATATATATATATATATATATATATATATATATATATATATATATATATATATATATATATATAATTGCGTTGTATGTGCGTAGTTATCTGAGCTGATCCTCCGCCTTTCAATTCTTCTCGACCTAAACTACACCCGCCTTGGCAGCTGCTCTGCCTCCTCTCTTGATCTGGAACCCTCTGGAATCCCGACCACAGACCTTCTTTTGATTACCCTTGGAACCCCTCTGACCTGACGCAGCGCTCGTGAATAAGCTGGTGCCCTGTTTTCAAGTGGCGCTTTAGAAGTTTACGATTACACGATAGTTAGGAGAAGGACTGCGTGCGCCTACGGAGGCAGAGTTGTGTGTTATAGAATATAGATCCACGTGCACTCGGTGCTGTTTGACTCTGCCTCCGACGTCGAAACGCGGCTTCTTTACACCTGATTAGGCAAGAGCAGAGTCGACCGGTGGTTATGGGTCGCTGTCCATTCGACGACCCCCCCCCTTCATCGACCCCGACCGACGAGAGAGGGGAGTGGTTGACGGCGGCGTCTGGTCTTTCCAGGTTGGGCAGGATTAATTGAAGATATCCGCTGATCGCTAGCCTTCATTTCACGGACCTTTCTGCAGAAGACAAGGCTACCATCAGCCTATGCCAGGGCCATCTGCTACTCCTGTCTTTCAGGCTCTTCTTCCCCTTTGTCATCTTCCTCAGCCTTTTCTTCTTTTGTCACTTCCTTCTCTTATACTGCCTCTCTTATCCAGTCCTCCCATTCGTCTTTTGTCCTGTGTCTCCTCTTCATCCTCTTCTTCCTCGCCCTATCCATCTCTTCTACTTCTCCTCTCCCACCTCTTCCTTCTTCTGTCCAACCTGCATTTATTCTGTAATTATGATACTCCTCTTTTTCATCTTATATCCTCCTCCTTTTACATCCTTCTCGTTGTACCTCATCTCCTCCTCCTCCTCCTCCTCCTCCTCCTCCTCCTCCTCCTCCTCCTCCTACCCCTCTTCCTTCTCCCCTTCCTCTTCTTCTTAGTCTTCCTCTCTTCCTCTTAGTCTTCCTCTCTTCCTCTTCGTCTTGCTCTTCTTCCTCTTCGTCGTACTTTCTTCCTCTTTGTCTTCCTCTCTTTGTCTTCGTCTTCGTCTTCTTCTAAGACCTAAGTCTTGTTGTCAAGACCTTAAACGGTAAACCTTAAGACCAAGACCAAGACTTTGAACCTCAAGACCAAGACTAAGACTTTGAACCACGAGACCAAGACCAAGACTTTGAACCTCAAGACCAAGACCGAGACCAAGACCCAAAAAATCACAATCAGGTAAGACTTCTATTCCTTACTAAAAAAAATTGTCATGTCGGAATACTAGCTATTTTAATGAAAACGTATTTTATTTTATTCAAGCAAATTAACTTTAAATGCAGACTGCAGAGAATTCCGAATTCGTATTTACAAAAGTCCTTCGCAAAAAATGTTGTTTCAGATGCCTGTTGTATTTTAGAAAAACCAATTCACTCAGAATTTTCTGACCAAGACGTGCCTGGTGGGGCCTCATGAAAATTCCCCCATGTAAAAATACGTACTGCACGCTGGCATACACAGCAGCTTTTCAAGCACTGCATGTAATTGTACAAATCTTGAGTCTTTTTGAGATCCTCCTATGCTTTACCAGACCGTCTGGCTTCAGAAACAAATCACGGCAGGACCTCCAGATACAGCTGTTGCTGCTGCCAAAGCGTTTTCCACACCAACAAGTCTTGTATCCGTCAGTAGATATTTGTCGCATGACGCACACAGGCTTGATAAATTTTTAAATTCATGAGTTTTGTTAAATCGTAATCGTAATCGTAATCGTAATCTCGAGATTTCTACAGCACCCACAAAAGCGAAGTCGCGGGAACCAGCTTATTCACAGACGCTTAGACAAATCAAAATCGATAGGCGGGGGTCGAAACGGTTCCAGGTCAAGATCCAAAGGAATCAGTCAGGCAAATGACTGTTCATACTGACAACAGAGTCTTGGTATTGGTCTTGCGAGACCAAGACCAAGACTTTGAACCTCAAGACCAAGACCAAGACTTTGAACTTCAAAACCAAGACCAAGCCTTTTGGTCTCAAGACCAAGACTTTTAAAAACGAACTCGAGTGCACTCGAGACCAAGACCTTGGTCTCGAGGACAAGACTGCTTCTTCCTCTTCGTCTTCCTCTCTTCCTCTTTGTCTTCGTCTTCTTCCTCCTCTTCGTCTTCCTCCCTTCCTCTTCGTCTTCCTCTCTTCCTCTTCGTATTCCTCTCTTTCTCTTCGCCCGTCTCTCTAGTGTCTGCAGAGATATATCTGAGCGCCTTCTTGGCTCCAAAGAACGTCGCCGCAATCCATTATACATTCGAGACAACTGCACCAAGTGCAGTCAGACTCGGAGCGCTAAATACATGCACCTGCGATTATCCTCCCTCGATTTAACAAAAGCTTATCATAACCAGTGCGGTTTGCGACAACGACGCCTCTGACTTGGTCCCAACAGTTCCATCTTTTCACTGTTCTTACAGTCTTGACCTACTTTCGCCCAGAAGACAGATCTCAGTCGCAGGGTGCAATTTACATTCGTTCTTCTTAAGTCATTCGCTAAGCTTCGTTATTCTGCGACTAATCAACATGAACAGCCATTGATGCAACATAACGTAGGACCGTGTGTAATCGTAATCGTATTCTGGAGATTTCTATAGCGCCCAACAAAAAGCGGAGTCGCGCGAACCAGCAACTTATTCGCAGGTGCTCAGTCAAGTCGACTATATGATACGTTCTTGTACAACTAAGATATATGAAGTCCTTCTATGAAAGAAGTCGAACGGTAGACTGAAAATGACTTCCGAGTATCTATTCTATTCTATTCTATTCTATTCTATTCTACTTCATTCTATTCTATTCTATTCATTCCATTTTAATCTATTCTATTCTACTCGTCTATTCCATTCTGTTCCATTGTATTCTATTCCATTCTATTCTATTCTACTCCATTCTATTCCGTTGTATTCTATTCCATTCCATTCTATTATATTCTATTCTACTCCATTCTATTCCATTGTATTCTATTCCATTCCATTCTATTATATTCTATTCTACTCCATTCTACTCCATTCTATTCCATTGTATTCTATTCCATTCCATTCTATTATATTCTATTCTACTCCATTTTATTCCATTGTATTCTATTCCATTCCATTCTATTATATTCTATTCTACTCCATTCTACTCCATTCTATTCCATTGTATTCTATTCCATTCCATTCTATTATATTCTATTCTACTCCATTCTACTCCATTCTATTCCATTGTATTCTATTCCATTCTATTTCATTTTATTCTATTCTATTCAACTTCAGTCTATTCCATTCTATTCCATTCCATTCTATTCTATTCAATTCTAGTGATACCACATGAGAGCATTTTGCAGCAAAATCTGATACATTGTGAATCATGGTTGAGTTGCTCTAGAAGTTATTGGAATAGGTATAATAGAATGGATTAGAACCTATTAACTTTGAGTGGAATAGGTTAGACCAGACTGCATTAGAGTAACACGATAGATTCAAATATCCTGGTATACAATAGACTACTGATTAGAGTTTTGTTTAGAATAGATGAGAATTGGTTAGAATCGAAGAGCAAAGGATATAATTATGAGAATAGGATAGATTAGAATAGATTAGAATAGAATAGAATAGAATTTCTGTACGCATGTTTATGGTTGTATGTATATCATATGCATGCATGTATATTTATATGGTTGTATGTATGTATGTATGTTCGTATTGAAGTTGTTACGTATGCTACTTCATGTAGTTAAATCAAAGTTCATGTATAGATTCTTAATGTCTATCTACATAATTTCTGATTTTGTTGTGGCAATATAGACTATACGACTGTAACACCACAATATCTTTATACAAGTTTGAATCTTAATAAATATGAATGTATATTATATACAATATTGTATAATGATTATATATATATAATTATATATATTATATATATATATATAATATTATAATGCATCATCGTATTTGTATCATGATATTAATGTGGTGCTATTCTAATATTTATGGGGCATATTAAACTGGAGAATTTGATTGGAAATAAACACGACGTCGTACAGAAGTGAATTTTGGCTTCCATTAAGAAGAAGGAGAAGAAGAAGAGGAGGAGGAGGAGAAGGAGGAGGAGGAGAAGGAGGAGGAGGAGAAGGAGGAGGAGAAGGAAGAGAAGGAGGAAGAGAAGGAGAAGGAGGAGAAGAAGGAAGACGAGGAGAAGAAGGAAGACGAGGAGGAGGACAAGAAGGAAGAGGAGGAAAAGGAGAAGAAGTAGTCGTTTGATGCGATCCGATTAGTATTCGCCAATCACAAGGATTCCATCTGAGCAGGAGGCAGTTATTAGACGCACGAGTCTGGGTTCTCCTTATCATCCATAGGACAGTCCATCATGTCGAGAAATGGCTTCATCTTCCTCGTCCTAGACGCACTATATAGGCTACTGCAGCTGCCGGCGGTGGTGGTAGTAGTGATGGTGTGCTTTAGCGGTGCACATGGTGGTATTGTAGGGCGCGTTTGGCTGGTGGTGAGGTGGTAGTAGTGGTGGATGTGGTGGTGATTGTGTTGGTGGTATGTGATGGTATAGTTTGATGTTGTTGGTGTTGCTTGTGGTGTTCGATGGTGTAGAAGTTGTGGTGACGTTGCTGGTGGTGGTATTTGATGGTGAAGGTGGTGGTGGTGGTGGTATTTGATGGTGAAGGTGGTGGTGGTGGTTGTAGCGGTCTTTGGTTGTGGTGATGGTGTTTGGTGTTGGTTGAGGTGATTGCGGCGTTTGGTGGTGTGATGGTGGTGGTATTGGTGGTGTTTAGAGACTCTGAATCGATCTAGCTGCGATTGATTGATTTCTGATTGATTTCTGGCGCCGTTGGAGATTACTGATCCGAAACAGCGAACGATAATCAATCAATTGGTCTGTATAGGCTGAGAAGAGACCATGCTCTAGGCGCCAATAAAACGCTGACATCACGTTTAGGATTTGTTTCGTCTGGAAAGGGATTGGTCTCCCATTAGCCCCACAGGGCGAAGTTCGCTTCATATATAGGCAGTCTTGTTGTCCTCGAGACCAAGGTCTTGGTCTCGAGTGCACTCAAATCAAATCAAATCAAATCAAATCAGTCTTTATTGTACCGTGAGCAGTGCATGTAACATCATACAATGTAAAACATTAAAACATTCACATTGAAACATTCACTGTTTTTACATTTATTAAAAAGGTAAATTAACACAATAAGCACTGATCATGGAACAAGGGCGACCCAAAAGGGGCGCAAGCCCCGCTAGGTTAGGGTAACCCACATTCCGAATTACATATTGACGGTGGGTGCATTATTATTAACAGAGTTCGTAGTAAGGATCACAGAATCAGCGCGTGCTACTCATAACACAGGCAGATGACAATCAGTTGGCAAAGCTGGTGGCAAAGCTGGATCAGTAGGCCTAATATTAACCCAAGCAAACAAAATCTTTTGAGTTTAATTGATTCAATCTTTTCTATCTACTAATCTCCTTTGGTTTTCAAATATTTTATCCATTGATTTTTAAAAGATCCAATTGTAGTAAGGTTTCGAATGCTCAGTGGTATACTATTCCATATCCTAGGTCCAATAGAACGAAGTGAGAATCGATAATAGTTAGTTCTTGTATATATTTCAGAGACCCCCATGGCTGATCTTGTAAAATGATCGAGTTCGTTTTTAAAAGTCTTGGTCTTGGTCTTGGTCTCGAGGTTCAAGGTCTTGGTCTTGGTCTTGAGGTTCAAGGTCTTGGTCTTGGTCTTGGTCTTGGTCTTGGTCTTGAGGTTCAAGGTCTTGGTCTTGGTCTTGGTCTTGAGGTTTAAGGTCTTGACAACAAGACTGCATATAGGCCTCTCTAAATACGTTCGTACGCACGTGGGACGCAGGCAGTGATGGGCACTAAACCAATTTTTTTTAAGTTAAACTTAAACTAATTTCTTCAACTAAAATATGACAGTTTAACTAAAGTTGGCAACTGATCTTGTAAAGAAGTTAAGTCAACTAAAAAAAGTCAGTTAAACTGTTTCTAAGTTTTAAACAAATTTTTATAACAAACATTTTCACAATAACAGAGGTTAAGTGAACTGTAATAATGCAGAGCGTCAATGATGATTTCACTTTCAAACTATGTAATGTGTATTAGTCAACTCATAATTTCATAAAGAATTATAAACACCAATGTTGTTGTTTACATTGCGCCTTACTACATATTCTATGCAGAGGCAACTTCAGTGTTAATGAATAAGTAAACGTCGTGTTGAGTTGTTGACAGTGTTCATTGCGGAAGATAGTTGCGTAGTTGCTGATTTTGTTAGTTAAACTTTTCAGATAATAACTAAAAATATTAACTAAACAATTTTACTAAAGTTAAACTTCATCTTTAACTAAAAAAATTCAGTTTAACTAAAAGTTATCAAGCTTTTAGTTAGGCCTAACTTATGCCCATTACTGGACGCAGGCATGCATGTCTGTATGTATATGTGTATGTATATACGAATTAGGCAAGGAAGTGAAGTAAAGTAAGTAAGTAGGTAAGTAATTAAGTGAGTAAGTATGTATATATGTATTATGTATGTATGCTTGCATGTAGGCATTATGTATGTATGTATGCATGTATGTATGTATGAATGTATGTATGTATGTATGTATGTATGTATGTATGTATGTATGTATGTATGTATGTATGTATGTATGTATGTATGTATGTATATACGAATTAGGCAAGGAAGTGAAGTAAAGTAAGTAAGTAAGTAAGTAAGTAACTAAGTAAGTATGTAGATAGGTATTATGTGTGTATGCTTGTATGTAGGCATTATGTATGTATGTAGGCCCTATGTATGTATATATGTATGTATATGTATGTATATATGTATGTATGATTGTAAGTATGTATGTATGTATGTATATATGTTTGTACGTACGTATGTATGTGCAATGTGCATATAATAGCATACTATAATGTATACTGTAGAATAATTGTTTCTGTTGCTTTCAGACCGCTCTTCCATCAACTGGTCGTCCTCCCTCCTCGACCCGACAAGTGCCGATCCATCAGCACCCCCGGCGGCGGAGATGAACGGCGGAGGGAGTAGGCGCTCTTCTGGAACATCTTTCCAGCGATCGGATCATGATCACAGACCCTATGATCACGGATCCTATGATCACGGATCGGCCCCGGATTACGCAGGCGGAGGATTAGAAGGAAGGGGAGGATGGAGGAAGGATGCGCCTGACTGGGGCGCAGGGGATGACGCGTCGACGGTTGTGGCTGTGTCGAGGCGGAGGGCCGTAGATGCGTCCGATCTACGGCAATGTGCCCTTGTTCATACGAAGATGAAGGCGTGGAAGACAAGCCCAGGGTAAGAAAGAGGGGCATATGACCCTCGGTGGCGTCCGCCTAACATCCACCTCACTAACTGTATACTTCCCGTCTTCGCGCATTCCTTCATTCGTTCGGTACTTCATTCATTCGCTCATTCATTCATTCTTTTATTAAATCATTCATTTATTCCGTCATTCCTTCATTTGTTCATTTCCTTGTATTCTTTCATTCATTTGTCTGTTTATGCATTCTTCTTGTCTGTATGTGTATGTATGTATGTATGTATGTATGTATGTATGTATGTATGTATGTATGTATGTATGTATGTATGTATGTATGTATGTATGTATGTATGTATGTATGTATGTATGTATGTATGTATGTATGTATGTATGTATGTATGTATGTATGTATGTATGTATGTATGTATGTATGTATGTATGTATGTTTTTATGATTGTATGTATGTATGTATGTATGTATGTATGTATGTACGCATGTACGCATGTATGCGTGCTTGTAATTATGCATGTATGCATACACGTGACGTGTATGTATGTATATTTGTATGTATGTACGTATAGGTATGTATATTTGTATGTATATATATATATATGTATGTTGTATGTATGTATGCATCTAAAAATTTTATAGCGCCTTTTCGAACACTATTATACATTAGACACTTGGACGATGGCGGTCCGGCATCCAGAGCAAGACAAAATAACAGTACCATCGACTGATACCCAGTCATTGTACATAGGCGCTATATAAGAGTTAGCGAGGAAACAAAGCAGGTGTCCGCTCCTAAATCTTTCTTATCCAGCTCTCTCTTTCTCTCCGTTAACATATCTTAAAGAGGTCGATTCGTGAAACAAGTTTGACGTTCCAAACGGTAGCTGGCGACACTAGTGCCTTAGTAATTGCAATGATGCGACGAATGCATTCGCTAGGGGAGCCACGTTACAGATGAGCGTTTCGTAAGAGAGCAGCAGGCACTGATTGGGCGCCAATCGTCCATTCATTGAACAGTTCGAAGACCAAGAGCAGTCATTGAAACAGGTGGCATACGTCAGGTTATTCCTCGCAGTTTTAAAAACGGTGATGTGGTGTAAAGTCGTCATCGTCATCGTCATCGTCATCGTCATCGTCATCGTCATCGTCATCATTCATCATCATCATCATCATCATCATCATCATCATCATCATCATCATCATCATCATCATCATCATCATCATCATCATCATCATCATCATCATCATCATCATCATCATCATCATCATCATCATCATCATCAATATATAGTCTGTCTTTGTTTGTCCATCTGCTGCTTGTCTCTCTATCTGTATATTGTCTGTCTGTCTGGCATGCCTCAATGTCTTTATCTCTGGCCGGTCGAGAAGCTATTGATACTTCCTCACCCAGGCACAGACTATACTCATTAGCCTTTCTTCGGAGATTAATTAGCAACCGAGCAGAGAGAGACATGCAGATGGACACACACATATAGACAGACAGACAAACAGATGAAGACGAGACGCACAGGCAGACAGACAGTTAGACAAAGTAGTCAGAGAGAGCAGGACGCATTTTCTCAGTTCCTCCACCAATACCGCCACTCACTCATCGTCATCTACCTCGGGCTCCTCTACTCATCACCCCACAGGCTTTCCACTCCAAATTTAAGACTCACCTCTTCAAGAATTCCTACCCTAATCCATCTGACCCTCTGCCTTCTCGTTCTCAACGAAACCCTCCGTAACAGCTGCTCTGCCTCTCCCTGGTCTCTCTGGCAATCGGACTCGGACCACCAACGGACATCGATTTCTGGACAACCCCTCGGATACGACGCAGCGCTCGTGAATAAGCTGGTGCTCTGCGCTTGGATTTACAGTGGCGCTTTAGAAAATTGGAGATTACGATTACGAGAGAAGGGAGAATGTCAGAGAAAGAGAGACAAAGCGATAGACAGTGTGACAAACGGAGACATCGAGCAAGACAGACAAACAGACAGATGGAAGGGACCGAAGAACGCATTCGAAAGGTCACGGGTTCGAACGTCGTCGTATTATGTTATTTGCTATTTGGAGTGCCACTTAAGCGCCACCTCTGTTGAACTCAGACAATTATACCTGAAAGTTCGACCTTGTGGTTGATTGACCAGTAGATGTCGCCACAGTCAGTCAGTCAGTCAGTCAGTCAGTCAGTCAGTCAGTCAGTCAGTCAGTCAGTCAGTCAGTCAGTCAGTCAGTCAGTCAGTCAGTCAGTCAGTCAGTCCTTTGATCATTTATTTAGTCAGTTAATCAGTCAGTCAGTCAATTACTTAGTCAGTCAGTCAGTCAGTCAGTCAGTCCTTTGATCATTTATTTAGTCAGTTAATCAGGCAGTCAGTCAATTACTTAGTAAGTCAGTCAGTCAGTCAGTCAGTCAGTCAGTCAGTCAGTCAGTCAGTCAGTCAGTCAGTCAGTCAGTCAGTCAGTCAGTCAGTCCTTTGATCATTTATTTAGTCAGTTAATCAGTCAGTCAGTCAATTACTTAGTCAGTCAGTCAGTCAGTCAGTCGGTCTGGTCGGTCGGTCGGTCGGTCGGTCGGTCAGTAAGTCAGTCAGTCCTTTGATCATTTATTTAGTCAGTTAATCAGTCAGTCAGTCAATTACTTAGTCAGTCAGTCAGTCAGTCAGTCGGTCGGTCGGTCGGTCGGTCGGTCGGTCAGTCAGTCAGTCAGTCCTTTGATCATTTATTTACTCACTTAATCAGTCAGTCAGTCAATTACTTAGTCAGTCAGTCAGTCAGTCAGTCAGTCAGTCAGTCAGTCAGTCAGTCAGTCAGTCAGTCAGTCAGTCAGTCAGTCAGTCAGTCAGTCAGTCAGTCAGTCAGTCAGTCAGTCAGTCAGTCAGTCAGTCAGTCAGTCAGTCAGTCAGTCAGTCAGTCAGTCAGTCAGTCCTTTGATCATTTATTTAGTCAGTTAATCAGTCAGTCAGTCAATTACTTAGTCAGTCAGTCAGTCAGTCGGTCGGTCGGTCGGTCGGTCGGTCGGTCGGTCAGTCAGTCAGTCCTTTGATCATTTATTTAGTCAGTTAATCAGTCAGCCAGTCAATTACTTAGTCAGTCAGTCAGTCAGTCGGTCGGTCGGTCGGTCGGTCGGTCGGTCGGTCAGTCCTTTGATCATTTATTTAGTCAGTTAATCAGTCAGTCACTCAATTACTTAGTCAGTCAGTCAGTCAGTCGGTCGGTCGGTCGGTCGGTCGGTCGGTCGGTCAGTCAGTCAGTCCTTTGATCATTTATTTAGTCAGTTAATCAGTCAGTCAGTCAATTACTTAGTCAGTCAGTCAGTCAGTCAGTCGGTCGGTCGGTCGGTCGGTCAGTCAGTCAGTCAGTCCTTTGATCATTTATTTAGTCAGTTAATCAGTCAGTCAGTCAATTACTCAGTCAGTCAGTCAGTCAGTCAGTCAGTCAGTCAGTCAGTCAGTCAGTCAGTCAGTCAGTCAGTCAGTCAGTCAGTCAGTCAGTCAGTCAGTCAGTCAGTCAGTCAGTCAGTCATTCAACCAATGAATAAAAACACCTGGATATAAACCCTGTACTGCGGTACATAACCGAGGCGTTTGAACATCCACCCCTCTGGTCTTTTTCTCATTACACGGAGATGGAGATTTTCCCCCTCCGCCTACAGCATCTATTATGTAACAGGAAAAATATCAGTGTATGTAAATCTATTCCGCATGTAATATTACATATATATTTAATACCCTTACGGATAGATATACACCATGTAGGCATAAATTTGTGTGTGTCTTTGTGCATGTGTGTGTGTGTGTGTGTGTGTGTGTGTGTGTGTGTGTGTGTGTGTGTGTGTGTGTGTGTGTGTGTGTGTGTGTGTGTGTGTGTGTGTGTGTGTGTGTGTGTGTGTGTGTGTGTGTGTGTGTGTGTGTGTGTGTGTGTGTGTGTGTGTGTGTGTGTGTGTGTGTGTGTGTGTGTGTGTGTGTGTGTGTGTATGGATGTGTGACGCGTGTGGGTGAGGGGTGAACACACCATCAGCAGCAACATCAACAGTTGCAGCATCAGCAGCCGATGCTGACGTGTCCTCTGCCCCTTCCTCCCTGGCCCTCATTAATTTCCTAATGGAGATAATGGACCCTCAGCAGACCAAGTGCCTTCGACGCCAACAGCAACGCACCGACGCATCTACAGGACTACCGACACCACGTCGCATCGTTTTGCAACATGAAACCACATTGCATTCCATTATCGATCACATCGCATCCTATTATCGATCACATTGTATCCTATTATTGATCACATTGTATCCTATTATTGATCACATTGCATCTAATTATCGATCACAATATATCCTATGGTGGATCACATTGTATCCTATTATCGATCACAATGTATCCTATTATCGATCACATTGTATCCTATTATCGATCACATTGTATCCTGTTATCGATCACATTGTATCCTACTGTCGATGACATTATGTCTTATTATCGATCACATTGTTTCCTATTACCAATCACATTGTATTCTATTATCGATCACATTGCATTTTTAGTCGATCACATTGCATCCTACATTATGTCTTATTATCGATCACATTGTCTCCTATAACCAATCACATTGTATTCTATTATCGATCACATTGTATCCTATTATCGATCACATTGTATCCTACTGTCGATCACATTATATTTTATTATCGATCACATTGTATCCTATTACCGATCACATTGTATTCTATTATCGATCACATTGCATCCTACACGTATTATGGATCACATTACATTGCTTGAAATGTTTCTGTCGTGGTGGATATTAAAACATCGACTTCTTGGCTAACGGTCCATGCCAGCTGCAGGCTGATCACGAGACCACAGAGAACCCTACAGGCTGAAGGAAGGACGGAAGAAATCACGGACGGATGGAAGGATGGAAGGAAGGCAGGACGGAAAGAAATAAGGACGGATGGAAGGACGGAACGAAGGAAAATGGAAGGAAATACATACATATGTACGGAAGGGGAAAGAGTGGAAGGGCGGAAGAAAGGAAGGAATGAAGGAACTACGAACGGTTGGAAGGAAGGAAGGACGCAAGGAAGGACGCAAGGAAGAGATGAAAGGATGGAAGCAAGGAAAGAAGGAAGGAAGGAGGGTACAACGGAAGGAAGGAAGGAAGGATGGATGGATGGATGGAAGAAAGGACGAAGATTGGAAGAAAGGAACTGTAGGCCTATGCCACTTTCAAACACGAAGGACGCCAGAACAAGTGGACTTGCAGTATAAGAGGACGGATGGACGGAAGGACTGACTGAGTGACGGACGAAAAGGACGGAACGACAGAAGTGTTGTGGTCGGCCAAGCAGCTTTGAAGGCGCCAGGAGCTCGACTGGGGCATATGCGTTATTGATCTGAGCCTTCGTTCGATCAGAGAACGTTGATTGGGTCTAAAGATAGGAGACCGTCTTCGATCGCTAGCCATTTGAAGAGAAACCCTGCGAGACTGGTTCCCTGTCACCCGTACAACGCACTCGTCATTAACGCAGGAACAGCCTATAGCTGACCGGTTCCTCAGGCGTGACGGTTCCTTTCCATTAGGCGCAGTTATGGTTTATGGGCTGTCGGTGTTACACGTCGGATCGCCTGCTCTGACGACGAAAGCTTCCGGGCTCTGAAGGACGGCCATCTACGCTGGATTGATTTTGCAAACGGAACTCTACGAAGAATCATATTATGAATGAACTGCGGGGAGCACGTGCGAAGAGTGAGTGAGTGAGGGGTGAGTGAGTGAGTTTGAGTGAGTCAGTGAGTGATTGACTTATTGAGTGTGAGTGAGTGAGTGAGCGAAGTGAGTTAACGCTGAAGGAGCAGGTGTTGAATGAGAGTGAGTGAGTGAGTGATTGATTGATTGATTGATTGATTGAGTGAGTGAGTGAGTGAGTTTGAGTGAGTAAGTGAGTGAGTGGGTGGGTGATTGACTCATTGAGTATGAGTGAGTGAGTGAAAATGTGAATGAACGAGGGTGTGAGTGAGTGAATGTTGAATGAGTGAGCAAGTGTTGAACGCGAGTGAGCGAGTGAGTGAGTGACTGATTGATTGATTGAGTGACTGAGTGAGTGTGTGAGTAAATGAGCGACTAAGTGAGTGTGTGAGTGAGCGAGCGAGTGAGTGATGTAAGGTCTCTCGCTTCAAGTAAACAGCGGTCGGTGTGTGTATACATATATATATATATATATATATATATATATATATATATATATATATATATATATATATATATATATATATATATATATATATATGATGTCCGCTGGCTAAATGAGAACAACAATGACTGTTGATGATGAACTCAGTGGCAGCATACTTCTTTGGTTCTGTTAAATGTCTGAAGGGCATTTAAGTGATCCTCTCCCTGCATACATCCCTATCCCACAGGATTGTGCCCAATGGTTGATTCTTTGAGCGATACAACGCCGAGATGCGGTCTTTACCTGTGTGCTAATCGTGTTATGATGGCACACCTTTGTAATCAGCGACACACGACTAATGTCACCTGTACCAGAAACGGCGACACGCATGCGTTGAGCACAGGTGGAATGTAATGGGGAAGGGAAGTGTGACGAACAGCATCTCCTGTGTCATTCGATGGATTCTGCAGGGAACGAGGGTAAGGGTTAACCCTCATCAGGTCTAATCGGAGGCGCTATAGTGGCAGACAGACAGACAGACAGACAGACAGACAGACAGACGGACGGACGGACAGACAGACAGACAGACAGACAGACAGACAGATACACAGACAGACAGACAGACAGACAGATACACAGACAGACGCACGGACGTGCAGGCATAAATAGAAATAGGTGGTCATGCATATATAGGCAGACATTTAAATAGGCAGACATACAAATAGACAGACAGACAGACGGACAGAAGGACATACAGAAGTGGCACAATCAACTCACAAGACACATTGAGACAGCCAGACGCACAGGCAGACATACAAATAGGCGGACATGCAAATAGGCAGACGTGGAAATAGGAAGACGTGGAAATAGGCAGACATGCAAATAAGCAGACATAAAAATAGACCGACATAAATAAGCAGACGTGGAAATAGGCAGACATGCAAATAGGCAGACATGGAAAAATAGGCAGACAGACTGGCAAAAACAAACATGATTATTGTGTGGTCAATGTACCTCGGCCATGTCACGTACTATAGCCTATGTACAGAATCCTTTACATATATATATATATACATATATATATATATGTGAATTATATGTCTACACATGTATATACATATATATATATATATATATATATATATATATTTCAACCACGTGTGGGCCTATATATAGTAGCCTGTTTATACATATAGTTGACGGAGTGGCCAGCCAGGACGATGTCCGGCTGATCACAGCTGAAGCTGACCAGTGACCACCTCGTGTCCAAGCGATGACGTCAGTGTGGCTAATCCTCGTGGCTGGCGACGGACAAGACGTGTGCGTCATCGCCGCCAGTGCAAGAGAGGCAAGGGGCGCACAGGAGGAGGAGGAGGAGGAAGAGGAGGAGGAAGAGGAGGAGGAGGAAGAGGAGGAGGAAGAGGAGGAGGAAGAAGAAGAGGAGGAGGAAGAAGAAGAGGAAGAGGAGAAGGAAGAGGAGAAGGAGTAAGAAATGAAGAAGGAGGAGGAAGAAGAAGAGAAGGAGAAGGAAGAAGAAGAGGAAGAGGAAGAGGAGGAGGAGGAGAAAGAAGAGGAGGAGGAGAAGGAGGAAGAGAAGGAGGACGAAGGACCGATCGGTCGATAAATTCATGAATAAGAAAAGATGGGAAACTTTTGAACGGAGAAAGTTGTTTTGTGAACACCCAACACATTTAAATCGTTTGTGCCACATCGTAGCTCCCTATCCTATTTGATTATATAGACTATAATATGTATATAGAGTATACACATCGCATTATAAATATATAACTATATATGTACACACAATGAAACAGTGTTCTGAAGAAACAGAAAGAGACTACTCATGATTAGTTGATTATCCAACAAGATGACTTAGACATACCTACGGGTATATACATATTTATTCATAATAGGCCCTATATATATACATACGTATTGTACGTGTATGATATTTCTTAAGACCCTTAATTAAATTCACACGTATGTGACTTGGATACAACTACACGAACTATGAGCCTCGCCCTGGTCACCGGGCTGATCTGTGTGCACCCTGGTACGATATCGGTCGCTCCCTTATTAAGTTCGGCCTCAGTGGTTTCCGACCAACTCTCTCGTTTGTTCGAATTCGTAGATTTACCTCTGTATACAGACAACTTTTCCTTGGCTTAAAGGCTGCTCTCTGGTCGAATTTCTTCTCTGGTTTCATTGAGGGAAATCAACTCCCATACAACGCAGAGAATATCTTAGATGTAACTTGGTGCCTGTCTATCTCACTTTGTCCGTCTGTCCGTCTGTCTGCCTATCTGTCTCTGTCTGTCTCTCTCTGTGTCTCTCTCTCTGTGTCTCTCTGTCTGTCTCTGTCTGTCTCTGTCTCAGTCTCTGTCTCTGTCTCTGTCTGTCTGTCTGTCTCTCTCTGTCTCTCTGTCTGTTCACTGACTGTTTCTGATATATCTAATCAAAATCAGCAACAAGCAAAGTGCACTAATTGCAGAACCATACAAACGTATACATACAGCGTGCGCGTACGTATATATATACATATTATATATATATGTATGTATAATATGCATACGTGTATACATGCATGATGTATAAGTATGTATGTGCGTACATATATGAACGCATGCATACGCTATACTGTACATGTATATGTATTTACACTATTGCATTTATGTACGTTTGGAAATGTAATATATATATATATATATATATATATACATGTATATATATATACGTATGTGTACCTGAAACGGAGCTATGAGTCTATGACCGCCTGCTCCCATGGTCAGCTGACTGGTGCTACCTAGAAAGGTCACTCAGTTGATGTTGCGCTATAAGAAACGTAGACATCGTCGTCGACAATGACCGCAATTTTCTAGCCTATAAAATTTCAATTACATGTTCTCCCCCTCCTCCCATGCAGGATGCAACGGACTAAACCTTTGTCCTTTCGTCCGTTTTCTTGTCCGCTAGTCCGCCCCTGGCGCTATATAAATGAAAGATGAGACGAGTCGCCGCTTGAGTGGTAGATAGAGATTTGAAGTGATAGCGACTTCATTTTCTCGACATCGGCACACGGCACGAATCGGTTCACTTAACGTCTCATCTGTCTGTCTTTGACCGCTGAGTTCACTAGAGGGCGTTGGCACCAATCTACGTCGTTTAGATCTCTCTGTGTCTCTGTGGTGTACCTCTGTCTGTCTGTCAGTCTGTATGGGTGTCTCTCTGTATACCTCTGTCAGTCTGTCTCTGTTTCTCTGTCTCTCGGTTAGTTTGTCTTTCTGTCTGCTTATTCCTGTCAGTATGTCTCAGTGTGTCTGTCTGTCTGTCTGTCAGCTTGTCCCTGTCAGTTTGACTCAGTGTGTCTGTCTTCCTGTCTGCATTTCCCTGCGCGTGTTTCTCTGTCAAACCGTTTCTCATTACGCCTCGACTCTTGCCATTCCTTTCTCGCTCGTATACGCTGAGACAAAGGAAAATTGCCAAAGCTGAAAAGGGTTCAGAGTTCGCTCGTCATAACCAATATTTCAAAGTGGATCATCTCAGCCCCTCTACACAAATCCGTCGAATTAATTTCCCTACAATGGAGCGCCGAGGGTTCATTAATTTCAAAACAAGGACCATTGTTTATGATACTCTGGATCCTCATCTACCGTGAAAAATGCTTAGTCGTCCTCACACCATTTCTCATTATGTCACCGTCGGCTGGTTAGTAAGTATATCAGCCAGCCAACCAGCCAGGCAGTAAATAAGTAATCAAGTAAATAATTAAGTAACCAATGAGTCTGTTAGTCAGTGAGTACGTCAGTCAACCAGTCATTCAGTTAATTAGTAAGTCTACCAGTCAGCCATCCAGGTAGGCATCACATGATTAGGAGAACAAGTTATAAAGTTAGTCAGTAAGTCAGATAGTCACTCATTTAGTCATTCAGTTAGTAAGTCTGTCAGTTAGCCAGTGAGTAATTAGATAAACAAGTAAATATTTAAGTAAATATTTCAGTCAGTTAGGCAGTCAGTAATTTAGTAAGTCAGTAAGTAAGTAGATAAACAAGTAAATAGTTAAGTAAGTAAGTTAGTCAGTCAGTCATTTAGCCAATCTCACAAGACTGACTAAGAACTGCAGCTTCAGAGAAAGGTCAGAAGTCAATGGTCAGGCAGTTAGAGAACCGAGAGATGGTTTTTGGAAATGGACCATTGGAGGGAGATGGGTTCTGTACATGGATCGAAGATGAAGATTTATGGATGCAGTGGAAGAGTCGCGATAGGACTTCCTGGAAAGTATACTTTGTCTAGTTTATTCATTTGTTCTGTACGAAAAGTCTGAGCAGAAATATTGACAAAAGAACTGAATTTATTCATTGGAGGAATTATTATTCTTCTCAAGAATTAATCTGAAGAAATACACACACGCACACGCACACACACACGTACACGCAACACACACACACGTACACGCAACACACACAGACAAATACATACACACGCACGCACACAGACACACACATAGACACGCACACACGTACACGCAACACACACAGACAGACACACGCACACACACACACACACACACACACGCGCGCGCGCGCGCGCTAACATGAAGAGCATTTGCAATGAATGAATAAAGAAACGAATGAACGAATAAATGAATTAATAAATTCATAAATACATTCATCGTTAATTAAACAATTCATTCATTCATTAATAAAACTAATTAATTTGTGGGAATTAATAGAAATCACACACACATACATGTATCTAACTACATATATGTATATATATATATTTATACATATTATTAAATATACTTATATAGTTTTATATATGTATATATGCTTGAGACCCCTCTGACATTGAGTTACTGTACCTACAGCCCTACATGTATACGGGTTGACGTCCCTAATCCAGGTCAGGTTGAGGCGTGTAGATTAACCCCCTGGACGTATACTTTGACCGAAGTTTACGCCGATGACGGGGCAATCAAAGTGCTAACGACTGAGCGATAAAGGAGGAAAATGACGGGCGCCTGATGAATTTCCACGTCCGTTCTGACCCGAAGAACGGAGAACGTGGCCCGTTCTAAATCACGTGTCTTATTAGCCGGTGACGTGTAATGACAAGGTGGCATTCCCCGGTGCCACGGTGCCGAAGAGATTGGTCTTCCTCCTCCAGATGGTGATGCGGCGGTCATCTTGTTCTCGTTCTCTCAAAATGGCGGCTGCTCTGATTGTGAGGCTGGCGTCACCGCCGCCGCCGCCACTGTGGTCTGTGCGTCACGTTTTCAAAGGGCACGTGAATCGAGTGACTTCTATTGCGCCACACGTAAGATGTAAACGACAGCATTGCTTGAACATTTGCTCTATATAGACGTTTAGAGAAGGTCACTACCTTCTGTGGCGTCATGCATGGGGAGAGATGCAACGGAGCCAATTGATAGATCATTTTGATCTATTGTTTCAGCTGACGGACGGATAGACTATACGCTGAGAGAGGGATGGACGAACGGGTGAAAGGACGAAGCAAAGGACGAAAGTCAGAGGGCAGAAGGACTAAAGAAGGGAAGACAGATGATAGATGGATGAATGGAAGGAAGGAAGGATGGATGAATGAATGGAAGGAAGGAAGGATGGATGGGTGGATGAATGGAAGAAAAGATTGATGAATGGAAGAAAGGATGGTTGGATGAATGGAAGGAAGGATGGATTGATGAATGGAAGGAAGGATGGATGGGTAAAAGAAAGGATGGATAGATGAATGGAAGGATGGATGAATTAATGGAAGGAAGGATGGATGGGTGGATGAATGGAAGAAAAGATGGATGATTGGAAGAAAGGATGGTTGGATGAATGGAAGAAAGGAGGGGTGGATGAATGAATGGAAGGAAGGATGGATGGGTAAAAGAAAGGATGGATAGATGAATGGAAGGATGGATGGATGAATGGAAGGATGGATGATTGGAAGAAAGGAGGAGTGTATGAATGGAAGGAAGGATGGATGAATGAATGGAAGAAAGGATGGATGGATGAATGGAAAGAAGGACGACAGAAGAAAGGAGGGATGGATGAATGGCAGGTAGGATGGACGGCAGAGGAAAGAAGGCAGGAATGGCAGGAGATGAAGAGAATGAAGGAGGGATGAGAGGCGTAAATGTATGAGCCTGTCGCCATCTTTAAGACGGAATCTAATCAAAGGGTTTGAAGGAGCGTTCAAGCGATCATGCATGGTCTGGGATCGCCAACGAAGCCATGATGGGACGTCCGTCCTTTATTCCGCCAAGGACAGACGGACAGATAGATGGCAAGACACAGGCAAACAGACAGACAGATAAAGACACACCCAGGCAGACAAACATACAGGCAGGCAAGCAGATAGACAGACAAACAGGCAGACAGACAAATCGACCGACAGCAGACATGCAGGCAGATAGACAGACAGACAGATAAACAGGCAGACATTCAGACAGACAGTGATACAGACAGGCAGGCAGACAAACAGCAGACAGGCAGATAGACAGAGAGCCAAACAGACAGACATGCAGGGAGATAGGGAGACAGACAAACAGGCACACGGACAGACATGCAGGCAGATAGACAGAGAGACAGGCAGGCAGATAGACAGATAGACAGGCAGGCAGATAGACAGATAGACAGGCAGGCAGATAGACAGATAGACATGCAGGCAGATAGACAGATAGACAGGCAGGCAGATAGACAGATAGACAGGCAGGCAGATAGACAGATAGACAGGCAGGCAGATAGACAAACAGACATGCAGGCAGAAAGACAGATGGACAGGCAGGCAGACAGACCGTCAGTCAAGAGTCTGTCTTTCAAATTCGTTCCCGTCTAATGTTCTCTCCGTCGCAGACCGAGCGAAGAGTCTGCACTTGAGTTATATAAGCCGTAGTTCTGGCCACTTGTCTTCATAAGCCGAGGCCGAGATTATGAAGACGTCAGCACTTCAGATGAACGGCCACATTTCTGTTGGTTGAAGAAACTAATCATTCAATCTAGACAAAGTGACAGACTCTCTTTCATCTCATTCGTCCATCGACCAATCAAAGACTTTTCACATATACACACACACACGCATACACACACATATACGCACGCGCACACGCACACGCACACGCATACACACACGCATACACACAAACGCACACGCATACACACACGCATACACACAAACGCACACGCATACACACACGCATACACACAAACGCACACGCATACACACACGCATACACACAAACGCACACGCATACACACACGCATACACACAAACGCACACAAACACCTACACACACACACCTACACACACACCTACACACACATACACAAACACACACATACACAAACACTCACACACATACAGAAACACACACACACAAACACGCACACCTACACACACACACACACACACACACACACCTACACACACCTACGCACACACCTACACACACACACACATACACAAACACACACACACAAACACAGACGAAGAGTATCTGTATTGAACGAAGGGCGAATGAACGCATTATTGATTGAATTAATTAAATAACGAGTTGCCGAATTAATAAATTGACATTTTCTTATTTCATTCATGAATGTATCTAATTAATTAATAAGTGGAAATGAATGAAAATCATGCAGATGAAGCACGCATGTATACATATGAAGTTGCGCGCGTCAATATATAGGCTATATGCCATCGATCAGAGCTTGAGGGGCGCTATATAAATCCCAAAATGCTAGCACATACATAAGTATGTACATATATAGATACATACATTCACACATACATATATATTTAATAAATACATACGCACATGCATCAGCGGTTTTAAATGAAAGAACAGGACATCCCGTGCGATAATCCTTGAAGCCAGGCTTTCTGCACCTAGCTCTGTGCTGTGCTCTTGCGGCTAATTAGTTCGTTAATTATTGATGGCCTTGCATGCAACTGGGTCGCATCGCTCCACTCACCCCTCACGGCGAATCTGAACGCGCCTCACCTCTTCCGTGTACCCTCCCGCCCTCTTCAACAGGTGAGTGGAACTGTGGATGTTGTTGTTGCTCCTGCTGCAGGGAAGAACTTGCAAGTGTCACGGATGAACTGGATCGCACTGACCGTGGAGTACTGGACACAGCTTGTGCGTTTCTTATCAGCAGCGGCAAAAATAGGTTAATTATGTGTATGTATATACACGAATCAATATGCATATAATATGGTTATTTGTATGCATGTAAGAAGACATTTTTGTAGCGCCTTTAGTGTGCCTTACAAACAAGCGCTGCGTATACCTGGCTCTCTTATAGCTGATCTAAGAAAATGCGTTTTCAGACATCTCTCGAAAATGTCTTCTGTCAAATGCAACAGGACGTAAATGTCAATTCCATGCTAATACATACACACACGCGCGCACACGCACACACACACACACACACACACACACACACACACACACACACACACACACACACACACACACACACACACACACACACACACACACACACACACACACACACACACACACACACACACACACACACACACACACACACACGCACACACGCGCACACACGCGCACACACACACACACACACGCACACACGCGCGCACACACACACACACGCGCGCGCGCGCACACACAACCGACGCACAAACACACACGCACAAACAGACACACGCACGCACGCACGCACACACACACACAGGAAAAATATATATTACGCAATTCATATTCATACAATTGTATATGTGTGTGTGTGTGTGTGTGTGTGTGTGTGTGTGTGTGTGTGTGTGTGTGTGTGTGTGTGTGTGTGTGTGTGTGTGTGTGTGTGTGTGTGTGTGTGTGTGTGTGTGTGTGTGTATGTATGTATAAAAAGTTGGTTGGTTGATTAAATCGTTGAAGACGACAGTTGTGTAGTCTTGCAGTCATGGATGACTACGATGGTCGTTGTTGGTTGAGCGTCGTTCCGGTTGAGTGACTTCAGGGGCATTTTCTCCCATTGACGGAGGAAATATCTTATCTATTTTCGTTGATGATCATAGGCCACGCATGTGCACCCTCGTCCTTCAAGTCAATTTTCATGGAGTGTTGTATGCAATGGAAGTCGAGATAGGAAAGCTCTCTGTTTTCAGCAGATATGTAGGATGCTTTGGCTTTTACGTGTCCGTTTAGCATTGATCAGGATCAGGATCAGGATCATGACGATGACGACGGTGATCATGCTCATAGCCTTGTGGTTACGGTTGGTGTAGTGGTGGCAGTGGTTGTGGTGGTGGCTGCGGTAGTGGTGGTTCTGGTGGTGGTTCTGGTGGTGGTGGCTGCGGTAGTGGTGGTTCTGGTGGTGGTTCTGGTGGTGGTTTTGGTGGTGGTTTTGGTGGTGGTTCTTTTGGTGGTGCTGGTAGTGCTTGTGGTCTTGGCGGTGGGTGTAGTGGTGGCGGTGGTTGTGTCGATGGAGGATGTGGTGAGTGTGAAGAACTCACACCAGAACTGGTTGTGGTGATTGTGAAGTTTGCGATGTTGGTTGTATAGTGGTGGCAGAGTGATGGTCAACCCAAGTATACGCAAACGTAGCGGGAGAGTGGATATGTGTGAGGCCCGATAGTTGAACAGCTCGGGAAAAAACACGAGCAAATATCTCCTGTTTTCTTACTTTTCCTTCTTTTCTCTTTCTTTCTTTCCTTTTCCTTGTTTCCTTTTCCTTCTTCCTTTTTCTTTCTTTCTTTTTCTTTCTTTACTTTTCTTTCTTTCTTAACTTTTCCTTCTTTCTTTTTATTTCTTTCCTTTTCCTTCTCTGTTTTACTCTCCTTTTCATTCTTTCTTCTTTATTTATTTACTCTTGGCAGAAATTAACCAGCAGTCAGAGCGATTTCCTTCTTATTTTATCTTGTCTGTGCAGCAAATGAACTCCTTATCGCAACATTGCGTATGATGCCATCGTATAGAGTATATATATAAGTACCCTTTTGCCCGTTTTAGTAGAAGAGATTGCAATTTGATTTTTGTCTAGGAAATAATACATGCCATGAAATATGACATAGCGCAATAGAGATTATCCGCTATGCGTTTAATATATATATATATATATATATATATATATAATCGTATTTATGAAAGTTCTATACATTGATATACATGATCATTTGATAGATGTGCATGTATGTATACATGGATGCGTATATATATGATGTATGTTTCCTCGATGAGAATGCGTGATCTGGTGCAATTGAAAGCATTTCCAGTGGAACACGTAAACTGAATTTGACATTCCTCTCTATATGATTTGCCTCACAACCGACACAGTTGCGACGGACTGAAAAAAATGGCGACAGACAGACGACGGACAGACAGACGGACGGACGGACCGACGAAGAGACAAACAGACAGACGGACAGACAGACAGATAGACTGACAGAAGGACAGACGGGCAGACAGAAAGACGGACGGACGGACAAACGGACGGACAGACGAACGGGTGGATGGACGGACGAACAGACGGACAGAGGGACAGATGGACGGACGGATGGACAAACAGATAAACGGACGGGCAGACAGACAGACGGACAGAAAGACGGACGGACGGACGAAGAGACAAACACACAGACGGACAGACAGACAGATAGACGAACGGACGGACGGGCAGACAAACAGACGGACGGACGGACGGACAGACGGACGGACGGAAACACAGACCGACTGGCATACTGACTGTAAGATCTATCAGATAACAATTTCCTGCCTTTTTCGATGTTTCTAAAATATAGAAATACATGCATTCATTCACACATGCGCAGTGCTTTTTTTCTGGAAAAAAGGTTGCGGAACGGAACAATAGGTTCCAGAACGGAATCATGATGGGCGGGCTAAAATCCCAAGAAAAATAGGATTGGGGGTTGGGAGGGGTCTGAATAAACACTGAAAACAGTTCAAACACTGAAATTAAATTAAAATAACTAAATTATTGTTTTTACTATTAAAATAAATAAATTATTTTTTAGTACCTGAGGCGTTCCGGCTGAATAAAGCACTGCACATACGTATAAAAGCATGCAAACATACATGCACGCGTGCAATCCTGCGTCCATACATACTTGCATAGTTACTTATCTAGCCATATATAACGTCGCGTCTTTCAAGTACCTCACAACGCTGGCCCAACTGGTGTCACAGAGAAAGTACGTCTGCAGCGAGTAGAACAGTGCATAGATAACTGGAAGAGTCACCAGAGGTCGTCACACGCACACACGTAGAGCCAACGAACAGATTTCTATCCCGAGGTAATTGCAGATTTCTTTGAGTCTGTCGAACGCCATTTCGAGTCTTTAACGCAGTCGACCAAAGATTGTCGTCAACGCCTTCAGTGTTGCGTGTGTTGCCCTCCTCTGTAGTGGTTGTGTTCGTTCCTCTCTGACCGCAGTCTGGCGGTAGTTTGGTAACTTTGGTTCCACGCTGGTTCCATCGTCCTAGGCTCTGGTCTCATTGGGCTGCCACGAGGTTGTTCTATTCTAGATCCTCTCATCTATAGAGCCTGTACGCCGCTGACCTATGGGCCTAGTCCTCTCTTCCATGGCTTTGAACCTTAATGTATCTTGAAATTAATATAGCTTCTTAGCTCTCATTGATTTATTTATGCAGCGGTCTTTCGAGGTTCCATATACCTTTGTCATCGTTGTCATAACTTTTGTGGCAATTATACATCACCGAGACCAAGACTTTGAACCTCAAGACCAAGACCAAGACTTTGAACCTCAAGACCAAGACCGAAACCAAGACCCAAAAAATCACAATCATATCCAGACTTCTATTCCTTACTAACAATTGTCAAGTCGGATTACTCGTTGTTTTAGTGAAACACGAGTCTTATTTTATCCAAGCAAAAATAACGAAATGCAGACTGCAGAGAATTCCGAATTCGTATTTACAAAAGGCCTTCGTATGAAAATCATATTTCAAATGCCTGCTGCATTTGATAGAAACCAATTCGCTCAACATTTTTTTACCAAGACTGTGTGTTTCGCCATGTGAAAAATATGTTCTACAGGTGCTGAAGTCGCTGGCACACACATCAGCTTTTTAAGCACTGGATGTAAATGTACAAATTGTAAGTCTTTTTTTAAATCCTCCCACGTTTTATCCGATCGTACGGATTCTGAAACAAATCTCGGCAAGGCTTCCAGATACCGCATAACTGTTTGCTGCTACCGTGCAAATACTAAAGGAATTGCAAAATTCTTGCGTTTTGTTAAATGACTGTTCACATTGATACTCGAGTCTTAGGGTTAAGGCTAGGGTTATGGTTAGGGTTAGGGTTTAGGGTTAGGATGAGTCCCTGAACCTCAATACCAAGACTTTTGGTCTCAAGACCAAGACTTAAAAACTAATTACCATAATCTATCTCATCTCCTCTGAGGAAAGATCAAATGAGATTCAGATTAAAACTTAAGAATCAGGTTTAATTATATACATCACCTTGATGTATAATTGCCACAAAAGTTATGAGAAAGATGACAAAGGAATATCGAACCTGCATAAATAAATCAATGAGTGAAAAGAAGCTATGTTAATTTCCAGCCACATAAGTGTAAGAATGTAATCTTTTTAACTTTTTCGCGTACCACTTAGCGACACCTGGCGTACCACTAGTGGTAAGCGTACCACCGTTAGAAAACCGCTGTCTGTCTGTCTGTCCGCTGACTATGTATGTTAGTCTGAACGCGGGTTGTGCGTGTGTTTGTGCCTGTGTGTGTGCCTGTGTGTGTGTGTGTGTGTGTGTGTGTGTGTGTGTGTGTGTGTGTGTGTGTGTGTGTGGTGTGTGTGTGTGTGTGTGTGTGTGTGTGTGTGTGTGTGTGTGTGTGTGTGTGTGTGTGTGTGTGTGTGTGTGTGTGTGTGTGTGTGTGTGTGTGTGTGTGTGTGTGTGTGTGTGTGTGTGCTTCTACCAGTTTCGTTGTCCTCGAGACCAAGGTCTTGGTCTCGAGTGCACTCGAGTTAGTTTTTAGCCTGCCTACTTATAATAACTGATTACATGAAAGTGAAAGGAAGACAGACAGACAGACAGACAGACAGACAGACAGACAGACAGACAGACAGACAGACAGACAGACAGACAGGTAACTTCAATTGATGCCTTGTGTATTGGCATTACGGCGTTGCAGAAAACACTGGATCAGATTGTTACATTCAGATTACATTCTTAAAATTATATATTAATTTTTAAATTTGTCTACCTACAGTCCTAAGCTAATTGCAAGGGGACTTTGCGCTCGCCTGTTGTTTTGTATCTGACCTATGCTGGCGGTACGCCCACATTCGACTTCTTACCTGGAGGTACAATAAAAATAAAGTTTGAAACCACTGAACTATATAGACCATCTATTTGCACATACATGTATATTGGAGACAGCCAGGAAGAGAGAAGACGTGGTGTTATAGGCGCTACAGAAAGAGAATCGAATGGAATGCTGAATAGAGAGTACATTTCTAGTTAGGCGTTGACCGGATATGATGTATATATACATATATATATGTCATATATATGTATAATTGTATATGTACATATATATATATATATCGTCGGAAGTTAATTAGAGAAGCCTTGATGGCTGGAGATGTCTATCTCTCGTTGACGATTCTGCCTTCGAAGCTTTGCTTCTTCTTCTTCAAGGCGTCCAGATAAACTCATATTTACCACCCACGATCTCTCTCTAGAAACCGTTAGTTAGCTATCTATCATCTCTTTATCTGTATATCTGTTTGTCTGTCTGTCTATCTATCTATCTATCTGTCTTTCTGTCTGTCTGTCTGTCTATTCTATCTATCTATCTATCTATCTATCTATCTATCTATCTATCTATCTATCTATCTATCTATCTATCTATCTATCTATCTATCTATCTATCTATCTATCTATCTATCTATCTATCTATCTATCTATCTATCTATCTATCTATCTATCTATCTATCTATATCTGTATCTGTATGTCTGTCTGTCTGTCTGTCTGTCTATCTATCTATCTATCTATATCTATTTATCTGTCTGTCTGTCTGTCTGTCTATCTGTCTGTCTGTCTGTCTGTCTGTCTATCTGTACGTCTGTCTATTTGTGTGTCTATCTCTCTGTCTGTTTGTCTGTCTGTCTGTATGTCTGTCTGTCTGTCTGTCTGACTGTCTGTATGTCTGTTTGTCTGTCTGTCTGACTGTCTGTCTGTCTATTGTATCTATCTATCTATCTATCTATCTGTCTGTCTGTCTGTCTGTCTGTCTGTCTGTCTGTCTGTCTGTCTGTCTGTCTGTCTGTCTGTCTGTCTGTCTGTCTATCTGTCTGTATATCTGTCTGTCTGACTGTCTGTCTATCTGTCTGTCTATGTTTGTTTGTCTGTCTGTCTATCTAACTATCTATCCGCATATCTATCCGTCTATTTATCAGTCTATCCATCTGTCCATCTATCTACCTACACACCTACCAACCAACCTACATTTCTATCTATCTATGTCTCCTTTCTGTCTCTCTCTTTCTCTCTCTCTCTTTATCTCTCACGTCTGTCTCCGTTCCTGTTTTTTTTGGGTTTCTCGCTCCTCTCTGTCTCTCTGTCTTTCTTTCTCTCTGTCCCTGTCTCTCTATTTCTCTGTCTCTGTCTCTCTCGTCTGTCTATATTGGATTGGAACGTGATGAAATCGCTGATAGTGATCGCTTCAAGAATTATTCCGATGGTCGACAGAGATTGTCAACTGCCTTTTCAAACAGATCACAGCAAGCGATGATCCTTCTGCCTCTGTCTGTTTTCTTCTAGTCGTCTGTCTCTGTATCCGTCTCTTTCTATGGCTATGGCACTGACTATATGCCTCTACATCTGTATCTTCCTCTGCCTCTGCCTCTCAGTCTATCTGTCTGTCTGTGCGGCTGACTATCTAACTGGCTGTCTGGCTGTCCGTTTGGCCATATGTCTTTCTGTCCGACCGGCCGGCCGGCTGTCTGTCTTTCTATCTGTATGTTTGGCTCCCCGTCTGGCTATATGTTTTGCCTGTCTCTCCCTCCTTCCCTCTCTGTCTTCTGTCTTTCTGGCTGTCTGTGTGGCTGTTTGTTTAACTCTCTGAGGAGACGCGCATAGATGATATCCGGCCACTCCTCTTTCTATTGTCACCTGATTCATTGTTAGCATCAACGTCTTGAGATTCTGCACTGAAGCAACCGGCTGCGTGTCACAGTGTGTGTCGTTGTGAATGTTCCTGTCTCTTTCTTTGTCTCTTCCTCCTTCCCCCTCTCTCTGTCTGTCTCTGTCTGTCTCTGTCTATCTGTCTGTCTCTGTCTCTCTCTCTCTCTGTCTGGCTGCGTCTTTGTCATTCTGCAACACTTGCGAATGCGCTTGCAGGAGTATCGACAGTTATTAGCCTGACGTGCATTGTGTGCCAGAAATCGAAGCTTTAGAACTAATTAGATTCCTACCCACTAGATTCGATTATATCACGGAGGAAATAACATGCATGTGCACAGGTAGTGACACAGGTACTGACAGACATACCTTTAGAAAGGCAGACAGGCCAACAGGCAGCTAGACAGGTAGATAGACAGGTGTACATATACATACATACGTGCATGCATACATGCATGCATACATATACCTATACAAACAAACAAACAATCATGCATGCATACATGCATACATGCATACATACATACATACATACATACATACATACATACATACATGCATACATGCATACATACATACATACATACATACATACATACATACATGCATACATACATACATACATGCATGCATGCATGCATACATGCATGCATACATACATACATACATGCATGCATGCATGCATACATACATACATACATACATACATACATACATACATACATACATACATTCATTCATACATACATACATACATACATACATATATACATACATACATACATACATACATACATTCATTCATACATACATACATACATACATACATATATACATACATACATGCATACATGCATGCATACATACATACATACATACATACATACATACATACATACATACATACATACATACATACATACATACATACATACATACATACATACATACATACATACATACATACATACATACATACATACATACATACATACATTCATTCATACATACATACATACATACATACATATATACATACATACATACATGCATACATGCATGGATACATACATACATACATAAATACATGCATGAGGACAAACCGAGAGATAGGTTGACAGACAGACAAGCAGGTTGGTGTGATAAGGCATCGTGTGATTATGGCTTGACTTTGGAGCGTCATCGGTTCATGTATTGTTCATTATATACCGGCGCTATAGAAGTTATTGATTAACGATGATGATGATGATAATAATAATGATAATGATAATAATAATAATAATAATAATAATAATAATAATAATAATAATAATAATAATAATAATAATAATAATAATAATAATAATAATAACCATTGAGGATTACGGTGATGATGATGATGCTGATGATGATGATAATAATAATAACAATAGTAATAATAATAATGAGAATGATGATGATGACGATTCTAATAATATTACTGAGGATTACGGTGATGATGAGGATGATGGTGATGATCATGATGATGATGATGATGATGTCTATATGTTGGTATATAGGAAAATAGAAAGGGCAGGAGAGGGCCAAAGACGAGGAGAAGGAGGAGGAGGCGGAGGCGAACGGTGGATGTTGTCACCGGAAGCGGAAATGTATGACAGTTGTGCATATCATCGTCTCCAGTTCCTATTACACGGCGCATGCGTCGACAGATAACAACACGTGAATGCATATGCAGGCGTATGCAGGTCTTCGTGTTTTCCTCGGGGGCTGTTGCTAGCATCGCATTCTCCTCGTTCTACTTACTAACGCTCTCGTTCTTCTTGCTTTTGTTCTTTCCTATTCCTCTGTAGCTTCGTCTTCCTCCTCCACTCCTCGCTCTCCCCTCGCCTCCTCGTCTTTATCCTGATGTCCTCCGTGGGCGACAAATACCATTATAGCTACTCACCTAATTCCGCCAGGAGCTGCCGCAGATCCGCAGTAACAACAAAATCCATTACATGTGTATACCATATACATATGCACATTTGCACGCACTCCCCATAGTTTATATGGTTATATATGTGTATATATATATATATATATATAGGTACATGCATTGTACGTATATTTCTATATATGTATATATATAGTTAGTTAACTATATCAGTAAATATCCTGTAGATTCCCCGTCAAACAATTAGACACCTCTATCTGAACAAGTACAAAATTACGTTTGTCTGTATATGTGTCGACTTATACACGAGTCCGTTGTATCGACTTATACACGAGTCTGTTGTATAGAGGAATGCGCTGTGAAATTGAATGCGCCATATTCTACTATGTTGTACTCATTCGTCTGCTCTCTCCTCTTATTCTTCTTCCTCCACCCCCCTCATCTCCCTCCTCCTCCTCCTCCTCTTCCTTCTCGTCCTCCTCCTCCTCACATTCGGTCCAGTCGCCACAATCGTCGCCCTTCCTCGGGTTGCACGATGCGTTGGGCGGCTGCGGCACTAGCGGGCCAAGCACAGCGGCTTGCTGAGCACAGCGGGTCGACTAGCGTCTACTGTCTCTCGGTTCGGATGACGACGCCGTGAATTGCGGATCGTATTCGGCTGCTGAGACAGGCGCATCATCATCATCAGTTCGTTGTCCTCTGCAGATAGAATAGGCGATGGAATCGTCTGACTTTGCGCGAACCGAGTCTTACGGTCGATTGTCTTTGCAGGATGGCTAACTTATCGGCTGACAGTGAGACGGCCGACGGGGTCATGACACGGACTGGCATCAGCGACACGACGAGGATGGACGGAAGAGGAGGAGGAGGAACTGGAGAAGCTGGAGGAGGAGGAGGAGGGCGAAGGAGCAACAGAAACGGAATGGGGATCTTTGGAAGACTCAGCAACCGGTCGCTGTTCATCTTCAGCGAGGAGAATTTCGTCCGAAAATACGCCAAGGCGATCATCGAATGGGGATATCCTTTTGACATCGGAACCCTCACCGTCATCCATCAAAGTAACACGCATCGTTGAGTCTCATTATTTTGTCGTTCATATATGTAGGCGTAAGTAGGCGCTTTTAGCGTTTATAAGAAGTTATATTGTCGCATCGTACGCCTGTGGTATGGTACTCTTGTGCTGTGGTACGCTTATGCTGTGGTTCTCTTGTGCTGTGGTACTCTTGTGCTGAGGTACTGTTGTGCTGTGGTACTCTTGTGCTATGGTACTCTTGTGTTATGCTACGCTTATGTTGTGTTACCTTTGTGCTATGGT
>OY744615.1:38165388-38170388 GCA_963556255.1 Allolobophora icterica
GTCGAGATGCCTCGAAATAACAGCAGTATCTTAAGCGGGCACGACACAGTCGTCTGAAGTTTTAACTGACGACAGTGACACAGACAAACCAGAGGAATCTGCTTCGGAAGATGATATGGAATTTGAAGCTGCATCAAGAAAAAAGTTTCCAACACAGCTAAAACAACAAACAGGAACAATGACATTCGTACAACCAAATGTGTTAAGCCAACAAAACCTCGTGTCACTTGCAACTCGACTGAAGATGACGCCAGTACAGTAAGCAGCGTTCGCGCAAGGATTGATAACTGAGTCTGGAGGTGATGTACCTTTCGTTGCTACTTCATATGTGACTGCAGATCGCGCTCGACGCAGGTAGTGCAGGTAGTATAGGTGAAATAGCATCAAAGATTCAAGACGACTGGATACCACCAAAACTATGCACTCTGCATTGGGATGGGAAGATAACATTCACTCTTACAAATCACCATGTTACTGAAGAACGTTTGACTGTAATTGTGGGTGATGCAATACAGTTGAAGTTGCTGGGAGTGCAAGTTACTTCAAGGCTACGAACCACTCATGCGGAGAAATCATTGCAGAACTAACAATGAAGCTCATGACAAAATGGTCAGGCTGTCGTCATCATATTGGTGAAGTTCTTCCATCTCATGTGTTCACAGATCTGAAGATCGAAGCATCAAAGTCATCAGATGTCACATTGTTCACAAGGCTTCAACGAAATTGAGATTTGACACCAGACAATTTCTGTCAGGTTCTTCCATTTTGTCCAGCTGATCATGACATGAAGGTCCAAGAGCTCCTGGTGATGACGAAGGCTGATGTGATCGCCTTAACCAATGAACAGGTTGAATTTCTACTTGACGATTATTGCGAGTTTACTGAGCTATCACTTGTTTACTTACCTGCTTCTAAGGGTGAAGTGACCTTTAGAAGACCTGGTACTTTACACAGGGCAAAGTGGATGGCTAAGTTGATCTACAGCCTTAAATTGCTCTTTCTGGGTCACAAATCGCAGAGCTGCTGCCAGGCACTATAACCAAAAGTTATAAAAGGCCATGAATACATGCATTTACAACTTTTGTTACTCATGTGTATGCTGCATGGTGGCTCACACGTAAGAAAACCCGTTGACGCACCCTGGAATGATCTACAGCTGTACAAGCGGTATTGGAGTATCAGGCTGTTGACACAGTTATTTCCCAATCAGCAATTCTGTTTTTGGTACATTTCACATAAAAATTAACAAGTTTGCAATTCGACATTGCATATTGCATGAAAAATTCATTTTTTGCAATTTTATTGTCTTAAACAATTAATAAGAAACACCAGAACAACATGGGATTTGATATTTAACATTGTTTTAGTCATAGTATCTCTAAAATTAAGTGATTACCTGTGATTTCATACGTATGATTATATAGAAGTTGCTTTTTCAGGTTACTCGGATATATGTTTGCTCCTGGAGGGACCTCTAAATGAACATAGATTTAAAAAATCTTTTGCTAATTTAATGGTGGTCATAGTGGAACACAATGCAAATACAGACAGCTCTATATATACACTTCAAATTTTTGCAATGCATTTGTGATGCACCCTAATACACACACACACATACACACATACATGCATAAACACATACATACATAAACACATACATACATACATACATACATACACACAAACAATCATACACGCATACATACACGCACATCTCACACACATACATACACGTACACCACACACATACATACACACATACATACATTCGCACAGACAATCACACACATACATACACGCACACCACACATACACACACACACACACACATATACACACATACGTACATACATACATACGCTTACACAAACATACACACATACATTCGCACAGATAATCATACACACATACAATAAAATCATACATACACACACGTACATACACACAGACAATCATACACGCATGCGCACACATACACACATACACCTATATACACTAATACACTCTGCTAGATGCATACTTTGTCCTACTTGCAATCGTAAACTATTTTTAAGCGTCCGTAGCAATCGGTTCAATTTATCGAATTTATTCGTAAGTAAGTAAGTAAGTAAGTATATCCACTTGCGCTATACAAATCGTGGAGACAACGATTGGGTCAAGTAGGCCTACCGTTGAGGAACTGAACAAGTAGGCCTAGTCTTGAGGGGCTTAAGAAATGAGCCTATACCATTGACGAGCATAATAAATAGGCCTGCCGCCATGGGCTTCAGATTCAGGCGTATACCCACGAGGCGATTCAGAAATAGACCTGCCCTACAGGGACTTCAGAGATAGCGAAGAGATAGGCCTATAGCCATATCCTTGAGCCTTGAGGGGCTTCAGAAACAGGTCTTTGGTAAGGATCGTCGAAATCAGTGACATTTCCCACCTTGCATCCTACGCCTCTGTTCCTTAGAGATCTGAAGAAACAAATATAAGCTGCTCTGTCAGTTCTGAGACGTTCCTCGAAGGGTGATGTCAGTGTTGAGATACACTGTATGTATTGGCCTTATATATAATTAGACACAAGTATACGTTAATCGATAAGCAGTGGATTCAATGCGCATGTCTGTACGTGTGTAGTGTGTATGTGTGTGTGTGTGTGTGTGTGTGTGTGTGTGTGTTCGTATGAGTTTGTGCGTGTGTTTGTGTTTGCGTGTGTTCACGTGTGTTTGTGTGCGTGTTCGAATGTGTTTGTGTGTGTTTGTGTGTGTGTGCGTGCGTGCATGTGTGTGTGTGTGTGTGTGTGTTTGTGTGTGTTTGTGTGTGCGTGCGTGCATGTGTGTGTGTTTGTGTGTGTGTTTGTGTATGCGTGTGTTCACGTGTGTGTGTTTGTCTGTGTGTTTGTGTATGTGTGTTCACGTGTGTGTGTGTTTGTGTGTGTGTGTGTGTGTGTGCGTGTGTCCGCGTGTGTTTGTGTGTTTGTGCGTGTAGGTGTGTTTGTGTGTGTATGTGTGTGTGTCGCATCGACTTTAGCCCATGCAGTCGAGTACAGTTCAGATTTTTGATCGAAATCTCTGGATCTGCCTGCAGCGTGAATTCTAAAAATAGTCCTGCAGTCGACGTGTGTCTAACAATCGATTGTTAATGCGATAATGACGCCGATGAACACCAATTAAATGCGAATGTGGTTACTGCGTCCTAATGAATGGCAACAGTTGCTATTAATGTCTGACAACCTCCTCTATGGCAGTGATAAAGATGACGAATCGATTTCTGCCTCTGCAGCTAATCTGACGCTAACGAATGGTCGTTATGACGTAACAAATGGTCGTTATGACGTTACAAACGGTCGTTATGACGTCACAAACGGTCGTTATGACGTCACATAATCGAAAGAATGAATTGGCGGGAACGCTGACGGCAGACGGACGTTAACTGATTGTGTCGCAGTCTTTGTTTCTTTCTTTGTGTCGGTCGCTCTCGTTGTTTGTCTATCTCCGACATTGTTAGAGGAGGAGTTCGTGGGAAATGACGTTGGGGAGTTGGTAGGGAGAGGGTTGGGGGTGGATTTAGGGTCGTGCTCGTGCAACGAGGGTATCGTCAACAGGGGTCGCTGGGTGACCAAAGAAGTCGGCCGTGCTTCTGCAAATAATAATACGACGTCAGTTTTGGATGTACAGTGGAACTGTGGATGGATGGATTGATGAATTGGATGGATGGATTGATGGGTGGATGTGTGGATGAATTGGATGGATGGGTGGATGAATGGATGGATTATGGATGGGTGGAAGAGAATACACGCATGGAAAAGACGAATAGTGAAGAGTGTCGACGAAATTTGAGAATGAAAGGGAAGGTCTGAAGAGAGCAGCGATGGTAGGATGACGAGAGGAGGAGGAGGAGGAGGAGGAGGAAAGTAGGAGAAAGAGAAGGAGGAGAGGAAGTCTGGAGAATGGAAGGTTGAAAATAGTGCAGTCGAACAATTGAATGGAAGAATGGGGCAGTGAAAAGGAGGGAAAAGGACAACCGCATACGGGGGATGACGGGAAGAGAGAGAGAGAGACAGACAGACAGACAGACAGACAGACAGACAGACAGACAGACAGACAGAGAAGAGAAAGCGAGAAGGAGGAGAGGGAAGGCTGAGCTAGAGGGCAATAGGTGCGAATGGGTTGAAGCGAGAGATCTTCGGCTGAGGGAGAAAGCGTGGCAAAAGCTGTTTTGTGGCCGCCATGACGTCAGAGAGCGCGTTTATGACCGACCATTGCGGGCAGAAGAGGACGAAGAGGAGGAGGAGGAAGAGGAAGAGGAGGAAGAGGAAAATGAGGAGGGGAGGAGGATTGCAGCGTCGTCGTGATTGCTTTGCGTTATTCTGAGCGACGTGGCGTCGACTGCGATGGTTGGTCGTCTGTTCTCTAATTCTCCCAATTCTCTCTCCATCATGACCGAGTTTACGTTGCTGCAATAGATGAGAGGAGAGGAGAGGATAGGAGAGGAGAGGAGAGGAGAGGAGAGGAGAGGAGAGGAGAGGAGAGGAGAGGAGAGGAGAGGAGAGGAGAGGAGAGGAGAGGCGAAGAGGAGAGGGCAGAGCAGAGAATAGGAGAGGAGAGGAGTAGAGAGCAGAGAAGAGCAGAGAATAGGAGAGCAGGCAATGGGAGAGCAGACAATAGGAGAACAGAGCAGAGAATAGGACAGGAGTGGACAGTGGAGAGCAGATCTGAGAATAGGAGACGAGAGCAGATAATAGGTAATCAGAGAATAGGAGATCAGAGAATAGGAGTTCAGAGCAGAAAAGAGCACAGAATAGGGCAGGAAAGGAGTGGAGAGCAGAACAGAGCTGAACAGAGCAGAGGAGAGAGGAGAGCAGAGAATAGGAGAGCATAGAATAGGAGAGCAGAGAATAGGAGAGCAAAGAATAGGAAAGGAGTGGAGAGCAGAACAGAGCAGAACAGAGCAGAGGAGAGAATAGGAGAGGGAAGCAGAGAATAGGATAGGAGTGGAGAGCAGAGAATAGGAGA
>OY744615.1:38177888-38210033 GCA_963556255.1 Allolobophora icterica
CTGTCTATGACTCTGTCTTTGTCTGTCTGTCCCTCTTTCTCTTTTATTCCTCTCTCCCTTGTTATTTATAGTTTATCAGTTTCGCCGTCTTTTTTCTCTCAGTCCTCCCCTCCCTTTACAACAAATACGCATAAACTAAGTGCATGATCGTTTCCTGAGGCTGGACATCGCTAGGGACACAGAACCAGCTGGGCCTGGCCAAGCGAATGGCTCGTTCATTAATATCAATTTCAGCGCAATAATCGCTCGGCCGATCTGCCTTTATTTTCCACAAACAAATTCACGTGAAATTAATCGCCTTGATTCCACCGAATTCTGTTTGCTCTTGAGACGAGAGATGCCAACCTAAGGGAACGACCGCAACCTTCGCAGCTCTTCCACCACACCGACCAATCCGTCCATATGTCCGTTCATCCATCCATCAATCCATCCATCAGCCAACCAGTCTATATATCTAACCGTCTGTCCATCCGTTCGTCCGTCCATCCATCCATCCATCCATCCATCCATCCATCCATCCATCCATCCATCCATCCATCCATCCATCCATCCATCCATCCATCCATCCATCCATCCATCCATCCATCCATCCATCCATCCATCCATACATCCATCCATCCATCCATCCATCCATCCATCCATCCATCCATCCATCCATCCATCCATCCATCCATCCATCCATCCATCCATCCATCCATCCATCCATCCATCCATCCATCCATACATCCACTCGTAGTCTAGTCTATTTTGTCTAATAAACCATTTAATACGAGCGGAGAGAGACAGAGACAGAGAGACAGAGAGGCAGAGACAGACATGCAGGCTTTTGGACAGATAGACGGACGGACGGACGGACGAACGGACAAACAGACAGACAGACAGACATAGATACCTAGCCTCAGAATAGGAGTGTTCCAGGAATGGCCAACAAGCCGAGTTATCAGACCATTGGCCACAGGAAGAAGGTCGAAGAATGGGACACACGTGGTCAGAAAGAAAGACACCGGACGGCAGCCGAGGAGGAGGAGTGGTCGGCCCACCCACTATTCAGCGTTTAGGACGAGTGGAGCTACAGAGGAAATGGCACACCACGCCTCACAATCGGGGAACTGAATGAAATTGATGTGGTCTCAGACTTCCATGTAATATGTAGCCTATGTATGTACAGTATATATATATATATATACATGTATGTATGTATGTATGTATGTATGTATGTATGTATGTATGTATGTATGTATGTATGTATGTATGTATGTATGTATGTATGTATTTATGCATGCATGTATGTATGTATGTATGTTTGCATGCATGCATGCATGTATGTATACATGTATTTATCTGTGTATGTATGTATTTATTGTATGTATTGCATATATGTATGCATGCATGTATGAATATACATATATATATCAATACGAATGTATGTATGAATGTATCTATAAATGTATGTATGTATGTAGGTATATATGTATTTAAGAATTCTCCTCAGGATTTAAATTCATCTGCTTTATCTATAATAACTGTTCCATTGATATGTTGTGTAGTTGCAAATCAGCAAATGAATAATTGAAATAGTTCATTAATTAAGAGACCAGCCTCAAGATACGAGCGTCGTAGGGTGTAATTACGATACTAAATTAGGCACTTGGCCGGACCAACGAATTGCCCATAGAAACAAGAATATATAAATATTCGTTTATTGGCGATAATTTGGTTGACACACCGCAACCAGTTACAAGATAATAGCAAATTGCAAAAGGAGGATATAAAATAATGTCGATTAATTAGGGACAACCACTCATTCAGAGAGTTTTGTTGTATCGTACTCTGGCAGAGAGACAGCGTGAGACAGCGTGGTAAATTTAGCAGAGAGACAGCGTGTTAAATTTAGCATGGAGACAGCGTGAGACACGGTGGTATATATAGCAGGGAAACAGCGTGAGACAGCGAGGTCAATTTAGCAGAGAGACAGCGTGAGACAGCGATGTAAATTTAGCAGGGAGACAGCGAGGTAAATTTAGCAGGGAGACAGCGCAAGACAGCGAGGTAAATTTAGCAGGGAGACAGCGTGAGACAGCGACGTAAATTTAGCAGGGAGACAGCGAGGTAAATTTAGCAGGGAGACAGCGCAAGACAGCGAGGTAAATTTAACAGGGAGACAGCGTGAGATAGCGAGGTAAATTTAGCATGGAGACAGCGTGAGACAGCGTGTTAAATTTAGCAGGGAGACAGCGTGAGACAGCGTAATAAACTTAGCAGGGAGACAGCGTGAGCCATTTGAATTTGGGAGAACCAAAACGAGACTAACCGTTCTGCTATAGAAGCAGACGAGAGAAACGGACCGCCTTCAGTTTGGTGGATTCTGTTTAACTGGTAAGACATTTTTCAAAATAGAATCTCCAGAATCTGCGGATTGATTTTGACGAGAGTTATAACGCGCTTCTAGAAGCTTTATCGAGCGATAGATTCAATTAGTTGTCGACTCGATAGTCGATCGTGATATTGGACAAATGCGATCGTAGTTGTGATATCGAAGTAGGCCTACTTGAGTCTTCGAGCTGTATAGAATCTGGCTTAATACGAAGAGAGCTTTGTAACAAGTGACGATAATATCGCTTTGAAATGAATACAAAGCTCCATAATTACGAATGCGAGACGGTTAAAGGTTAGCTGTTTATGGACCTTGTAAAGATTTTCTTCCAAATAGCCTATACATATATCTCTGGGCGTTTTAACATTTACGACGATAGTTGAGCGCATTTATTAAGCGCCAGTGTTTTGTGAGGGAAGGACTTGCTCGCGGTTCCTACACAGTAACCTTCCAATCAATACACCAAAAGGCTACGATTTTATCTCTACGCCCAAGCATCAATACATTATCCAACATTGTAATGGACGCAATTATAGCAATCAATAAACAAGCAGTCACTTCAAAGTATGAATATATATAGGCCCTATATATATAGGTAGATTATGTGTGTGTATGCATGTATGTATACTATGTATGTATGTATGAATGTATCTATGCATGCGTGTATGTATGTATGTATATGCATGCATGCATGTATGTACGTATGCATGTATACGCATGCATACATGTATGTATGACATAACATGTATGTATGTATGTATGCATGAATGTACGCAGGTATGCATGTGTATAGGTCTATGTATGTATGTAATGTTTGTATCTTGGCACTTATAGGTCTAATATGACCCCTTTTAAGTGTTTCACAATAGCGCTGCCTACGCTATCCTAAGTGCCTCTGACGTTCATTAAGAATAATACTAATACTAATAATAATAATAATAATAATAATAATAATAATGATTCGATAGGTGGCGCTTCGGCGTGTCGGACTCAGCTTCGCCTCGGCTCTTACGTTTTTACTAAAATATCTGAATTCTTTCAAAACATTGCTTTCGATAAAGTAGTTGTGACTAGTTCTAGTCACTGGTTACTAGTTTTTCGTTGTTTTTGCGTCTACTACGACTGTTTGTGCTAGTTTTGACCGATTATCGATACACGTTCGTTGCTGCAATGCACACCACTGTTTACAATAGCGTCGTCTTCCTTCTTCGCCAATTTTCGTCAAAGTTGCCCAGTGTGTCGGGCGCTTAAACGTTTCTCGTTTTACGGATTAATTGGCTCATCTATTAACTTGCGTATTCAACATTCCGACTGGACTATGCCAACTGACGTTTACGACGGCGACCTAATATGGTCACTTCGTGAGGCCGCTGCGCCTATTCGTCGACCAGTGCGGAAGATTTTATTCGCCTTCAACCTTTGGCGTCCTGCCTCTGTGGCCCCATGGCCGAAACGTCGCTCTCGGCACTTACTTAATCAGTCTACGCCGACCACCCCTATTCCTTCTCCTCCAACATCGATCCAAAGGAGGCTTCGCGTTGCCACATGGAATGCGAGATCTTTGCGGCACAAATACGTGGCTGTCTCAGACTCCATCACACATAATGCTCTCGATCTTCTCGCTGTCACTGAATCCTGGCATGAATCCTCTCTCGATGTACCAGTGCTACGATCAACACCCTCTGGTTACGCTTCGCTTGACAGCCCTAGACTCGACACTTCGGGAGAGGTCTCTCGTGGAGGAGGCATCGTCCTCTTCTACAAAGACACTCTTCGCGTGAAGCAGATCACCATCTCTTCTCCTCCCACCACGTTTGAGGTTCTCGCCGCCTCTGTTTCTTCTCCTCTGGGCCCCACCACTGTCATCACTATCTATCGCCCCGGATCGGCTCCTGTTTCCACTGCCTTCTTCACCGAGTTCGCCGCCATAATTGAGCAATTTGCGCTGTACAACACACAGATTGTCGTCCTCGGCGACCTCAACTTGCATCTGGAGGATCTCTCTTCGCCGTCTACTCTAGAATTCACTTCAATCCTCCAACAGTACGGCTTAATCCAGCACGTCGCTGCTCCAACCCACCAGGCTGGCGGCTGGCTCGATGTCTTCATCACTCGTGATGACTGCGTCCCTGCTGATCTGAACATCTTTCCTCCCGTCATCTCAGACCATGGGCTGGTCTTCGCTGACATTCCCTTCTTCCTGACGGCACCTGTCTATGTTATTCGTCAGTCTCGTGGCTGGAAGCGCCTGGACCGTGAAGCTTTCCAGTCGGCTATCCTTGCTGTTCCAGCCTTCTTTGACCCGGGCCAGTTTGTCGGCTCTTCTACTACCGAACTATTTGACATTTATGAGAGCTCTATGACAGCCATCATCGATCGTCTTCTTCCATCCCGTCCGGTCAGACATCGCCAGCACCCTCTCTCCCCCTGGTTCGATGCTGAATGTTATTCTCTTCGACGTCAAGCCCGTCGTCTTGAACGCGTTTACCAGCGCACACGCTCGCCAACCGACCAGTCAGCATGGATCCAGTTTGTCCGTGGGATGCACCGACGTCATCGTGAGAAGGAAAAGGATCACTGGGAGCGTCTGATATCATCCAACGCCAGCGACCCACGGCGGCTTTGGTCGACTTTCAATGACCTGCTCGGCCGTCATCGATCAGCACAATCGCCTGATCCTTCCTTTACTGCATCCGACTACTCGAACTACTTCGCTGCTAAAGTCCAATCGGTTCGCAACGACACCGCTGGTTCTCCTCCGCCAGACTTTCCTACTACCAACCATCGGCTCTCAGTTCTTCACGAGGTCTCCAGTCTTGAGCTGCGCAACATCATCTTGGGTTCTGCTGCGAAATCCTGTGAGCTTGACCCCCTCCCTCCTTTTTTGCTCCAGGATTACATCGATGTCCTCCTCCCTTTCCTGACACTACTATGCAACTCCTCGCTCCGTGACGGTACTCTTCCAGCTTCGCAGAAGAGGTCGATTGTTACTCCTATCCTCAAGCAAGCCGGTCTCGACTCTTCGGACCCTGCACACTTCAGGCCCATTGCGAACGTCTCATTTATTTCTAAAATCATCGCGAAATTAGTCGCTCAGCAATTATTGACTTACCTTGATGCTAATAACTTACTTCCTGTCTATCAATCTGGCTTCCGCAAAGGTCATTCTACAGAAACCCTTCTCCTTCGCCTCCTCTCTGATTTCTATGGCGCCATTGATCGCTCCCAAGTCTCCCTTCTTGCACTCTTCGATGTCAGCGCTGCCTTTGACTCGGTCGACCATGACATCCTCCTCAATCGCTTGTCTGTATCATTCGGTCTATCTGAAAAGCCCCTTGAGTGGCTAGCCTCCTACCTTTCTGACCGCTCCTCATTGGTTGTCTACTGTTCTACCAGGTCCCTCTGGACCCCAGTCCGTTTTGGCCTTCCTCAGGGATCAGTTTTGGGTCCCCTCCTCTATATTATCTTCACCTCTGATCTCAGTCGCCTTCTTGCCACTTGTTCTTTGTCCAACCATTTATATGCTGACGATATACAGGCTTACACCCACTGCTTTCCCTCTGACGCCGCCGCTGCAGTCCGCCTCATGTGCCACTCCACTGACTCTTTGACTGCCTGGATGTCTTCCAACCGCCTTCGCTTGAATCCCACTAAGACTCAATATATCTGGCTGGGCACCCCTAGGCAGCTTGCTAAGATTGATCATGCTTGTCTTACTTCTGAGTTCCCCTATATCGTCTTTTCCACCTCCGTCAGAGATCTTGGCGTCATCTTGGATTCAGAACTCACCCTCTCTCCGCATATCTTGCAGCTGAGCCGGGCTTGCTACTTTCAGCTACGACAGCTTCGCGTTGTTTCCCGCTCTCTTTCCCCCCAATCTGCTGCTACTCTCGTTCATGCATTCATTACCTGTCGGCTTGACTACTGCTGCTCCCTCTATATTGGGCTTCCCCTCACTCGACTGAACTGTCTGGAACGCGTATTGCGTTCTGCTGCGCGTTTGATTGGGAGCATACCTAAATTTGGCCATGTTTCTGAATACATGCGTGATGTCCTCCACTGGTTACCACTCTCGCAACGCATTGTCTACCGGGTTGCCTCCATTGTCTGGAAATGTCAGCTTGGCTGTGCTCCCTTCTATCTGCGTGAGCTCTGTTCTCGTGCCTCTGTTCCACCTGGTCACCGCTCTCTTCGCTCTACCACCCGTGGTGATCTCTCTGTTCCTTTTGCACGCACCGCTACTATGCAGCACCGTGCTTTCTCCGTCGTTGGTCCCAAAATTTGGAATGGGCTTCCTTCTGAGCTGCGGTCTCTTCCTCGAAACTCATCCACCGCTTTCTTCTCTGCTCTAAAGACTTTTCTCTTTCGCCGGGGTTGGGCTGGGAGCGCCTCTGAATAGATTCCTTGAAGGGGCGCTATATAAATGTTTGATTGATTGATTGATTGATTGAATAATAATAATAATAATATTTAATAATAATAATAATAATAATAATTAATAATTAATAATAATAATAATAATAATAATAACGATTCAACGTTTCAACGCGGTGGCCTTTAACTTTCAACAACTTTAACTTAGACGAATAGGGCCCATTCCAGACAAATCTACTTTGTAAATAATGTTGAAGTCCCTGAGGGATCCTGTATACCTCGGGGCAAAAAAAAAATAATAATAATTGATAATAATAATAATAATAATAATAATAATAATCTGTTCTTTAATTATGCGCCTGCAAACGCACTGCGCTGTATACAGTGAACATACATATAGTAGAAACGGCAGCCACGCAGGGCGCCTTACATACATGTAAATAGTAGAAGCACATGATAACAGTTTTACAGGAGTCGAATATAACTGTTTAAGCCACAGATATTAAATTATTGACAGATGCGAAGCTCCTCCCCTTTTTGTGTAATTAGGTCAAAAAGCGCCACCTAGCCGCTCAGGGGAGAGAAAACACGCGTGGATAGCATTACTGATGCCGCCGATACACTGTTTGTGTTAGTATAGCTCCTTCAAACATAGTTTAAGCCAGTTTTCTCGTTCTCTGCCTCCTGCTCGGCCTCCTCCCTTTTTCCTATCCCCCTCCTCATGCATTCCTCTTCCTCCTCTTCCTATTTCCCACCTCCTGTTCCTCTCATCATGGACTTCTTGGCATCCTATTACCCTCCTCTTGCACTTCTTGGCTTCCTTCCTCTTCTCCTCGTATTCCTCTTCTTCAATATCCCACCTCCTATTCCCCTCCTCCTGCACTCTTTGGCCTCCTCCTCCTTCGTCTTCCCCTCCTATTCCTCTTCTTCCTATTCCTCTCCTCATGCACTTCTTTGCTTCCTATTCCCCTCCTCCTGCACTTCTTGGCCTCCTCCCCTTCTTCTCCTCCTCCTATTCCTCTTCAACCTCTTCTCCTCCTATTCTACTTCTTCCTATTCCTCTCCTCAAGCACTTCTTGGTCTCCTCCTTCCTCTCCTTCCTCTTCCTCACCTCCTATTCCCCTCCTTATGTTCCTTGGCCTCTTATTCCCCTCATGCACTTCTCTATCTCCTACTCCCCTCCTCCTGTACTTCTTGGCCTCCTCCTTCCTCTTCTCCTCCTATTCCTCCTATCCTATTCCTCTTCTTCCTATTCCTCTCCTCAAGCACTTCTTGGTCTCCTCCTTCCTCTTCCTCACCTCCTATTCCCCTCCTTATGTTCCTTGGCCTCTTATTCCCCTCCTCATGCACTTCTCTATCTCCTACTCCCCTCCTCCTGCACTTCTTGGCCTCCTCCTTCCTCTTCTCCTCCTATTCCTCTTCTTCCTATTCCTCTCCTCAAGCACTTCTTGGTCTCCTCCTTCCTCTCCTTCCTATTCCTCACCTCCTATTCCCCTCCTTATGTTCCTTGGCCTCTTATTCCCCTCATGCACTTCTCTATCTCCTACTCCCTCCTCCTGTACTTCTTGGCCTCCTCCTTCCTCTTCTCCTCCTATTCCTCCTATCCTATTCCTCTTCTTCCTATTCCTCTCCTCAAGCACTTCTTGGCCTCCTCCTTCCTCTTCTTCCTATTCCCATCTTTGTGCACTTCTTGGCCTCCTCCTTCCTCTTCTTCCTATTCCCATCTTTGTGCACTTCTTGGCCTCCTCCTCCTTCCTCTTTTTCCTATTCCTCTCCTCACGCACTTCTTGGCTTCCTCCTTCCTCTTCTTCCTATTCCCATCTTTGTGCACTACCCTCCTATTGTTTCTCCTCCCCTTCCTTCAATTCATATTCTTGTCCACCTGCTCTTGTCCCTATTTCCCTTCCTCCTTGTTCTGTTCCACCTCCTCCTATTCATCCTCATCCTCTTCTTCTTCTTCTCAGAGACAGAGAAGACTACATGTCATTCTGGGAGATATTTAATACACAATGAACAAAACAGGGTTAGGAAATAGTTTGATACATGCAAGAATCAGTTATTTCAAAGTCATGACAACAACAACCGATCAGTATCGTTAATGAGTTAATGAACTGTGTAACATTCAAAGTCAAAGGCAAAGTCAAAAACTAAACTAACTGTGGAACATTCCACAGGTCAATACATATAGGGACTACATTTATATTCACCACGAAGGTAGAAACCACAAAACAAGAAATTAAGCACTGACAGATGCAAAACTGGCAGATATCAGATGATCAATTCATGATCTAATGTAATGTTATGTCATATACCAATACCATCTTGGCTGGTGGTACGTTAAATTGGAATAAGTTCAGAGGTACGACAAAAGATTCTAGCAATCTCGCATAAGCATAAACATGTATATTGTATAATTGCAACAGACACACCAATTTTAAACTTTTTACAGGATATAAAGTATAACCCAAGCTATTTCAAATCCTTCACCCAATCAGTAGGGTGTGATCCAAGGACCAGAATATAGTATTGGTAATTACAAGAAGGACCAACACAGAATAACCTAGATTTGTTGGCATTAAATATTATCACAAGTTCTGCACCTTTCTTAACACATTCATCATTACATCAAGTTCTGCACCTTTCTTAACACATGTAGCAATCATTTGAGGCAAATAACAGTATAAAATTATGAGGTTTACAGAGTATATACATATAAATATATATATATAAATATGTATACAAAAGATGGAGAAAGAATACCACCCTGCCTAATGGTCATCAACTTCAAAACTATTCCAGATAATCATATAAAAGTCAGCAGTTCATTACTTTCTTAGCTTTACGATTGCACTTAAGTTTACGAGTGCGATCAATCTGCTGCAGTTCACGGTTTCGGATTCGGATGAAATGATGAATACGGACACGAAGCAACAAATTCAGCAGATATTCTCGTTGCTGTGTCTGATGCTGTTCGCAAACCGAATCAATGTGGTAACTCCCAACATCAACACAAGCCAAAACACATTGTTTCAAGTTGTGTATAACATTTTGTCCAGAAATCAATGATTCAATGTTCACCTGTACCACCTTCTCAAGGTTTGCAGTAAGTTCATAGAGTTCTTGTGAAGGTGTCAGCAGTCCATGCTTGGCCCAGTCAAACACTTTATGCTGTATGAATGCAAGACGTGGTTCCCTCGATGTACGTAGTTCATCCCGAGATCGTGCAACTGATATTTCATAGGATCTCGAACAATTCTGACAGTCAAGTTGCTTGTAGCCTTTCATCATTGCATATCCAGCCAGGTAAGACACTAAACTGTCATCTGTAGGATTCAGCTGGAACATCAGTGGCCAGTCAGTGAGTGCGGTGAAACTGTCATCCATCAGCGCAGTCGACTCTTCCGTTACAACTTGAGAATTTGTAGCATGGGATGACGATGGCTGAGGTTCTTCACTAGCAGATGGTATTACACTCACGTCAGAAAATGTTCCAGGCCTATCTGTCAATGGTCCTTCTGTTATCAAATCTGGAGATGATTTTACCACCATACTGGAGTTACCTGTGCTAGAACCAAGGTTGAGTCACAGAAACACCAAGAAGCTTGTACAAGACTTGATGTGATGGTTCTTGGTCACACACTAAAGCCACTACTCGCAGGCCAATGTCCTCCAGTAATGACACAATCTTAGAGATCATTTCCTTCAGCGTTGCTGCCTGTATAGTATGTGCTCCAAAAAAATGTCCCACTGGCTGTTTCCATCTGGTTGAAATTCCACGAACCATAAACTGCACTGCCTGTCTTGCAATCTCTGAATTCTTTCCCCCAAAATCACTCAAATCTACAAACCCTGAGACTGTATCACTGGACTCAAAATACTGCAATTTACTTTTCAGTGCCATGCCATCAAACGTAAGAATGCAGTATCTTTCAGACGGTGTCATTGACTCGATGCGCTTTTGCAAGGCTTCAAAATAATCAGTTTTAAAACCACAGCCACTGTTAAACTTGCCAATGAAAGACTGCAGAGTGCGTTCTGATGGTAAGTGAAAACTGGTGCTCATAAAACAATAGGCTGATGGACTCTTGTAATATAAGCCAAGTGCTAGCAGTTTGTCCTGCACAGTAAACCTCATTCCAAACTTTGAGCATTTACATGCACGAATTTGACTCTGAAAAAACTGTCTCTGACTCTCTGGTAGGCAGTTAAAGTCGTCACATAATGAACAGGTGCAGGTCGGCTGTTTGCTTTCATGTACATTTGTGTCAAGCAGTTTCGAAGAGGATAACCTTGGATTTTCGTTCTGTCTGCGAACACGATGCAAAGCCACGCGAGCACGGTTTAAACTTGCCTTTGTGTATTCCAACTTACTAATTAATGCTGCCTTTTGTGGTGTCAGTTCTGGAGATTTTAGAGCAGGTGATTCGATGGATTCTGATGTTCTCACAATCACTGACGACGATGCAAAAACTAACGCATTGTCAACTTGTGCACAATCATCGATTGCTTTCACCTTTTTTGAAATGCTGTCTCGTTCTGTTGGTGGTTTCCTTTTCTTTGGAAGTTCTGCTGTTGATGACTGTGGGAAGTTGAAAATTGTAGGCACAGCATTATGGACTAGTGAATTTCTGTTTGTGACGTTCATAAACATCCGATCTTCAAAGTGTTCGCCACAGACCATATAATTACTATTCAGTTCAGTGGTTGTCTTTTTGTCGAGGTTTGCTGTGCGACAGTTGACAACCCACTGTTTTGATCTAAAATGCAAAATGAGATTCACATCCAGAATGCATATAAACACAACATTTTTGCTTCACTAACAACATTTGCAACCACACCCATAAATAATTACATTGAGTTTAATCCCAAGATATATCGCCTATCGATTGTCTAACATGTTCTTCTTATTCTTTTCATGAATGTATTGTCGCATCAACATTGTGCGACCTGGTGTTCTTTTGGTCATCATGTGGTTGTTGTTGATGATGGAACCTTCATAAAATTTGGGCTGATGCTCATATTTCGACAAGAACTTTATGCTTACCATTCCTTAAAACCTACTTGCTCGGCTCTCTGTCTGTCTGTCTGTCTGTCTGTGTCTGTTCTTCATAATCTAAAGTCTTTTCTGATTCCACGAGGCTCACACACTGAGGGTGCCTCTGAATAGTTTGCACTGTGAGAGGCGCTTTATAAATTCCTAGATGCCATACCATACCATGTCATATGCAAAACAATGCTTCAGCTTACTTGTTTTCCATCTGTATAGAATAATAGAATAGTGTCATATTTTAAACATCGATCGCCATCCTGGCCCATCCAAATTCAACCTGCACTAAATTGCGACTCTATTTAAGCAGGACACAGGTCCTTCATGGGTCTGCCTGTTTAATTCAGTAGTCGTACTCAACCTGTACAATTCGTACGTAAAGAGGCGCTTATGCAAACATGTATATAAAATTCAGTTTGTTAAATTTTGTGGGATCAATAAAAAAATTATTGCTTGATTCGTGTGAAAACGGCGAATATTACCGAGATGTTAAGATAGGCTAATCGGCACGATGTAAATCTAATGGCAAGTACCAGTCGATCAACGAATCTGTCGCCGACTCACAGAGACACCTCACGTTGATTTGAAAAAAGTTATAGTTCGTACCTCTCAGAATCCTTCGGAAATCCGAAAAAACTTAATTTCTTCTTTCCTTTCACGTTGTAGTACGTATTGTTACAGTAAACAACAGCGCAACCCTTGTGATTAGACGCCATCGTAGTGTACGCTTCTTTCTAACCCCTTCGTCGGTAGATGGCAGGCCGTGTACCATTGATTACATGATTTTGCACGGGCAGACGACCGCGCTGCGCCTATTAGTAAATGTACCCTATTTGGTTTAAGCGGCAGCTACACGGCGTCATCATGGCCTACATTCATTTAACCACTGCCACCTAGCGAGTGGAAGGCTGAATAAACCTTGCGGGGTCTACCGGGTTCGATCTTGGTACCTTCAGCTTTTCACGCCAGTGTGTTATCCATTACTCCCCCGGGGCGCACACACATCTGTAAGCAAATAAAGGTGCGATTATTACACAGTCATCACCGACGAGCTCTCGCACGCACGTATAGCCCAGCCAACGGATAGCAATGCAGCTCCTCCGCAGCAAATCTTCTGATCACTCGACAGAAAAACGCTAATCAATCTATCTGGATGTGTAAATGAGCATTTTTATAGCTCCATCGGAGTGCCTCTCGACGCCAGGCTAAGCGTTATTAGATCATTAGGAGCAGTAAATTTTCATCGCTGAGGATTTAGCGTTCCATAGATCACTGTCGATCTTTCATCGTCGTCAGTATAAATAAATATTATGTTTTCACGATTTGCGAAATCGTTTTCATCATTGTTCATGGGATGGGGGTGCTCGCACGGGCGTCGCAGGAATTTTTGGGGGGGCAAAATTTTTTTAGGTGGAGCCAAGTGACGTTTTTTCATGGGATAAACACAGAACGCATGACAGCTTCAAAAATAAATAATGGTCAAGGACTTTCCTAGATAATTAAGTGTTTTTTGCACTGAAAATCATGTTGGACTGTTGTAAATAATCACAATAATCAAAAGATTGTTTTTGAATATTTGCAAAATCTAGGGGTAAATGTCTCCCACCCCCGCCGGATGCCCATGGGTGTTCGATAGTGTAGTGGTTAGCGTGCAGGACTTTCAATCGAGAGTTCAGGGGTTCAAGCCCCGCCAGAGCAGAAATTTGGTTCGAGATTTCTGTTCCATGTGCATTGTGCACCCCCTAGCCAGCTCGGCTATAATCAGTACACTGACCGTACACTGTCGGTGGGAAGATGAGACGGCGAGGGAGAGGACTGGTCATTCATCTTCACATGCCGAGGCTAAGAAAATGAAGTCGCTAACACTTCATACTCATGACTGTTTTATGGCTAGCTTAAGGGCCTGTTCTTCTTCGTCTTCATAGGATGCATCTATATCTAAGGCATATTTTGCCATAATCATCATCATCATCATCATCATCATCATCATCATCATCATCATCATCATCATCATCATCATCATCATCATCATCATCATCATCATCATCACTATTATCGTCATCAGCAGCAGCAACAACAACGACAGATTTAGCAATAATAGATATAACAACTACACCAAAACAATCATAATCATCACCGTTGTTATCATGTCGTCTTAGCATTGCACTTCTTCTGTTTAGCCTATGAATGATGATAGTTTTGACGATGACGACACGATATCATCATTGTCAAAATCGTCGTCGTCATCGCGAAGACGATGATAATGACGACGACGACGACGATGATGATGCGATGATCTGTTTGCGTTGTTCTCTGGATTGGCTTGGCTCTGCGATGTCCTATAGGGAGATAGTGGGCTTGACTTCTCCTTTATGTTTCAATAAAATTGCTTTATGACGGAATCCGGCGAATGTCAACGTAAATCTATCGTCCATGTACACACACTCCCTTTCTCTCCTGTTCGTTCCTCCTTCTCCAGTCTCCTGCTTCTTCTCCATGGGTTTCATCCGTTAGCCGCCTCTATCTAGCTCTGTCTGTCGTTCTGTCTGTCTGCCTGTGTGTCCGTCTCTCTCTCATTCTGTCTCTCTCATTCTGTCTGTCTGTCTGTCTCTCATATTCTCTGTCTGTCTGTCTGTCTGTCTGTCTGTCTGTCTGTCTGTCTGTCTCTCTCTCATTTATCTGTTTCTTTGTTTCTGTCTGTCTCTGTCTGTCTGTGTCTCTGTCTGTCTCTCTGGGTCTCTGTGTCTCTGTTTCTGTCTGTCTGTCTGTCTGTCTGTCTGTCTCTCTCTCTGTCCCCGAGGGATTATCTTTCGTACTCAGAGTTCGGCCTGTGTATACGACTCGGGGAAAGATATCGTGATGTGTAGACTCTACACATTTGTCGATAATGGAAAAGGCGCCTCTCTTTCCTGTCTGTCTCTCTATCTGTCACTGCGTTTGTTTCGTTGTTTGTGTCTTTGTCTATCTGTTCCCGTCTGTCCGTATGTTTGACTGCTATCGCAGTTTCTGTTGGTGACACACGTCTGTCGCTTCTTCTGCATCTGTCTCTTTCTACGTATGTGTACGTCCGTCTGTCTCGCTCTGTGTATCTGTCTCTGCGTCCGAGTCTAATCCTTTGATGTCGCCTCTCTGTCATTCCGCGTCCATGCGGCTTTTCTTGTTCCCAGTTTATTGCCTTTATCGTTTCCAGTACCTTTTCCTTTCCTGCTGTTGGTGCGATTAATAAACCTCCATCCCTTGTTTGGTCTCTCCCGTTGTCCCATTCTCCGTCCCTCTCTCTGTGTCTGATTCTCCTCGTCCGTCCGTTTGTCCCATATATCATTACTTCTTCCGGGCATCGGTTGCCTAGTTGCACGGGTCCTGAATGATACGGGTGGCTGTGCGGAGAGAGGTGGGCTGGCGGTGGTTCGTTGGTTGAATGGGTGAAGGTCGGGAGTCGGTCTTCCTATTTCGTCGGTCCTTGGCTGTGCGCCGGGAGCCGTTGATTATGCATGTACGACGGATTCCTCTTATGGATCTAAGGAGGGAGGGAAGAAGGGACGCAGAGACGGGGAGACTCTCCACATCCGTCCCCCGATCCCTCTACCCTGTTTGTCTCCCTGTCCATCCTTTCTTCCCTCCCCGTCTCTGCCTCCCTCCTTCCCTGGAGAGAGAGAGAGACAGAGGGAGGGAGGGAGGGAGTGATGGAAGGATGATGGGAGATTGGGACGGGGGACGGAATATCAGAGTGACCATCGCCGCAGTTTCTTTCATCTTCGTCGCATCCTTTGTTGTTGCTCCTTGCGTGCGCAAAACGCAAATTAGGTCGAAGCTCCGAGGTGTCTTCAGCTGCAGCAGCAGCAATGGCATCATCATCACCATCATCAGCAGCCGTCTCTGCCTTCCCATTGATCCGCATCCTAACCAAGTATCAACGGAGCCCCGTAGCAGCCATAAAGCGTTTTAATTCCTATCGTCAGGATGTTGACAACTGCTCGTATACGGTGGTTAGTAACGGCCAATTCTTCTAAGATGACAATCCGACTTTGGTCAGCGTCTTCCATGGTTCTTGACGGCGTCCAAAGGACGATCTATGCGGGTCCTTTAAGCTGTCAACGCCCCACGCATCCCTCGAAGACTGTTCTGTCTTGCCGGGACTGGGCTCGGAGCTACCTCTGAATAGGTATCTCTTTGATCGGTGCTATTATATAGATGCCCAGAATGAGTGAATGAATCGCTGCTCTGCGGAAGAGTGTCCATCGTCGTGCGGGGAATTACTGAACAGAAATCACGAATACCGTATAAATTAACGTCTGAAACTTAAGGATTTGCCTTCAATACAGGAGCGGCAGTTGATGTCTGTCTCTTTGTCTGTCTGTCTGTCTGTCTGTCTCTGTCCGTCTGTCTGTCTGTCTCTGTCTGTCTGTCTGTCTGTCTCTGTCTGTCTGTCTGTCTGTCTCTGTCTGTCTGTCTGTCTGTCTGTCTGTCTGTCTGTCTGTCTGTCTGTCTGTCTGTCTGTCTGTCTGTCTGTCTGTATGCACCCAATCGTCACTATGGGTCCCTCTCTGTACGCCTGTAACGTAATATAGACATGGGTCTACTAGTTTATGTTCTGTAAATAAGTATGAACGCCAGTTGGGAGGTTGCTGCGGTCGCCTTTGCTGCGCCTCAGCCGCAGGGGCGTAACTTTGGTTTAGAAAGTGGGTGGAGGGAACCAAATTTTGTATCGTTTTCCCTCGCGACTTTTAAATAATTCTAATTGCGTCGTTTATGCGCCATGCCTAATAAATATCATAAATATAATGATGATGACGATGATGATGATGATGATAATAATAATAATAGTAGTAGTAGTAGTAGTAGTAGTAGTAGTAGTAGTAGTAGTAGTAGTAGTAGTAGTAGTAGTAGTAGCAATAGTAGTAGTAGTAGTAGTAGTAGTAGTAGTAGTAGTAGTAGTAGTAGTAGTAGTAGTAGTAGTAGTAGTAGTAGTAGTAGTAGTAGTAGTAGTAGTAGTAGTAGTAGTAACAATGATGATGGTGATCACGACGATGGTGATGCTTCGACAAAATAACAATGGACATTGCTTCTCCTGGGTATAAACAATTAAGGATCACAGGAGGAACAGTGAAAAAAGTGGGGTATGCATGGTTCCCTTCGCACTCCCCGAAAATTACGCCCATGCGCAGCCGAGTAATCTTTCAACCTCAGCGCGACTCTTCAGATTAGTTACCGTCGAGTTGTGCGAACAACTGTGTTACCTTTGCCTATTTTACCTTTAAATGTTTAGAACATATATAATGAAGATTCAACGCAAAGGACCGAGGGGCCTGTCACCTGTGAACGGAGAGGGATATCATTCCGAAACAGTTCCTAATAAATGCGAAGATTCGTGTAAACTTTGTCTGGAAGGTTCTAACATCTCTACCCTAAGAGCCTTGATCTGGAGGGGTGTTTGAGATGCGACTATTCTGCCATACCCTTATAGTCATCTGTGGCCTTGGGAGAAATGTATACCATGCATAATTATGTACTCAAATTGCAGCCCCCTCAACAATGCAGGTCGTGGAGAGAGAGAGAGAGAGAGAGAGAGAGAGAGAGAGAGAGAGAGAGAGAGAGAGAGAGAGAGAGAGAGAGAGAGAGAGAGAGAGAGAGAGTCCATTCCACTCCGCGGTTAACAGGTTTGTTTAGATTTCATGGAACAAACGCCTCTTCAGTCGATTATACTCTGCTCCTCCTCCTCCGTCTCTGTATCTGAGATCTCCTACGACCGTCTGCTTATATGTGTCGGTGTGTTTCTTTGTACCTGTCCGTCTCTCTCTGTCTGTCCATCCGTCCGTCTGTATGTCTCCGTTTTTCTGTCTGCCTGTCTGTCCCTCTGCCACTTTGTCCTATGGATCTCCCTGCGTTTTCAGTTCCTATGTGATTTCCTCACTGCTTGTCTTCATGCTTCTCTGTCTCAGTGTCTCCGCATTTCCCTGCGTGCAACTGCCTCCGTCTGTCTGGCCGCCATAGACAGACGAGTCCATTGTTGTCAGGGATTTTAATCCATCTCGATTGTCAGCTGATGGCAAGGCGCGACATGGGGTATGAATATTCATTATGCGCTTGATTGGCAGGCAATTCTTGCATGATTACGACTAAGGAGACGACGACGGGGGAGGAGTCTTCTCAGCGGACAATCTGATTAGTCCGAACGAGTCCTTACGCAGACGACAACAGACAATCACCAAAGCACACCAAGTATTAAAGTAAATATATATAGTAGCCAATATTATTGCTAAGCTTTTCGGAGCTTATATCATACATATATTTATATGCATGTATTGCTGTTATACCGGAACAAAGTTTTTCCTTGATTGGGTTCAGCTTCTGTTCGTGTCTCGGTGCAGACAGAGATAGACAGAAACACAGACAAAGACAGATACCGAGACACCAGCAGAAACTGGACCCAATCAAGGAAACGCTTTTTTTGTATATGATGTTCTCGCATTTCAAAGCTAACTTCCGAGTCGCTTCCCTTTGAACTTCGAACCGTTTTCCTTCGAACTTCGAACCGTTTTCCTTTGAACTTCGAACCGTTTTCCTTTGAACTTCGAACCGTTTTCCTTTGAACTTCGAACCGTTTTCCTTCGAACTCTTTTCCTTCGAACTTCGAACCGTTTTCCCTCTCACTTCGAACCGTTTTCCTTCGAACTTCGAACTCTTTTCCTTCGAACTTCGAACCGTTTTCCTTCGAACTTCGAACCGTTTTCCTTCAAACTTCGAACCGTTTTCCTTCGAACTTCGAACCGTTTTCCTTCGAACTTCGAACCGTTTTCCTTCGAACTTCGAACTCTTTTCCTTCAAACTTCGAACCGTTTTCCTTCGAATTTCGAACCATTTTCCTTCGAACCGTTTTCCTTCGAATTTCCTTTTGTCGTCCTTCGTCAAAGACAAATGTCGACGCCTTCTTCTGTTCTTCTGTTCGTTCTTCTATAGATCCAAGGGAGTGGCTGCTTCTGTTCGCTCGTGTGTGCGTATAAAGGGAGGCGTCGTCGTCTCATGAAACAGAACATCACGCGACGTTTCGGAGGAATTTCTTAATACACTTAGTCTGCAACGTCTTCCGAATTAAGAGTCGTAATTAGGCAGAGTATAGAGAAACAACCATATGGAGGGAGGGGAAGCGGAAGGAGGAGGATAGATGGAAGAGTGTGTCGGCGGAAATGTTGAGGAAAAAGTGGGATGCACGTGGAAAAGAATTTCGAATATCATAAAAATACTCTGAAATACGTGGTCGACAGACACATAGAGACAGACAGACAGACACATCGACAGACAGACAGACAGACAGACAGACAGACAGACAGACAGACAGACTGGAGGACGGAGAGAACGACTCACACACACACACACACACACACACACACACACACACACACACACACACACACACACACACACACACACACACACACACACACACACACACACACACACACACACACACACACACACACACACACACACACACACACACACACACACACACACACACACTGACAGACAGACAGACAGATAGACGGGACAGACAGACTGACGAACGGACAAAATGACAGCCAAACAGACTGACGGACAGACAGAACGACTGACAGACAGATACACGGACACACACACACGTACAGTATACAGACATACAAAGACCCGTGCAATACAAAAGAGTCAAGATCTATAGGTCACGTGCATTTATAATCAGAATTTTTCTGACGTCCTCATCAGATTAGTCGAAACGTATATCTTAACGACCTATAATGCAACATGTCAGGCGAAAGATTTCTGTATGCAACTTGCGCTTGCGCTATATAACTCCTCTTTACAAACCGACTTCCGTCCGCGTTCGTCAAGAGCAGATTAGACATGAAACCGGAAACTGAACGCCTTCTATGACATAGGTATAATTTGGATGTGTTTTCGTAAAGGTCAATACATCATTCCGTGTATATATATATATATTTATATGCACACGTATACATAGATACACGCATGATACATGTATATATTAAATATATATGTAATATATATATATATATATATATAAAAGCGACTTTTTGCTTGTTAGATATTATAATATATAGGATTATATATATATATATATATATATATATATATATATATATATATATATATATTATGTGATTCGCCGCGGGTAGAAAATGACCCAGATCTCTGCATATATATGTAGAATAACTTTGCTCTGAGGTTTTCGTTGTTATTAGGAGAGATGTGCCAACTTTTATCTCTCAATATGCCCCACAAACCAATCAGATAATGTGCCCGAAAATAACCACTTAAAAACTGCATATCTGAGGAAATTATTTTTGATATTTGCAGATATTTAAAAAGGGCCACGGTTCTGAAATATATAATTATATATATATACATAAATATATATATATATATATATAATTTATATATATAGATCTATATATATGTACATAATACATATAGATCTATGGCCTAAATTTCATTGATACTTTATTGCACTTGAAGGCATTTACCATCAATCGATAGGCCTACCTTGTGCATAATGGCGCCATCTAGATCTATGGCCTAAATTCCTATAGGCAATTCAGTTAGGCCTATAGACTATATAAATATAGGCTAGAATATATAGATTAGAAAAAGGTTTTACAGTCATCTTGCTAAATGTCGAAGTCGTTGCCATTTCTTCTCTGCTAATGAATACATCTTCCGTGTTGACGCTGTGTTCAGCGCAACCGAAACGAAAAGAAATTGGACGAAACTAATAGGTTGTTTTGGTTGAGTTGTTGAAACCAAAACCGAAACAGATACTTCCTTCGGTCGCTATGATGGCCTGCTTCTTGTGGAAACCGGTTCAACCGGTATGCATATAATAGACAAGAAGCATGATGTATGCTCTCTACCTGCAGCATGCCGGTGTTGGGTTTCTCACCTCACATGATATTGTGCGTCAGGGCATGTATAAAAGGTTTACGCTGCATTTCAGGAAGTTTAAATAAGACGTTAGTTTCATCTTAAATTGACTGGGTCATCCGAGCTTGTATACTTTCCTGCTAATAAAAGCAGTTTGTTTGTTGCAACCCATCCTATGATACAACAGACTTGCAGACCATTCTTTTCTGCGTGTAATCACATCACATCACAGGTGATGAATCGCACATAATGTGTGCAATGTATACATAGAGCATAAATGATTCATTAGTATGGACCGTGTGAAAGCCTCTTCTTTTGTGTGCAATGTATACATAGAGCATAAATGATTCATTAGTATGGACCGTGTGAAAGCCTCTTCTTTTGTCTCATTTCGTTTGTTCTCTTCAGGTGACACTTTGGATGAAACGGAATGGCTAGAAGGAGGTGTCATTACCTGAGATAACACCCAAATAATAGGGAGGGGGAAGGTGGAAGTTAGAAGGAAACAAAGGGAGAGCATGAGGGTCGAGTATAAGTGGGAGGATGTGGAGACTACAGGTGCTATAGATAATCGGATATCATAATGATACTTGCATGACATCCAAGGGCACAGCTGTATATTTCAAGGACCAGTCCTTTTTCTGTTCAGCAAATTCACCGTTGAAAATATTACGGCCAGTTCATTGTCTGCGAGCGGTCATGATGCAACAGTCATTTATCTACATCCAACCAGACACTATGGGGAACTCCACCACTGTCCGTTCTCTTGCAAATAATGCCAGTCCCAAACCTGGATAAAGGAGGAGGGCGATGCTAATCATCTTTGTTATGACACAGCGTCGTTAAACAGCAACTGCTCACTGACTATATGTATGGCTATCTATAGTAGACAACAGACAATGTATGCATCACCGTCTGGCACAAGGTCGGAGTGACTGCATGATTGTCCAATAGTTTAAGTACTGACTGCATGGTGTATTACGTCTTCCAAGCCATTGACATAATAGTTGTAATTAGTAACTTCTATTGCGACGTTGTCTATTGCACAAGGTGTCGTGTTTACTTCCCCCGCTCTTTGTTGAAGGGTGTCGTCATTTCTTAAAGAATGATCCGCGGGTGCAAACCAATCATGGTTCAAACTGATTCTGTGGGGATTTATAAGATGCCTTCGGCGAGATTGCCCATATAAATTTTAGTGTTAAAATGGCTTTGATGAGAATATTGGTAAAGAAAACAACGGAGGATAATTAATGCCAAAGTGAATCATTTGCGGGAGTATGTGCATAATCGGGAGAAAAAAAAATAGAAAATTGAGAAATCATGGATAAAATGAATGAGCAGCCATGCAACGAGGAGAAAGATCCATTGCACGTATAGTAAAACTGGTCTAAAATTGTGGATGGCATAAAAAAGATCGCCAGCCTTCGGGTCTGGAATTCGTTACTGGTTCCTGGCCACTCGGTTAGTTCTTTGATGCCATTTTTCTTATCTCGAAATTGTCCATATATGACGGAACAGGTCGTCAAATTTTTTCACCAGAATTAAATTATAATTTTGCGTCCTGTTTCCTCCTGGATCCGCCAGTCAGCTCATGTTCACGTGGGCGTTAATTACACAGTGGTTGGAGTTAGATAACACTTCTTGGAAGAGTCTGCATTCTCGTTATTGTGAATAATATGGGTCGATCACGTGACGGCCTCTGTGTACACAGTGAAACCTGCAATAAATATGACGTAGGGCCAAGTTGGCTGCTGACAGTAGGAGTATATATTTTTAATCCCAGCCTGAAGGGAAAGAAGAAGATATATATATATATATATATGACTGTATTAGGGACCTGCGAAGCTTCGATATTCGATTCGAAAACGAATCGGGCGGCGGTATTCGATTCGATTCGAAAATGATGTCACGATTCGAAAAATTTCGAATCTTTTTCGGAAAAATGATTAGCCCTTTGTTGTAAACTAATTGTTGAATCCGGTGCAGTGTCAGACCTCACCTCATTATAGGCATATCTTAACTATTGCACATTTAGTAACTGGATGCATTGTACAGACTAACAGTTTTATGTATTTTTAAAAGTGAAGAAATTTGAAACATATTTTGTTTTTTTTATTGTAGTGTAGAACTGTAGGCATTAGGATAATTATGTTTTCATCATAAAAATTATTTTCATTTATCTTAAACTTGAAGTTTAACCGAAATTAATATTTTCTTATTTTCTGGGGGAGATTAATCTGCAAAAATTAGCTTGCGATTGGCATACGGCACAGAGCTGCCCTTAAAATCTTAAGGGCGGCCCTCTATTAGGCCTAAAAGAAGTTGCCCATGCCTGGCTTAGATGAATGCACACCAAAGTGTGGTTATGCTATTATTGGTACAATAAAGAAAATACTTACTTACTTAACTCATAAATTATTTGTGAGTTATTCTGTTAATTAGCTTAATGTTTAGTTTAATTGATTTTAAACTGCAGAAACGTTTTTGAGATAGGCCTACTGATTTATTTATTTATTTTATTTATTTATTTTATTCCGGATATTTCTATAGCGCCTCTCGAAGTCTACTACTACTCAGAGGCGCTACGGTGGTACCTGTGCTATCACATAGGCTACACATAATTTGAATATCAAAACATGGTTTTGGCACCCGCTGATTCGATTCGAGATTCGATTCGAATTCGAATCTTAACCCCCGATTCGATTCGAGATTCGATTCGACGAAAATTTGTGATTCGCAGGTCCCTAGACTGTATATATATATATATATATATGGCTGTGGAGCTAACCAAGAAACCTGGAAAAGGTCTTGGCATAAGCATCGTTTCCAAGCGCAATAGCACTGGAATTCTCATCACTGATATAGTATGACAATGACACTTTTTTATGTATTGTTTTATTATTTTACAATGCTTTGTTTTGTGTCTGTGTGCATTATTATTATTATTTTTTCCCCGACGTACTTATAATCCCTCAGGAGTCAAGTACTAAATAAGTGGGAATTAATCTCTGGAGTGACCATCTTCATCGAGACCCGGAAGTGCAAAGGTGCTGCAGAAGGCGGCTGAGTTGAAGCGCTGGACTGTCATGGCTAAAAAATTGGAAGAGCCTCTCTTGGGTCTCCTGCAGAGACCTGGCTCAGAAGACGTGATTATTATTATTATTACTATTATTATTATTTATTAAGTGCCACTATCTAATGACCAAACATAAATCGATGGTGCTGAACAATTGTGAGTGAAGGACTTGTTCAAGGTCCTACACAGTAACCATCTCCAGGAAGGAGGCTCGAGCCTGTGTTACTAGTTCATTGTACATCGGTTACGATTACTTTCATCTCATTGTACATCTGTTACGATTACTTTCATCTCATTGTACATCTGTTACGATTACTTTCATCTCATTGTACATCTGTTACGATTACTTTCATCTCATTGTACATCTGTTACGATTACTTTCATCTCATTGTACATCTGTTACGATTACTTTCATCTCATTGTACATCTGTTACGATTACTTTCAATAAATATGACGTATATAGCGCCAAGTTGGCTGCTGACAGTAGGAGTATATATTTTTAATCCCAGCCTGAACATGAGCTGCTACTGTTGTTGATTTAAGAATCGTCTGACTAACAAGATTGTCTGTTGACTGTTATGCCACTGCAGCATAAGACAAAGATCGCCCGCTTCGACCCAACGAAGAACGAAGCCAGCAGCCATTAATTCCCGTTGCAGCAACGACTGACTGTGCATGGCTGGCATGCTGTCAAACAACAAAATCTCTGTGGTTCTGAACTCGTATTGTCGTTTATGAGAGATAGGCCTATAGGCCTACTGCCATGGAAGCCGTCGTTTGTTTATTAGATCCATAGCAATCTGGGTTAGGCAGCGACAAGTTTAGGGATGAAATTATAGCCCAAGTGCTGTTGACGAGGTCTACATACAGTCTCGCTTGCCAGCAGAAAAAATATTCTGAGACTAGTTTACTTATATATATATGTATGTATGTATGTATGTAAGTATGTATGTATGTATGATATACTTCTCCAATGAATTCTAATATTTTTATTGTAATTTCGCGAGAACCCATCATCGGCTGATGTCTTGGCACCATGGTTACTGCCTCTATTGCAACCCGCCTTAGCAGCTCCTCCGCATTCTCCTCTCTGTGGTCGTTCTGGCAACCGGGCTCGGAACCTCCCTTGACCAACCCATTTGACTTGACGCAGCGCTCGTGATATGGCTGCTGCTCTGCGCTTGGCTGTACAGTAGAGCTTACGATTACGAGAAGTCGTTGCTAGCGACTTCGTTCACGTTAATGTTTTGGTTTAATCGCGGTCTCCGAGTTTCGATTTTTGACGAATACAGCAGCAGGCATGGGCGGCGATCCCGGGGGGACAAGACCCCCCACCTTTCACAGTGGGGGTGACACGCCATACATCTGACCCCCAAATTTTGAAGAAACACCATAAAAGGTCATACAAATTTTTCGCGCTCAGGTCATCAAATTCGCGCGAAAAATTTTGGACCTCTTTTTGACCAGATCAGTTCAAAAATGCCCCCACCCACCTGTCAAACAAGATCGCCGCCACTGGCAGCAGGATAGGAGCAACACTTGCTCATAAGGTACGAGTCAAAGTGCAACAGATTAACATTCTAACAATCAGTCGATGTCAGGTCACCAGTTCTTTACTTACTACCTGCCCCACTGGTGTCTGTAACTTTGCATGACAGCATATTATAGTCGTTTTCATCGAAAAATGGCGTCTGTTGTTAAGGCAAACCTATCGTTGAACATACGTGGGTTTCAACGTCTACGGCCAGTCGACTAAGTCGCTAAGTCAGTCGCTAACTCGTCAAGTCAGTCGGTAATTCCTTAGCGATTGACTCCTGGGACTAACTGAAAGCAGGCCTCAAATATAAATCGTAGTCGTTCACAGTCGCTGTCATGTTGCGCTCTAATGTAACGAGGCCAACGTCTATCTTTGGCAATAGGAAACGGGTCATATATAATTCCCTCAAGCGTTCCGACGATACTTCTAAGAGCTGAGTGTTTCTAAATACAGGCGTGACCCAGAAAACGATTGTTTTCTTCGCCTAAAGAGATGAACAGTGCAAGAAGCACACAAGGGTCGGCCTCTTTTGATCTTTATTTCGATGTTTACGTCATTCCCGAGAGGTCTTCGCATCGATCACGTTCGCCGGCCACGCCCTTCTCCGGTCACCACGCCCCCTTTCCAGCGACTACACCCGCTTCCGGTTAGGTGGCAGAATTCTAGTCACAATCCGAAGATCAACCGCGAACCGTAATTTTCCGAGTGGCGCGCCTCATGAATATGCATGACCGGCCTCGGCCATGAATCGCGTGAATGACGTATTGAAGACGCGTTACTTAGAGCCAATCGATTACTGCTCGCCGAGGTTCCGTAATTATTCGTCTGGTCTTGTGATTAGAAGGATCCGCCGCCAACGCCACTGCCACCGTTTGTGCCACTGCTGCATGATGGGATCGATAGCTTCCCGAGTGTCGCAATTGTTTAAACCACCGTGATACCAGAACAATGGCACTGAAGAAAAACTGACACAGTTGGAAGTGTGTCTTGTTGTCTGTCTGTCTGTCTCTGTTTGTCTGTCTCTGTCTTTCTGTCTGTCTTTCTGTCGCTCTCTCTTTCTCTCTGTTTTTCCCGCTCTCTCGCTCTTTTTCCCGCTCTCTCGCTCTCACTTTCACATTTTTTCTCTCTCTGTCTCTGTCTCTGTGTCTCCCTTCTCTTCTGTCTCTCTGTGTCTCTTTGTCTCTCTCTCTTTCTGCCTCTCTGTCTCTCTCTGCCTGTCTCTCTATCTCTCTATCTCTCTGTCTCTCTCTGCCTCTATCTATGTGTTGGCCTGCCTGGTTGGCTGACTGTCTGGTTTGCGTTCTGCAAAACTGGCTGCCTGTCTATCTGCATACCTTTCTATCAGTCTTTGTCTGTATGTCTACAGCTTGCCTTAGTGTCTGCCTCTCTCTGCCCGTTAAGCATCGAGACGACCATCGGTATGGTTAAAGACAGTTATATCGATGTTTGCATTGGTGGTGGTGGGGGGGGGGTAGGGGGATAACCACTGGATCCAATCTGGGATGGAACTGGGGGAACTTGAGATTGAGTCGATAATAGAGCAGCTGGTAATCCATCGAGCGCCTCTATACTTCATCATCACGATGGCGGTCAGAACAGATGAGAGCGCCGGTATATTGAGTAGAAGCAGCAGCAGCATCAGCAGCATCAACAGCCGAGATCGATGGATCGATTGATGGATCCGTTGATCCTGCGTTTGATCGATCTCTCGTCGTTCTTTGATCAGCATGATTCATCATTTCCAGATAGATGACAGTTTCGGATGTTGTGAAGAAGTGACCGCTGCCGCATGGATCGTTGCTTATCTATCTTTCTCTTATGTCATTAGCCGCATGCAGCGTTATTGTAATTGTAATTAGTAACTTCTATTGCGCCGGTGTCTAATGCACAAGGCATCAACCGATGGCACACCAAAACCAATCGAAGACAAGTCCAGTGGAAGCACAAAAGGCGCTATGCAAATGCTCAGATACATTCATGCATATGTACACACATGTGTGTGTGTGTGTGTGTGTGTGTGTGTGTGTGTGTGTGTGTGTGTACATATGCATGAATGTATCTGAGCATTTGCATAGCGCCTTTTGTGCTTCCCAAGGGGACCTGTCTTCGATTGGTTTTGGTGTGTGTGTGTGTGTGTGTACACACACACACACACACACACACACACACACACACACACACACACACACACACACACACACACACACACACACACACACACACACACACACACACACACACACACACACACACACACACACACACACACATACACACACCAATCTACCTGCCTGCCTGCCTATCTAGTCACATTCATATATGCATGCATGCATAGTTGCATATACGTATACATACATATTTACATACATACATACAAACATACATACATACATACATATCAACCAATCTAACTACCTACCTACGCGCATACATACATACAAACACACTCCAGTTGTGACAGACGGAAGCTATATATAGAGGCCACTCCAGTCCTCCGATTTGAATCCGCCCTTGATGCTGTTGTTTGCAACGCCCAACAACAACACATTCGACGCAACAGGTGCGCATCGTCTGCTCGCTTACGTCCTCTCGTCACGCACTCGTCACGCTCTGGTGACTAGAAGTGCCTCGTGTCAATGATTGCGTGGTAGAGATGCTTAATCGCAAATGGAGTCGGCCATTGCACGTCCATTGATGCCCTCTGCTGCAGCAGCCGCTCTCCATCTCTCGCGGTTCCATGTTTCGTCTCCGTCGCCTCTGCAACTCCAGCAGCAGCAGCAGCAGCAGCAGCAGCAGCAGCAGCAAGAGGAGGCTGCGGCCTGCAGTGCCATCGGTCACCACGGCCACAGCAGCCTCAACCCAGCAGCAGCAGCAGCTGTTGGTCAGATGCCGTTTCTGGCGATGATGACGATGAAGAGATGCCGCGTTAAGAGCTTTTATTGATTAGTTACGATGAAAAACACCGCCACTGCCATATTGTTATCTGCTGTTTGTCTCCGTTTCTGTCTGTTTCTGTCTGACTGTATGCATGTATTTATGTGCATGTATGTATGTATGTATGTATGTATGTATGTATGTATGTATGTATGTATGTATGTATGTATGTATGTATGTATGTATGTATGCATATATTTGCGTATACAATATACATACAGTACACATATACAATACATGTGAATGTTAGCTTGTTACTATTGTTATTGGTCGCAATAAGGATACTGATTGATTGATTGATTGATTGATTGATTGATTGATTGATTGATGTGCGTATATATGTATGCATGTATTGTATGTGTGTATCGTTTTTATGCATGTATGTATGTATGTGTGTAGGCATGTATGTATGTATTGTATGTATTTGTGTATGTATGTATGTATGTATGTGTATTCTGCATACCATGTTGAGATCATTACCTTCAGTAGATTCCGGATATTTAGTGTATAGTCTCAGCTATAATGAGTACACTGACCGTACACTGTCCGTGGGAAGATAAGACGGCGAGGGAAAGGACTGGCTATCCGCTACCGTATGCCGAGGCTAAGAAAATGAAATCGCTAGCACTTCATACCCTTGACTGCCCAGGACAGGGTTAGCTTTAAGGGACTTCTCCTCCTCCTCCTCCTCCTCCTCCTCCTCCTCCTCCTCCTCCTCCTCCCTCCTCCTCCTCCTCCTCGCCTTCTTCTTCCTCTACTTCCTCTTCCTTTTCCTCTTCTTCCTCTTCCTCTTCGTCTTCGTCTTCCTCTTCTTAACCCGCTCCTCATGAATATATGTTGACCAATAGTTTTATTTCAATTAGTTGTCCTCTGTTTTTGTCTCGCTTTCTTTGTGTATTCACCTCCATCCGTCGTTACGTCTCTCTAAGTCTACTCCTGTTTCTTAGTCTGTGCAAATGTCCGTCTACCTACCAGCCTGCAAAGGCATCTGTCTGTCTGTCTGTCTGTCTGTCTGTCTGTCTGTCTGTCTGTCTGACTGTCTGTCTGTCTGTCTGTCTGTTTCTCTCTCTCTGTGTGTCTGAGCCTTTCCCGATCTATCAGCGTAAGTCTAGACGTTCTCTCATTCTCTCTGCGTCTGTGTCTGCTTCAGTCTGTCTCAGTGTCTGTCTGTGTGTTGTTGGATCTGTGTCCGCGTCGATAGTCTGCGGTCGTCCTGTCATCTATCCATTTTCCCTTCGGCTTAGTAGCCATATAGACTGGAATCGAGATGACGCCGTTAAAAGCTCCGAAGCATCTGACGACGCGGGCGTTAATCCCTCTGGGGCAGCGCTAAGACACAGGCGACGACGACAGCCTTTCCTTCGCTCCTCCTTATCCGCCATCCTCTTCCTCCATCCTCATCCTCCTCATCCTCTCTCATCTTCCTTCTCTTCATCCTCTTCCTCATCCTCAACCCTCTTCCTCCTATTCCTCCTCATCCTCTATCATCTACCTTATCATCCTCTTCCTCATCTTCCACCCTCTCTCTCTCCACCTCATCCTCTTCCTCCACCCTGTTCCTCCTCATCCGCCATCCTCTTCCTCCTCATCCCATCCTCTTCCTCCTCATCCTTCTCTTCCCCATCTTCCACCCTCTTTCTCCTCATCATCCTCTTCCTCCTCCTCATCCATCCCTTCCTCCTCCCTTTTCCTCCTCATCCTCCACCCTCATCCTCCAACCTCTTCCTCCTCATGCTCCAACATCTTCCTCCTCGTACCACTTCACCTTCCTCCTGATCCTGTTAGTTCCTCTGTTCCTCCTCATCGTCTTCTTCTTTCTCCTCCTCCATCCTCATTCTCCATCCGCTAGAGACGTCGGCTTCTATTTGCAGTAACCGGTACTTTCTGCTGATAGCATCCTCCTTAGATATGCTCAAGCGATCACGGCTGCTGCTGCTGCAGAAGATGATAACGACGACGATGATGATGATATTGATGCTGGTGCAGCTGAAGCTGTTGAGTGGAGACGCAATGCTCCTGATGCAAGACTGGAAACTGCTTCCGATGACCGAGGCGGTTCATGGAGTCCACCCGGATTTCCGGATTTAGGTCAATATAGACGTCTCCTATTATAGACAACACGGCGATGTTTCCGGCAGCGCGCTTGGTCTGTATTACATCGATTGCGGGTTCCAACCTGCTGCGTGTTACGACGACCTCAGGCAAGGTTTTTCGCGCATGCTGTCTCGGTCAGTAAGCGGTATAGAGCCAGGTACCAGCGTATACGAGCTGGGAAGGAACAGGGTGGGAACTCTCGGTGGTGTTGAGGGTTCAACCTCATAGTCTTTCTTAGGATCCCAAGTTAAGTCTTCATTTCACACCCCCAGAGTGGTCGTTTCCAACCCCCTCAGTTGTGCTAATGTGATTTAGCATTATTTGACTCTGAGTCTCTGACAAAGAGAAGAAATTTCCTGGATGTATCATGTATGCATTTTTGAATTTTCTCAACAAAGGAATTGATTTTGATTCGAGTCTGACTTGAAAAACTGCTAGCGTTGAAATCAGCTGCTTTCAAAGTTCGTTGACATCAGTGTGCAAAATACTGATAAAATGTTCAACCCCAGTCTTTTTTCTACAATTCCCACACTGGGAAGGAAACGTAGGTCTTTAGAAGTTTAGATCATACAGTGGCCTCGTGCACATGTCCAGGACTGGCAAGACCTTAGGATTCGTTCATTGTCAGTCCAAGAGGGACTATGTATATATATATATATATATATATATATATATATATATATATATATATATGGGAGTTCTCTTCTTGCTTTACCTGAATGTTTACAGCATTAGTGTCTCGTATAAAAAAAGTCTACACAGTTCTGTTTAGACAATGATACTATCGTAAAATAATACGCATGAAACGTTTAGACGAATAATAATGGCACATCCGTTAATGTGTCATAGTGCACGCACAATGGCTTGAGCACAAGTCCAAACAGTTGAATCATAGTGTTACCTGTATTTATTCATATGAGAGAACTCACCTTGATGCCTACCTGACATGTCACCACTCAAGGTGTGTGGTTCGGGAGAGCAGTGTGAAAGGGAATCTTGACAGGTTTTACTCGTGATTATTTCTATTTAGAAGTTAAAGAGAAGAGCAGTCCCTTATAGCCTGAGAGGCAGCCATACATGGGTATAAAGTATTAGCGACTTCATTTTCTTAGTCTCGGGAAATGAAGGCGGATGGCCAGTCCTCTCCCTCGAAGTCTCATCTTCCCACCGACAGTGTACGGTCAGTGTACTCATTATAGCTGAGTTGGCAGGGGCGCTGGCGGAGCAGAAACCTCGAACCAAATTTCTGCCCTGGCGGAGATTTGAACCCAAATGTAAGAAAAAATCTGTCAGCGTTGTAGAAGCCTGCATGGTCAAAAGTCGAAATATAATTCGGCGTCTGCGGGAAGTTTTGTAGAGGGGCAAAGTTTTAAATTGTTGGTTCGGGGAAAGCAACCGATCGCGTCACCTCGTGTTCGGTCCCGCGAGGCACGGAGTCTGGCACGGAGTCCAACATCCTCCAGGACTTTTGGAATCATTTGACATGATATGGGGCCTGTTTCAGCGTTCTGGGAGTGGGATCCCGTATTCAGCTTTAAAAATAAATAATGGTCAACGACTTAAATAATTGTTTTTCTCATTGAAAATCGTGTTGGGGCAGTTTTAATAATCAAAATAATCAAAAGATTTTATTTTTTAAATATATGCGCAAAATCCAGAGTGAGAAAATGCTCCCCTTGCTTCCACCTGCGGACGCCCATGCACCGCCTTGTGTATTTTTTACAAACGGCGCTATAAAAATCAATATAGCAGAGTAGTTAGATTTTTGCTATAGCAGAGTAGTTAGATTTTTACA
>OY744615.1:38210233-38270233 GCA_963556255.1 Allolobophora icterica
CAACGCAAAGGACCGAGGGATCTGTCACCTGTGAACGGAGAGGGATATCATTCCGAAACAATTTCTAATTAAATGCGAATATTCGTGTAAACTTTGTCAGGAAGGATCTAACATCTCTATCCTAAGAGCCTTGATCTGGAGGGTGATTGTTGAGAGGCGACTCATTCTGCCATTCCCTTATAGTCCTCTGTGGCCTTGGGAGAAATGTATACCATGCATAATTATGTACTCAAATTGCAGCCCCCTCAACAATGCAGGTCGTGGAGAGAAAGAGAGAGAGAGAGAGAGAGAGAGAGAGAGAGAGAGAGAGAGAGAGAGAGAGAGAGAGAGAGAGAGAGAGAGAGAGAGAGAGAGAGAGAGAGAGAGAGAGAGAGAGAGAGAGAGAGAGAGAGAGAGAGAGAGTCCATTCCACTCCGCGGTTAACAGGTTTGTTTAGATTTGATGGAACAAACGCCTCTTCAGTCGATTATACTCTGCTCCTCCTCCTCCTCTGTCTCTGTATCTGTGATCTCCTACGACCGTCTGCTTATATGTGTCGGTGTGTTTCTTTGCACCTCTCCGTCTCTCTCTGTCTGTCCATCCGTCCGTCTGTATGTCTCCGTTTTTCTATCTGCCTGTCTGTCCCTCTGCCACTTTGTCCTACGGATCTCCCTGCGTTTCAGTTTTTCCTATGTGATTTCCTCACTGCTTGTCTGCATGCTTCTATGTCCCAATGTCTCCGCATTTCCCTGAGTGCAACTGCCTCCGTCTGTCTGGGCGCCATAGACAGACGAGTCCATTGTTGTCAGGGATTTTAATCCATCTCGATTGTCAACTGATGGCAAGGCGCGACATGGGGTATGAATATTCATTATGCGCTTGATTGGCAGGCAATTCTTGCATGATTACGACTAAGGAGACGACGACGGGGAGGAGTCTTCTCAGCGGACAATCTGATTAGTCCGAACGAGTCCTTACGCAGACGACAACAGTACAGACAATCACCAAAGCACATCAAGTGTTAAAGTAAATATATATAGTAGCCAATATTATTGCTAAGCTTTTCGGAGCTTATATCATACATATATTTATATGCATGTATTGCTGTTATACCGGAACAAAGTTTTTCCTTGATTGGGTTCAGCTTCTGTTCGTGTCTCGGTGCAGACAGAGACAGACAGAAACACAGACAAAGACAGAAACCGAGACACCAGCAGAAACTGAACCCAATCAAGGAAACGCTTTTTTTGTATATGATGTTCTCGCATTTCAAAGCTAACTTCCGAGTCGCTTCCCTTTGAACTTCGAACCGTTTTCCTTCGAACTTCGAACCGTTTTCCTTTGAACTTCGAACCGTTTTCCTTTGAACTTCGAACCGTTTTCCTTCGAACTCTTTTCCTTCGAACTTCGAACCGTTTTCCCTCTCACTTAGAACCGTTTTCCTTCGAACTTCGAACTCTTTTCCTTCGAACTTCGAACCGTTTTCCTTCGAACTTCGAACCGTTTTCCTTCAAACTTCGAACCGTTTTCCTTCGAACTTCGAACCGTTTTCCTTCGAACTTCGAACTCTTTTCCTTCAAACTTCGAACCGTTTTCCTTCGAATTTCGAACTCTTTTCCTTCGAACTTCGAACCATTTTCCTTCGAACTTCGAACCATTTTCCTTCGAACTTCGAACCGTTTTCCTTCGAATTTCCTTTTGTCGTCCTTCGTCAAAGACAAATGCCGACGCCTTCTTCTGTTCTTCTGTTCGTTCTCCCATAGATCCAAGGGAGTGGCTGTTTCTGTTCGCTCGTGTGTGCGTATAAAGGGAGGCGTCGCCGTCTCATGAAACAGAACATCACGCGACGTTTCGGAGGAATTTCTTAATACACTTAGTCTGCAACGTCTTCCGAATTAAGAGTCGTAATTAGGCGGAGTATAGAGAAACAACTATATGGAGGGAGGGGAAGCGGAAGGAGGAGGACAGGTGGAAGAGTGTGTCGGAAATGTTGGGGGAAAGTGGGATGCAAGTGGAAAAGAATTTGGAATATCATAAAAATACTGTGGTCGACAGACACATAGAGAGACAGACAAAACAGACTGGAGGACGGAGAGAATGACTCACACACACACACACACACACACACACACACACACACACACACACACACACACACACACACACACACACACACACACACACACACACACACACACACACACACACACACACACACACACACACACACACACACACACACACACACACACACACACACACACACACACACACACACACACACACACACACACACACTGACAGACTACAGACAGACAGATAGACGGGACAAACAGACTGACCGACAGACAGAATGACTCCCAGACAGACACACGGACACACACACAGACTGACTGAGAGACACAAAGACTGACTGAGAAACGTACAGTATGCAGACAGACAAAGACCCGTGCAACACAAAAGAGAGTCAAGATCTTTGGTCACGTGCATTTATAATTAGAATTTTTCTGACGTCTTCATTAGATTAGTTGAAACGTATATCTTAACGACCTATAATGCAACATGTCAGGCGAAACATTTCTGTATACGACTTGCGCTATATAACTCCTCTTTACAAACCGACTTCCGTTCGCGTTCGTCAAGAGCAGATTAGACATGAAACCGGAAACAGAATGAAATTCTAAACGCCTTCTATGACATAGGATTAATTTGGATGTGCATTCGTAAAGGTCAATACATTATTCCGTATATATGTATATGCACATTATATAATATATATATATATATAATATATATATATATATATGCACAGGATAGACGCCCCTGTGTATAAATAATATATATAAAGCGACTGTTTGCTTGTTAGCTATAGGATTATATATATATTATATGTGATTCGCCGCAGGCAGAAAATGACCCAGATCTCTGCAGATATTTGTAGAATAACTTTGCCCTGAGGTTTTTCGTTGTTGTTAGGAGAGATGTGCCAACTTTTATCTCTCAATACGCCCCACAAACCAATCAGATAATGTGCCCGAAAATAACCACTTAAAAACTGCATATCTGAGGAAATTAGTTTTGATATTTGCAGATATTTAAAAAGGGCCACGGTTCTGAAATATATAATTATATATATAAATATAAATATATATATATAATTTATATATATAGATCTATATATATATGTACATATAGATCTATGGCCTAAATTTCATTGATACTTTATTGCACTTGAAGGCATTTACCATCAATCGATACCATGTGCATTGCCATAATGGCGCCATCTAGATCTATGGCCTAAATTCCTATAGGCAATTCAGTTCTAACCCTATAGACTATATAAATATAGGCTATAATATATAGATTAGAAAAAGGTTTTACAGTCATCTCGCTAAATGTCGAAGTTGTTGCCATTTCTTCGCTGCTAATCAACACATCTTCCGTGTTGACGCTGTGTTCAGCGCAACCGAAATGAAAAGAAATTGGACGAAACTAATGGGTTGTTTGGTTTCGTTGTTGAAACCAAAACCGAAACAGATACTTCCTTCGGTCGCTATATGATGGCCTGCTTCTTGTGGAAACAGGTTCAACCGGTATGCATATTATAGACAAGAAGCATGTATGTATGCACTGTATACCTGCAGCATGCCGGCGTTGGATTTCTCACCTCACATGATATTGTGGGTCAGGGCATGTATAAAAGGTTTACGTTGCATTTCAGGAAGTTTAAATAAGACGTTAGTTTCATCTTAAATTGACTGGGTCATCCGAGCTTGTATACTTTCCTGCTAATAAAAGCAGTTTGTTTGTTGCAACCCATCCTATGATACAACAGACTTGCAGACCATTCTTTTCTGCGTGTAATCACATCACAGGTGATGAATCGCACATAATGTGTGCAATGTATACATAGAGCATAAATGATTCATTAGTATGGACCGTGTGAAAGCCTCTTCTTTTGTCTCATTTCGTTTGTTCTCTTCAGGTGACACTTTGGATGAAACGGAATGGCTAGAAGGAGGTGTCATTACCTGAGATAACACCCAAATAATAGGGAGGGGGAAGGTGGAAGTTAGAAGGAAACAAAGGGAGAGCATGAGGGTCGAGTATAAGTGGGAGGATGTGGAGACTACAGGTGCTATAGATAATCGGATATCATAATGATACTTGCATGACATCCAAGGGCACAGCTGTATATTTCAAGGACCAGTCCTTTTTCTGTTCAGCAAATTCACCGTTGAAAATATTACGGCCAGTTGTTCATTGTCTGCGAGCGGTCATGCAACAGTCATTTATCTGCATCCAACCAGACACTATGGGGAACTCCACCACTGTCCGTTCTCTTGCAAATAATGCCAGTCCCAAACCTGGATAAAGGAGGAGGGCGATGCTAATCATCTTTGTTATGACACAGCGTCGTTAAACAGCAACTGCTCACTGACAATATGTATGGCTATCTATAGTAGACAACAGACAATGTATGCATCACCGTCTGGCACAAGGTCGGTGTGAACTGTGTTTTGTGTACAGTCTTGCAGTGCGAGATATTGGCGTATATATTTAGTGCGCTTACTTTAGTTTCACGTGTATATGTATATATGATAGATGTATAACGTTTAGTCTTAGTGACACGCGCGGCCGGCCGATATCGGCAGCGGCGCGCTATATGTATATTATTAGAGTTCGCTTATGCGCACAGAAGACAGGTGTGTCAAGAGGCGCGAAGAATTATGCTGACTAGAGAAGTTTGAATTCGAGTGTGTTCGCTGTAGTAGTGTGGCTGACTAGTTGAGTTGTAATCGAATTGAGTTCTGTCTGTTTGTTTCTTATTAAACTGAAAAGATATTAAACTGTGTTGCTGATTAATTCAGGTTATACTTATACGTAGAATTAGTGTTCAAAAGGTGAACGTTAAATAGGCGTTAAGTAAGAAGAGAACAAGGATTTAATCAGAAGGATTGTCAACGGAAGGATTGGGTTGACATTATTGGTGGCAGTGACGGTGTGGATAAGAACTCACGGTGGATAAGAACTCACGGTGGATAAATACTCACGGTGGATAAATACTCACGGTGGATATAAACTCACGGTGGATTAAAATTCACGTTATCACCTCCTTCGGCGGATAGAAGAATCTACGACGGTGTTAGAAGAATCTACGACGGTGTTAGAAGAATCTACGCGTTGTTACTGTGTGACGAATTTACGATATCATCGACGGTGGAACACGAGAAAACGGTATAAAAATTTCGTTGTTTTTCACGAACAAATACAAAAGAAATCCCGTTTGTTTATCGATTCACACAACAAGAAAAACCGTGACTTCTTTGAAAAGAGAAATCACCAAAGTAAACAAGTAAGATGGTGAAATTAAGTGCTGAAAGACAAGCAGATATTAAGAAGATGTCTACGGAAAGGCTAAAACAGCGTTTGTTGAAAGCCGGTTTTAAAGAAGAACAATTAGAAGGTATGTCACGTGGTGACATGATACAGGAACTCGCCGAAGTGTGGGTGAAAGAAGAAGTCGAAGAAGAAGGTGCCGTTGGCGGTGCCGTAGAAAAGGCTATTGAAAAACCTCCTGCGCCTATGTCTATGGAGATGTTGATGCAGTGGATGATGATGACTAGGCAAGAAGAGAAGGATAGAGAGGAGAAACGTAGACAAGAAGAGAAAGAAAGAGAAGATAAACGGAGACAAGAAGCAGAACGTGTAAGACAAGACGAATTGCGCTTGCAGAGAGAGAAAGAAGAGAAAGCAGAACGTCTGCAGAGAGAGAAAGAAGAGAAAGCAGAACGTTTGCAGAGAGAGAAAGAAGAGAAAGAATTGCGCTTGCAGCGAGAGAAAGAAGAGAAAGCGGAACTTGCAAGGCAAGAGGAATTGCGTCTGCAAAGAGAGAGAGAAGATAAAGCAGAACAAGTGCGTAAGGCAGAACTGGAATTGCAAAAGCATCAGTTTGAGATTCAATTAGAACAGTTGAAAAGAGATAGGGAAGATGCTGAAAGAAGAAGATTGGAGCAGATGATTGAATTTGAAAAAGCTAGAAAAAGTGATGAAGAGGTACGTCAGCAACAGATTGAAGCAAAGAGAATGCGTGAAGAAGAAAAAGAAAAAGCGCGAACGTTAGAGTTAGAACGCGCAGAACAGATAAGACAAGAAGAACTCAAATTTCAGAAAGAAAGTTTGGAAAAGGCAGAGACAGAAAGACAAGAACGTCTGAAACTGGAGAAATCAAAATTGACATTGAAAGAAACGCAAATGAGAGAAGAACGGGAAGCTGAAAGAAGGAAACAGCAAGAAAGTGAAACTTTGGTGTCAAAAATTAAGAAAATAGGTGATGCAATGAAGCATGTATTGCCTCAAATGCCAACTGATATGATGGAGGTGCCATTATATTTTGAAACAGTCGAGAACGCGTTTCGCAGTTTTGCTGTGGAAAAGCCGTTTTGGGTGAAATTATTACTACCATTGATGACGCCGAAAGCTCGAACCGTTCTGAATAGATTGTCATACGATGATCTAGACAATTATGATAGAGTCAAGCAGCACTTATTAAAAGAATTTAAATTGACTTCGAGAGAATACAGAGCCAGATTTGTGGATGCTAAGAAGACAACAGAAGAGACTTATACGATGTTTACGGCAAGACTGAAGAATTTGCTAAACTATTACGTGAGAAGTCGAAACGTGAACAAAGAGTATGATACGCTCTTTGATTTGCTGGTAGCGGATAAGCTAAAAGAATGTTTACCGCCAGGTCCACTACAGTTTGTATTGTCGAAGGAAGGAACTGACTGTCTCCAAGCTAGTGCAGTGGCAGACCTAGCAGACATTCATGTAAACAATCGAATTGGGTTTGCATTTCCAAATATAAACAGTTATCCTTCTCAACGTTCCGTAAACCAAAGCCAGAGTGGAAAGTGGAAAAGTAATCCAGGAACAGGGAATCAGTTTAAAGGTAAAGAAGTCAAGGCTAATGTCCCTGTACCCAATGAGACCAGAGAAGTGACGTTTGGTCGTCAGGGATTTAACAAATCGTCAGCGCCGTTTGCCAAGAGGGAAGGCAACACATCGTTTACGCAGTATAAGAGATATGAAGGCAATGAACAACGAGGTATGGTGGTGAAGCGTTGTCACAACTGTGGTTCAGACAAACATTTGGTTAAATTTTGTCGAGTTCCAGTGGCAGCAGCTAGTTCTAGCAGAAATCAAGAACACACAAGAGTGAATTTGATTCAAGTGGTTAGTGATACAGGTAATCAAACCACGGGTCAAGAAAACCAAGAGACTGAAGTAAAGTCAGTAATGAAATGTGGTATTCAAAAAGAAATTCTATTGGATGCTGAAATTCAGAGAGAAGTCATAGGAAAAGATGACAATCGAATATTGAAGAAATCGTTCTTGCAATATGTCGAGGTCGAAATTCGTGGAGTAGACGGTAAAGAGCCAGTGAAAGTCAAAGCACTGAGCGACTCGGGTGCAGAGATTCCGGTGATTAGTGAAGAATTACTGGAAGGCATGAAGGTGGAACAAATTGGAAAAGTGAATTTGCAATGTGTGGCAGGAGATGCCATTCCTGCGAAGTTAGTGAAAGTCGATGTTAGACTGTGTGATAGTGACGTGGAAGAAGAGGGATTTCCGCGTAAAATCCAGTGTTCACTTACACCTTATGTCACCTTGATGTGTGCTAGTATTGCAAAGATGGGCAGTACAGAAAGATTCTTGTTGCATCCAGAGATAATTGCCGAATTAAAAGCCGTACCACAGATGAAAGTTAAAACGATACAAGGAGATGTGAGTGTACGAGCAAATGTAATGACGAGAGCGCAGAGTCGGAAACAGGAAATGGTAGATGTTGATGAGAAGAGTGAAACTGAAAGTTCAAGTGATGAGGAAAACGAAAGTAATAAGCAACGAAGCTTATCGCGAGATGGTGTAACATCAGAGATAAACGAGCAAGAGATGGCTGCATGCGAGAATGGCACATTAAATGAAACGGAAGAAGACAATGAATGTGATGTGGGGATAGGAGACTTGTATAGAGATGAAGAAATGGATGAAGAACAAAAGGTGCAGATTGCCGATTCGAAGAAGTTCGAAGAGCAACAGAGAAAGGATGAATCGTTGAAGCCTTGGTGGAAGTTAGCACAAGAGAAAGAATCTGAATTCTGTGTGATCAACGGTTTATTGCATAAGAAATATCAGATATTAGACCAGACGATATATCAACTAGTGTTACCAAAAGAGAGACGAATTAAAGTGATGGAACTGGCGCATGAATCGGTATTTGGAGGACATCTAGGAGAAGAGAAAACAAGAGAACGAATAAAGTTGTCCTTTGTATGGCCAAAGATGAGAAGAGACATCGTGAAATTTTGTAAGTCTTGTGAGAAATGTCAACTAAAGGCAAGGAGTCTGGTGATGGATAGAGTGCCTATCACTCCAGTCTCAAGAGAAGAGGTCGCCTTCAAGAGAATGACGATGGACCTCGTTGGCCCGATCGATCCAGTATCTGCTGCAGGTCACAAGTATTGTTTATGCATTGTGGACTCGTGCACCAGATGGCCTACAATCTTCTTATTGAAATCGCTGACAGCGAAGGCTGTGTGTGAAGCGTTGATGGAACTATTCATGAACGTTGGTGTGCCGTCCGTGATCACCAGTGATCAAGGAACGAACTTCACAGCCAGTTTGACAAGACAATTTCTCAATTTAATGGGCTGTAGTCCAAGATTCGACACACCAGGACACCCAGAGGCTGCTGGATTAGTAGAAAGATGGAATCAGACATTTAAAAAGATGATCCATCATGTGATAATAGACAACCCGAGGAAATGGCACAAGATAATTCCTTTCCATGAAAAGCATTTGAAAGAACTCAAAGAAAATACGGAGAAAGCATTATTGTTTGCAGAATCTTACTCTCAAGAAAAGCAGCTACAATACACAAATCAGTATAACAAGAGAGCAAGGCACAAAGGAATTTGCAGCATATCGAATTCCTTTGATTTATCGAGCAGAAGTGGAACGTCAGATCAAAGAAATGTTAAAAACAAACATTATTAAACCATCATCGAGCAGAATGGCAAGCCCTTTGGTTATTGTTAAAAAGAAAGACGGATCTTTAAGACTTGCCTGTGACTACAGATACATTAACTCATTCACTGTGGATTGTAAATATCCGATGCCGATTGTCAGAGACGTTTTGAACAAAGTTGGAAAGTCTAATGTGATTTCCATTTTGGACTGTCGAAGTGCTTATTGGACTTGTCCTGTAAAACAATCTGATCAATGGAAGACAGCTTTTGTAACACATAATGGACTGTATGAATTTACTCGTGTTCCTTTTGGAATGATAAATTCAGGCCGAACTTTTGTTAAGGCGATAAATTTAGTTTTACAGCCTATAAGCGACTTTGCAGAACCGTATGTTGATGACATTGCTGTGCATTCTGACAGTTGGAAAGTTCACTTACAGCAGTTAGATGCATTTTTGATGCAAATGAGATTGCATAACGTTACCTTAAATTTGAAAAAATGCATATTTGGTAAGTCTGAAGTAAGGTTTATCGGTCATGTGGTTGGGTCTGGTAAGATAAAGATGAATCCAGACAGAATTGAAAGTTTGACTAATTTGAAGATCCCAGAAACTAAGAAGCAAGTTAAGCAACTGCTTGGATTTTTTAATTATTACAGACAGTTTATTAAGGACTTTGCACAGATTGCGAAACCTTTATCTGATTTAACTAGTAAACGTGTTTCTGATAAGATTGATTCGACTGTTGAACATCAGCAAGCATTTGATTTACTTAAAGAGGCTGTGCGATCCAAAGTAGTGTTATATGTTTTTGAAGTGGGAAAACCATTCAATTTGTACTGCGATAGTAGTGACTTTGCAGTCGGTGCTGTTTTAACACAGATGGACGACAAGGGAATAGAACGCCCTGTGTCATTTATCAGTCAGAAATTAACTGATACCCAGAAGAGATGGGCTACTGTGGAAAAGGAAGCCTATGCTATTGTTTGGGCTTTAAACAAGTTAAAAGAAATTATAATTGGATCAAAAATTTTCATTTTTACTGATCACAATCCTCTTACATATTTGACTGAGTCAATGTCTAAGTCTGCTAAACTTGTGCGTTGGGCGTTAGCCTTACAAACTTTTGATGTTGAGGTGAAGTACAAGAAGGGCAGATTGAATGTTATCGCTGATTGTTTGTCAAGGTTATAAGTAATCGTAAGACTGTTCATTAATTAGTTAGATATATATATATATATGTTTCATGTATTTTGGTAATTTCGCAAATTTTGAAATTTAATTTGCTCAATTCCAGAAAAAGGAAGGAGGTAATGTGAACTGTGTTTTGTGTACAGTCTTGCAGTGCGAGATATTGGCGTATATATTTAGTGCGCTTACTTTAGTTTCACGTGTATATGTATATATGATAGATGTATAACGTTTAGTCTTAGTGACACGCGCGGCCGGCCGATATCGGCAGCGGCGCGCTATATGTATATTATTAGAGTTCGCTTATGCGCACAGAAGACAGGTGTGTCAAGAGGCGCGAAGAATTATGCTGACTAGAGAAGTTTGAATTCGAGTGTGTTCGCTGTAGTAGTGTGGCTGACTAGTTGAGTTGTAATCGAATTGAGTTCTGTCTGTTTGTTTCTTATTAAACTGAAAAGATATTAAACTGTGTTGCTGATTAATTCAGGTTATACTTATACGTAGAATTAGTGTTCAAAAGGTGAACGTTAAATAGGCGTTAAGTAAGAAGAGAACAAGGATTTAATCAGAAGGATTGTCAACGGAAGGATTGGGTTGACAGTCGGAGTGACTGCATGATTGTCCAATAGTTTAGGTACTGACTGCATGGTGTATTACGTCTTCCAAGCCGTTGACGTAATAATTGTAAGTAGTAACTTCTATTGCGCCGGTGTCTAATGCACAAGGTGTTGTCGTGTTTACTTCCCCCGCTCTTTGTTGAAGGGTGTCGTCATTTCTTAAAGAGAAAGATCCGCGGGTGGAAACCAATCATGGTTCAAACTGATTCTGTGGGGATTTATAAGATGCCTTCGGCGAGATTGCCCATAGAAATTTTAGTGTTAAAATGGCTTTGATGAGAATATTGGTAAAGAAAACAACGGAGGATAATTAATGCCAAAGTGAATCATTTGCGGGAGTATGTGCATAATCGGGAGAAAAAAAAATTGAAAATGGAGAAATCATGGACAAAATGAATGAGCAGCCATGCAACGAGGAGAAAGATCCATTGCACGTATAGTAAAACCGGTCTAAAATTGTGGATGGCATAAAAAAGATCGCCAGCCTTCGGGTCTGGAATTCGTTACTGGTTCCTGGCCACTCGGTTAGTTCTTTGATGCCATTTTTCTTATCTCGAAATTGTCCATATATGACGGAACAGGTCGTCAAATTTTTTCACCAGAATTAAATTATAATTTTGCGTCCTGTTTTCTCCTGGATCCGCCAGTCAGCTCATGTTCACGTGGGCGTTAATTACACAGTGGTTGGAGTTAGATAACACTTCTTGGAAGAGTCTGCATTCTCGTTATTGTGAATAATATGGGTCGATCACGTGACGGCCTCTGTGTACACAGTGAAACCTGCAATAAATATGACGTAGGGCCAAGTTGGCTGCTGACAGTAGGAGTATATATTTTTAATCCCAGCCTGAAGGGAAAGAAGAAGATATATATATATATATATGACTATATATATATATATATATATTATATATATATATATTATATATATATATATATATATATATATATATATATATATATATATATATATATATATATATATATATATATATATATATATATGGCTGTGGAGCTAACCAAGAAACCTGGAAAAGGTCTTGGCATAAGCATCGTTTCCAAGCGCAATAGCACTGGAATTCTCATCACTGATATAGTATGACAATGACACTTTTTTATGTATTGTTTTATTATTTTACAATGCTTTGTTTTGTGTCTGTGTGCATTATTATTATTATTTTCTTCCCCGACGTACTTATAATCCCTCAGGAGTCAGGTACTAAATAAGTGGGAATTAATCTCTGGAGTGACCATCTTCATCGAGACCCGGAAGTGCAAAGGTGCTGCAGAAGGCGGCTGAGTTGAAGCGCTGGACTGTCATGGCTAAAAATTGGAAGAGCCTCTCTTGGGTCTCCTGCAGAGACCTGGCTCAGAAGACGTGATTATTATTATTATTACTATTATTATTATTTATTAAGTGCCACTATCTAATGACCAAACATAAATCGATGGTGCTGAACATTATTGTGAGTGAAGGACTTGTTCAAGGTCCTACACAGTAACCATCTCCAGGAAGGAGGCTCGAGCCTGTGTTACTAGTTCATTGTACATCTATTACGATTACTTTCATCTCATTGTACATCTGTTACGATTACTTTCATCTCATTGTACATCTGTTACGATTACTTTCAATAAATATGACGTATATATAGCGCCAAGTTGGCTGCTGACAGTAGGAGTATATATTTTTAATCCCAGCCTGAAGGGAAAGAAGAAGATATATATATATATATATATATATATATATATATATATATATATATAGCTGCTACTGTTGTTGATTTAAGAATCGCCTGACTAACAAGATTGTCTGTTGACCGTTATGCCACTGCAGCATAAGACAAAGATCGCCCGCTTCGACCCAACGAAGAACGAAGCCAGCAGCCATTAATTCCCGTTGCAGCAACGACTGACTGTGCATGGCTGGCATGCTGTCAAACAACAAAATCTCTGTGGTTCTGAACTCGTATTGTCGTTTATGAGAGATAGGCCTATAGGCCTACTGCCATGGAAGCCGTCGTTTGTTTATTAGATCCATAGCAATCTGGGTTAGGCAGCGACAAGTTTAGGGATGAAATTATAGGCCAAGTGCTGTTGACGAGGTCTACATACAGTCTCGCTTGCCAGCAGAAAAAATATTCTGAGACTAGTTTACTTATATATATATGTATGTATGTATGTATGTAAGTATGTATGTATGTATGATATACTTCTCCAATGAATTCTAATATTTTTATTGTAATTTCGCGAGAACCCATCATCGGCTGATGTCTTGGCACCATGGTTACTGCCTCTATTGCAACCCGCCTTAGCAGCTCCTCCGCATTCTCCTCTCTGTGGTCGTTCTGGCAACCGGGCTCGGAACCTCCCTTGACCAACCCATTTGACTTGACGCAGCGCTCGTGATATGGCTGCTGCTCTGCGCTTGGCTGTACAGTAGAGCTTACGATTACGAGAAGTCGTTGCTAGCGACTTCGTTCACGTTAATGTTTTGGTTTAATCGCGGTCTCCGAGTTTCGATTTTTGACGAATACAGCAGCAGGCATGGGCGGCGATCCCGGGGGACAAGACCCCCCACCTTTCACAGTGGGGGTGACACGCCATACATCTGACCCCCAAATTTTGAAGAAACACCATAAAAGGTCATACAAATTTTTCGCGCTCAGGTCATCAAATTCGCGCGAAAAATTTTGGACCTCTTTTTGACCAGATCAGTTCAAAAATGCCCCCACCCACCTGTCAAACAAGATCGCCGCCACTGGCAGCAGGACAGGAGCAACACTTGCTCATAAGGTACGAGTCAAAGTGCAACAGATTAACATTCTAACAATCAGTCGATGTCAGGTCACCAGTTCTTTACTCACTACCTGCCCCACTGGTGTCTGTAACTTTGCATGACAGCATATTATAGTCGTTTTCATCGAAAAATGGCGTCTGTTGTTAAGGCAAACCTATCGTTGAACATACGTGGGTTTCAACGTCTACGGCCAGTCGACTAAGTCGCTAAGTCAGTCGCTAACTCGTCAAGTCAGTCGGTAATTCCTTAGCGATTGACTCCTGGGACTAACTGAAAGCAGGCCTCAAATATAAATCGTAGTCGTTCACAGTCGCTGTCATGTTGCGCTCTAATGTAACGAGGCCAACGTCTATCTTTGGCAATAGGAAACGGGTCATATATAATTCCCTCAAGCGTTCCGACGATACTTCTAAGAGCTGAGTGTTTCTAAATACAGGCGTGACCCAGAAAACGATTGTTTTCTTCGCCTAAAGAGATGAACAGTGCAAGAAGCACACAAGGGTCGGCCTCTTTTGATCTTTATTTCGATGTTTACGTCATTCCCGAGAGGTCTTCGCATCGATCACATTCGCTGGCCACGCCCTTCTCCGGTCACCACGCCCCCTTTCCAGCGACTACACCCGCTTCCGGTTAGGTGGCAGAATTCTAGTCACAATCCGAAGATCAACCGCGAACCGTAATTTTCCGAGTGGCGCGCCTCATGAATATGCATGACCGGCCTCGGCCATGAATCGCGTGAATGACGTATTGAAGACGCGTTACTTAGAGCCAATCGATTACTGCTCGCCGAGGTTCCGTAATTATTCGTCTGGTCTTGTGATTAGAAGGATCCGCCGCCAACGCCACTGCCACCGTTTGTGCCACTGCTGCATGATGGGATCGATAGCTTCCCGAGTGTCGCAATTGTTTAAACCACCGTGATACCAGAACAATGGCACTGAAGAAAAACTGACACAGTTGGAAGTGTGTCTTGTTGTCTGTCTGTCTGTCTCTGTTTGTCTGTCTCTGTCTTTCTGTCTGTCTTTCTGTCGCTCTCTCTTTCTCTCTGTTTTTCCCGCTCTCTCGCTCTTTTTCCCGCTCTCTCGCTCTCACTTTCACATTTTTTCTCTCTCTGTCTCTGTCTCTGTGTCTCCCTTCTCTTCTGTCTCTCTGTGTCTCTTTGTCTCTCTCTCTTTCTGCCTCTCTGTCTCTCTCTGCCTGTCTCTCTATCTCTCTATCTCTCTATCTCTCTGTCTCTCTCTGCCTCTATCTATGTGTTGGCCTGCCTGGTTGGCTGACTGTCTGGTTTGCGTTCTGCAAAACTGGCTGCCTGTCTATCTGCATACCTTTCTATCAGTCTTTGTCTGTATGTCTACAGCTTGCCTTAGTGTCTGCCTCTCTCTGCCCGTTAAGCATCGAGACGACCATCGGTATGGTTAAAGACAGTTATATCGATGTTTGCATTGGTGGTGGTGGGGGGGGGGTAGGGGGATAACCACTGGATCCAATCTGGGATGGAACTGGGGGAACTTGAGATTGAGTCGATAATAGAGCAGCTGGTCATCCATCGAGCACCTCTATACTTCATCATCACGATGGCGGTCAGAACAGATGAGAGCGCCGGTATATTGAGTAGAAGCAGCAGCAGCATCAGCAGCATCAGCAGCATCAGCAGCCGAGATCGATGGATCGATTGATGGATCCGTTGATCCTGCGTTTGATCGATCTCTCGTCGTTCTTTGATCAGCATGATTCATCATTTCCAGATAGATGACAGTTTCGGATGTTGTGAAGAAGTGACCGCTGCCGCATGGATCGTTGCTTATCTATCTTTCTCTTATGTCATTAGCCGCATGCAGCGTTATTGTAATTGTAATTAGTAACTTCTATTGCGCCGGTGTCTAATGCACAAGGCATCAACCGATGGCACACCAAAACCAATCGAAGACAAGTCCAGTGGAAGCACAAAAGGCGCTATGCAAATGCTCAGATACATTCATGCATATGTACACACATGTGTGTGTGTGTGTGTGTGTGTGTGTGTGTGTGTGTGTGTGTGTGTGTGTGTGTGTGTGTGTGTGTGTGTGTGTGTGTGTGTGTGTGTGTGTGTGTACATATGCATGAATGTATCTGAGCATTTGCATAGCGCCTTTTGTGCTTCCCAAGGGGACCTGTCTTCGATTGGTTTTGGTGTGTGTGTGTGTGTACACACACACACACACACACACACACACACACACACACACACACACACACACACACACACACACACACACACACACACACACACACACACACACACACACACACACACACACACACACACACACACACACACACACACACACACACACACACACACACACACACACACATACACACACATACACACACCAATCTACCTGCCTGCCTGCCTATCTAGTCACATTCATATATGCATGCATGCATAGTTGCATATACGTATACATACATATTTACATACATACATACAAACATACATACATACATACATACATATCAACCAATCTAACTACCTACCTACGCGCATACATACATACAAACACACTCCAGTTGTGACAGACGGAAGCTATATATAGAGGCCACTCCAGTCCTCCGATTTGAATCCGCCCTTGATGCTGTTGTTTGCAACGCCCAACAACAACACATTCGACGCAACAGGTGCGCATCGTCTGCTCGCTTACGTCCTCTCGTCACGCACTCGTCACGCTCTGGTGACTAGAAGTGCCTCGTGTCAATGATTGCGTGGTAGAGATGCTTAATCGCAAATGGAGTCGGCCATTGCACGTCCATTGATGCCCTCTGCTGCAGCAGCCGCTCTCCATCTCTCGCGGTTCCATGTTTCGTCTCCGTTGCCTCTGCAACTACAGCAGCAGCAGCAAGAGGAGGCTGCGGCCTGCAGTGCCATCGGTCACCACGGCCACAGCAGCCTCAACCCAGCAGCAGCAGCAGCAGCTGTTGGTCAGATGCCGTTTCTGGCGATGATGACGATGAAGAGATGCCGCGTTAAGAGCTTTTATTGATTAGTTACGATGAAAAACACCGCCACTGCCATATTGTTATCTGCTGTTTGTCTCCGTTTCTGTCTGTTTCTGTCTGACTGTATGCATGTATTTATGTGCATGTATGTATGTATGTATGTATGTATGTATGTATGTATGTATGTATGTATGTATGTATGTATGTATGTATGTATGTATGTATGTATGTATGTATGTATGTATGTATGTATATATACATATATTTGCGTATACACATACAATACATGTGAATGTTAGCTTGTTATTATTGTTATTGGTCGCAATAAGGATACTGATTGATTGATTGATTGATTGATGTGCGTATATATGTATACATGTATTGTATGTGTGTATCGCTTTTATGCATGCATGTATGTATGTATGTGTGTAGGCATGTATGTATGTATTGTATGTATTTGTGCATGTATGTATGTATGTATGTGTATTCTGCATACCATGTTGAGATCATTACTTTCAGTAGATTCCGGATATTTAGTGTATAGTCTCAGCTATAATGAGTACACTGACCGTACACTGTCCGTGGGAAGAAAAGACGGCGAGGGAAAGGACTGGCTATCCGCTACCGTATGCCGAGGCTAAGAAAATGAAATCGCTAGCATTTCATACCCTTGACTGCCCAGGACAGGGTTAGCTTTAAGGGACTTCTTCTTCCTCCTCCTCCTCCTCCTCCTTCTCCTCCTCCTCCTCCTCCGCCTCCTCCTCCTCCTACTCCTCCTCCTCCTCCTCGCCTTCTTCTTCTTCTACTTCCTCTTCCTTTTCCTCTTCTTCCTCTTCCTCTTCCTCTTCGTCTTCGTCTTCCTCTTCTTAACCCGCTCCTCATGAATATATGTTGACCAATAGTTTTATTTCAATTAGTTGTCCTCTGTTTTTGTCTCGCTTTCTTTGTGTATTCCCCTCCATCCGTCGTTACGTCTCTCTAAGTCTATTCGTGTTTCTTAGTCTGTGCAAATGTCCGTCTACCTACCTGCCTGCTAGGGCATCTGTCTGTCTGTCTGTCTGTCTGTCTCTCTCTCGCTGTCTCTCTCTCGCTGTCTGTCTGTCTGTCTGTCTCTGTCTCTCTGTCTCTCTGTCTCTCTGTCTCTGTCTCTGTCTCTGTCTCTCTCTGTCTCTCTCTGTCTCTCTCTGTCTGTCTGTCTGTCTGTCTGTCTGTCTGTCTGTCTGTCTGTCTGTCTGTCTGTCTGTCTGTCTGTCTCTCTCTCTCTCTCTCTCTCTCTCTCTCTCTCTCTCTCTCTCTCTCTCTCTCTCTCTCTCTCTCTCTCTCTCTCTCTGTGCCTGAGCCTTTCCCGATCTATCAGCGTAAGTCTAGACGTTTTCTCATTCTCTCTGCGTCTGTGTCTGCTTCAGTCTGTCTCAGTAGCTGCCTGTGTGCTGTTGGATCTGTGTCGGCGTCGATAGTCTGTGTTCGTCCTGTCATCTATCCATTTTCCCTTCGGCTTAGTAGCCATATAGACTGGAATCGAGATGACGCCGTTAAAAGCTCCGAAGCATCTGACGACGTTGGCGTTAATCCCTCTGGGCAGCGCTAAGACACAGGCGACGAAGACGGCCTTTCCTTCGCTCCTCCTTATCCGCCATCCTCTTCCTCCATCCTCATCCTCCTCATCCTCTCTCATCTTCCTTCTCTTCATCCTCTTCCTCATCCTCAACCCTCTACCTCCTATTCCTCCTCATCCTCTATCATCTACCTTATCATCATCCTCTTCCTCATCTTCCACCCTCTCTCTCCTCCTCATCCTCTTCCTCCACCCTGTTCCTCATCATCCGCCATCCTTTTCCTCCTCATCCCATCCTCTTCTTCCTCATCCTCCTCTTCCCGATCTTCCACCCTCTTTCTCCTGATCATCCTCTTCCTCCTCCTCATCCATCCCTTCCTCCTCCCTTTTCCTCCTCATCCTCCACCCTCATCCTCCAACCTCTTCCTCCTCATCCTCCAACATCTTCCTCCTCATACCACTGCACCTTCCTCCTGATCCTGTTCGTTCCTGTGTTCCTCCTCGTCGTCTTCCTCTTTCTCCTCCTCCATCCTCATTCTCCATCCGCTAGAGACGTCGGCTTCTATTTGCAGTAACCGGTACTTTCTGCTGATAGCATCCTCCTTAGATATGCTCAAGCGATCACGGCTGCTGCTGCTGCTGCAGAAGATGATAGCGACGACGATGATGATATTGATGCTGGTGCAGCTGAAGCTGTTGAGCGGAGACGCAATGCTCCTGATGCAAGACTGGAAACTGCTTCCGATGACAGAGGCGGTTCATGGAGTCCACCCGGATTTCCGGATTTAGGTCAATATAGACGTCTCCTATAGACAACACGACAATGTTTCCGGCAGCGCGCTTGGTCTGTATTACATCGATTGCGGGTTCCAACCTGCTGCGTGTTACGACGACCTCAGGCAAGGTTTTTCGCGCATGCTGTCTCGGTCAGTAAGCAGTATAGAGTCAGGCACCAGCGTATGAGCTGGGAAGGAACAGGGTGGGAACTGTCGGTGGTGTTGAGGGCTCAACCTCATAGCCTTTCTTAGGATCCCAAGTTAAGTCTTCATTTCACACCCCAGGGGGGATCGTTTTCAAACCCCCTCAGTTGTGCTACTGTGATTTAGCATTATTTGACTCTGAGTCTGTGACAAAGAGAAGATATTTCCATGGTGTTTCATGTATGCATTTTTTTATTTTCTCAACAAATAATTGATTTTGATTCGAGTCTGACTTGCAAAACTGCTAGCGTTGAAATCAGCTGCTTTCAAATTTCGTTGACATCAGTTTGCAAAATACGGATAAAATGTTCAACCCCCCCAGTATTTTTTCTACAATTCCCACACTGGGAAGGAAACGTAGGTCTTTAGATCATACGGTGACCCCGTGTCCAGGACCTTAGGATCGTTCACTGTCAGTACAAGAGGGACTTTGGGAAATGGGAGTTCTTCTTGCTTTACCTCAATGTTTACTTTACAGCAGTGGTGCCTCGCATAAAAAAAGTCTGGACATAGAATGATGCTATCATATGCGTGAAACGTTTAGACGAATAATGATGGCACATCCGTCAATGGCTCGTGTTGCACGCACAATGGCTTGTGCACAAGTCCAGACTGTTGAATCATAGTTGTACCTGTATTTATTCATATGAGGGAACTCACCTTGATGCCTATACCTGTCACCACTCAAGGTGTGTGGTTCGGGGGAGCAGCGTGAAAGGGAATCTTGACAGGTTTTACTCGTGATTATTTCTATATAGAAGTAAAAGAGAAAAGCAGTCCCTTAAGTTAAGCTAGCCTGAGAGGCAGTCATGGGTTTGAAGTATTAACGACTTCATTTTCTTAGTCTCGGCATATGAGGGCGGATGGCCAGTCTTTCCCTCGTCGTCTCATCGTAACTTTATATATCATACGATGTATATTGCAATAGTTTTAATCCAGGTGAAACGTCTTCTGAACCACTTTGCGTACAAACCCTGTTACGTCAACATGCCATGTGAAGACAATAATTTGTAATATTTATGAATATGTAATAATTAATATATAAATATTAAAATAAAGACTTAGTTTTTTTAGTTGAATCTTAAGACTGATCCGTTTGAACTTGTTGGTCCTTCTTAGACTCGCAGCCTCACTTCCGGTTGCCGACCTATTTCGGATCTGTGCCAGGCTTCTCCAACTGCTGCAGCTTCATGACACCGATTTCATTTGAAGCGATTATCAGTTGCTGCCTTGTGCTTGGGCGTCCGCAGGAATTTTTGTAGGGGGAGCAAAGTTTTAAATTCTTGGCACGGGACTAACGAGGGTGCCGAAAGCAACCGATAGCGTCACCTCGGCGCTTGGTTCCGCGATTAGGGAGTCTGGCGCAGATTCCAACAGCCGCCAGAGCTTTTGGAAGCATTTGACATGATATGGGGCCTGTTTCGGCGTTCTGGGAGTGGGATATCTTATTCAGCTATAAAAATAAATAATGGTCAACGACTTAAATAATTGTTTTTTCTCATTGAAAATCGTGTTGGGGCTGTTTTAATAATCAAAATATTTTATTTTTTAAATATATGCGCAAAATCCAGAGTGAGAAAATGCTCCCCCTTGCTCCCACCTGCGGACGCCCATGCACCGCCTTGTGCATTTTGACAAATGGCGCTATAAAAATCAATATAGCAGAGTAGTTAGATTTTTGCATAGTGTACAGTGTACAACTGTACATTGTACAATATCATAATGCATGATTATTCACGCATCGTATATGCGTGTGTGTTTGTGAATATTTGCATTGTATCCCTGTACTGATGTGCCCTGCACCCGCGGTGGTTGCATTGAGACACAGCAGCGCCCCCTAAGGATTTCTGATGCGGTCGACATCTTCTATTTAATTATGCCACGACGAAACTCATAGAAAACGCGCTTTGAATATGCTCCCAAGAGGAGGACAAAAGGAAAAGGTGGAGGAGGACGAGGACGAAGAGGAAAAGAAAGAGGAGGAGGAGGAGGACGTGAAGGAGGAGGAGGAGGAAGAAACGAAAGAGGAGGAGGAGGAGGACGTGGAGGAGGAGGAAGAGGAGGAGGAAGAGGAGGAGAAGGAGGAGGAGGAGGAGGGAAAAGGTTCCACAGAGAACAAACCCATACAATGGCCATGCATTTGTGGTGATCTGGTGTATTATTAATATATAAAAATATATTTTGTGTATATGTGTATGTGTGTGTATATATATATATATTTGTATGTGTATAAATTATGTATGTGGTTTTTACTTAATAGCCTATAGTGCCATTTAAGTATTTCACAATAAGCTAACAATACATGCATATGTAGATACGAAATCCACATTGCGTATTCAGCTAGGGCTGGCGTAGTCTCTATGCAGAGCCTAAGTTACATTGTATCGTTATATCAATTACAGGATCCCTCAGCTAGAGACGGAATGATCCCCACCATCATTAAGACCCAACAGACGCGGGTACATTTTACAGCCTGCTGCTGCTCTGTTAGTGTTCCTGGAAAAGCCCGGCACTCTATTGACTCCCCTGCATTCCCATCGACCCAGCTAAAGCTATTAAACCGGCGCTATATAAATGCAGATTACATTACACAGAGAGGCTGCAGCGGGTTTCCGTCTGGCGTCGCTTGGCGGCGCAATCCGCCGTCGACCGGCAGAGGGCCAGAGAGGAAGACCTCTTTCTCGATATGTCGTCACTGGTGATTAACCACACTATAAATTTCGCGTCGCTGGCCGCGAGATCATTTTCCCGGCGTCGAATCGCAGGGGAAGCGGAGCAGAGCGTGGGGAACGACGATCGATGGAAACCGGGAAAAGATGGAAAGGATGGATGGGAGAGAGGCCAGGGGCGGGAGGGAGCGAGGGATGCCCGGCAGGGACGGCGCAGGTTATCAACTGATTCCATTCGCCCGACCGAGTCGGCTGTCACGCTAGACGAAACGCAAGAGCACTGGAGCGTGACATTGTGCCAGGCGGCGATTAAGCGCGGCCGAGGAATGTTCATGAAGCCGGTCACGCATGACTGTAGAGGAGCCCTATAAACTTCAGCTTCAGGCGATCGGGATAAAGCGACGTCTGCCACCGAAGCAGCGGAGATCTGGTCAGCCGATGACCAACCAGAACAAGGGACGGATCGACAAATATCACGTGATCCGACAATGCATAATGCACGCGCATGCGCCTAGAAGGAGGAGGAGGAGGAGGAGGAGGAGAAGGAGGAAGAGGAGATGGAGGAGGAAGAGGAGGTGGAGGAGAAGGAGGAGGAGGAAGAGGAAGAGGAGGTGGAGGAGGAGGAAGAGGAGGTGGAGGAGGAGGAGGCAATCAGTTTATTATCGAATAAATGCGATGGATGTTCTTCGAATGTGTTGCATGAAGAAAGCCGGGCCCGTGATGCAACGTTTACGCTTTCAAACCAAAGATAGGGTTTTGGGCTTAAGAAAGGAATGACGCAGAGAATGAGAGGCGGGGATTAAATATCTAAGATGGTGGAGAAATTAAGAGGACTGATTGGGGTGTTGTTAGATCATCATTGAGCTTGTTAGAGTCCTATGGACGTCCAAACGTCTTAAGAACCTATGTTTTGAAACAGTTCGAGCTCGAAATAGACTCACATCTGGTTGAAATCAATGAAACTCTATAGCCTTCTTATACATGTAATGCATTTATGTATGCCTTCAAATGCCTATAAATTGACCTATGTATATGTATGTATATTTGTATATGTAATGTTCTGTGTACCCGTATGCACATACATACATGCATGCATAGGTATATGTATGTATGTATGTGCGTGTGTATATATATATGGCATAATTACTAGGTTGTCACTCGAGTAATTGCATTTTCATGATTTATTCTGTCCTATACCTTGCTATCGCTTATAGCCAGGCAGGGCTCAACCATCGCCTGGCGACCGCCCGACCGACGCTTGCCGGTCCTGCAGCCGCCGTCGCCATTGCCCCTAGCTGCACCCTACGATAGGTGGCGCTGGTCATCAGTTAATATAAGCGGAAATCGATTCTCCCTATTATGGCTACGATACGATGGCGGCGGCAATTGTCTGTCTTCCTCTCTGTGTGTGTGTTTGTTTATATCGCTCTCTGCGTCCCTAAGTCTGTCTCCGCGTCCCTTTGTCTTTGTCTGCGTCGCTTCCACTTTCTCTCTGTGTCCGTCCGTGTGTGTGTCTTTGTATTCGTCTCACTCTTGATCTCCTGTGATGCTCCTCAGCTGCCGCAGCCGAAGGAAAAGGCGAGAAAACTCGCATCATTCTCGGTCGCGTCCGCGAGAAGAAATGAAACGTGTCGTCGGCGGCGCACGACTGTGCGTCCGCGCCGAGCGATGATGTCGGATGGATTGAATGAGTCGAGGTCAAAGGCCAAGCAGAGGCCAAGCAGAGTCAGGGAGTGGGGGACGGATGAACCCCCGACGCCATTTTCAATCGAGAAAGACGATTTCAATCAACGTGGTTGAGGACAATCCCCTCCCCACGCAGAAGAAGCCATCACTTCTTGTTGTTATTGTTGTTGTTGCTCTTCTTTTTACTCTTCCTGTATTGTGAAGTTCTGAACAGGCGCTCTATAAAGGCCAAGATAATGCCTACTAATTAACTCCTGGAATTCATGATTCGTCTGAAACAGCGACTGCGATTATATCGTTTTTATTTTCATAAATGACAGTGCAGAATGCGGTCAATTTTGTATGGTGTGGCTTGCGATCAGATACGTACGAGTGATGAGAGACAGGGACACATACACAGGCACAGACAGGTACAGCGGTAGAGACGAAGACGTCGAGAATCGAACACGGATGCCGAAATAATAAGTAAGTAAGTAGGCGAGTCAGTAAGTAAAGAATTAAGTTAACTAAGTTAGAAACTAAGGAAGTTTTACACTACATTTGTCCAATGACTGATTTGTGATTGTCTGAGATTTGTAATTGCTATAACGCTCAGACACAAACACACGCACACATACACACTCACACTGTTACACACTTACACGCACACATACACACACGTACACACATATCTATATATACATATACATACCTTCATACAATTAACGTGACGACACATTTGTCATGCAGGCATGCACGTATACACGTCACATTGAGACGGTTTTTGATAATTTCTTCTCTAAGAGAAGATGTCTTATTAGATTTCCACCAGCAACTACATGTTTTCTTTTGTTCTGCATTGGACTTCCCTGTTTGATGCCGTCGCATCATGGGATGCTTTCTGCATAAAAACAACGTCATCGAATGAGGTCACATGAGTTTGTTTTGAAAGTCAAATACAAAGCATTGTATAGGACGCTCAGCGCCTAAAACATACAGTGAACTACTATATAACATGCAGTTCATTACTAACGCACACAGCGCATTTTAAGACGCGCAACATATTGTTCAGGCGTGTTCGACTGCTTTAATAAGAGCCTAAAAGTTTTTTAGACATATACATGCGCACATCTATGTATACATATACTCTATACACTGTGAACGGAAAAAACCATATGTCAACCCAATCCTTCCGTTGACAATCCTTCTGATTAAATCCTTGTTCTCTTCGTACTTAACGCCTATTTAACGTTCACCTTTTGAACACTAATTCTACGTATAAGTATAACCTGAATTAATCAGCAACACAGTTTAATATCTTTTCTGTTTAATAAGAAACAAACAGACAGAACTCAATTCGATTACAACTCAACTAGTCAGCCACACTACTACAGCGAACATCGAATTCAAACTTCTCTAGTCAGCATAATTCTTCGCGCCGCTTGACACACCTGTCTTCTGTGCGCATAAGCGAACTCTAATAATATACATATAGCGCGCCGCTGCCGATATCGGCCGGCCGCGCGTGTCACTAAGACTAAACGTTATACATCTATCATATATACATATACACGTGAAACTAAAGTAAGCGCACTAAATATATACGCTAAATACCTCGCACTGCAAAACTGTACACAAAACTCAGTTCACATTACCTCCTTCCTTTTTCTGGAATTGAGCAAATTAAATTTCAAAATTTGCGAAATTACCAAAATACATGAAACATACATATATATCTAACTAATTAATAAACAGTCTTACGATTACTTATAACCTTGACAAACAATCAGCAATAATATTCAATCTGCCCTTCTTGTACTTCACCTCAACATCAAAAGTTTGTAAGGCTAACGCCCAACGCACAAGTTTAGCAGACTTAGACATTGACTCAGTCAAATATGTAAGAGGATTGTGATCAGTAAAAATGAAAATTTTTGATCCAATTATAATTTCTTTTAACTTGTTTAGAGCCCAAACAATAGCATAGGCTTCCTTTTCCACAGTAGCCCATCTCTTCTGGGTATCAGTTAATTTCTGACTGATAAATGACACAGGGCGTTCTATTCCCTTGTCGTCCATCTGTGTTAAAACAGCACCGACTGCAAAGTCACTACTATCGCAGTACAAATTGAATGGTTTTCCCACTTCAAAAACATATAACACTACTTTGGATCGCACAGCCTCTTTAAGTAAATCAAATGCTTGCTGATGTTTAACAGTCCAATCAATCTTATCAGAAACACGTTTACTAGTTAAATCAGATAAAGGTTTCGCAATCTGTGCAAAGTCCTTAATAAACTGTCTGTAATAATTAAAAAATCCAAGCAGTTGCTTAACTTGCTTCTTAGTTTCTGGGATCTTCAAATTAGTCAAACTTTCAATTCTGTCTGGATTCATCTTTATCTTACCAGACCCAACCACATGACCGATAAACCTTACTTCAGACTTACCAAATATGCATTTTTTCAAATTTAAGGTAACGTTATGCAATCTCATTTGCATCAAAAATGCATCTAACTGCTGTAAATGAATTTTCCAATTGTCAGAATGCACAGCAATGTCATCAACATACGGTTCTGCAAAGTCACTTATAGGCTGTAAAACTAAATTTATCGCCTTAACAAAAGTTCGGCCTGAATTTATCATTCCAAAAGGAACACGAGTAAATTCATACAGTCCATTATGTGTTACAAAAGCTGTCTTCCATTGATCAGATTGTTTTACAGGACAAGTCCAATAAGCACTTCGACAGTCCAAAATAGAAATCACATTAGACTTTCCAACTTTGTTCAAAACGTCTCTGACAATCGGCATAGGATATTTACAATCCACTGTGAATGAGTTAATGTATCTATAGTCACAGGCAAGTCTCAAAGATCCGTCTTTCTTTTTAACAATAACCAAAGGGCTTGCCATTCTGCTCGATGATGGTTTGATGATGTTTGTTTTTAACATTTCTTTGATCTGACGTTCCACTTCTGCTCGATAAATCAAAGGAATTCGATATGCTGCAAATTCCTTTGTGCCTTGCTCTCTTGTAATACTGATTTGTGTATTGTAATTGCTTTTCTTGAGAGTAAAATTCTGCAAACAATAATGCTTTCTCCGTATTTTCTTTGAGTTCTTTCAAATGCTTTTCATGGAAAGGAATTATTTTGTGCCATTTCCTCGGGTTGTCTATTAGGTCCATTGTCATTCTCTTGAAGGCGACCTCTTCTCTTGAGACTGGAGTGATAGGCACTCTATCCATCACCAGACTCCTTGCCTTTAATTGACACTTTTCGCATGACTTACAAAATTTCACAATGTCTCTTCTCATCTTTGGCCATACAAAAGATAATTTTATTCGTTCTCTTGTTTTCTCTTCTCCTAGATGTCCTCCAAATACCGATTCATGCGCCAATTCCATCACTTTAATTCGTCTCTCTTTTGGTAACACTAGTTGATATATCGTCTGGTCTAATATCTGATATTTCTTATGCAATAAACCGTTGATCACACAGAATTCAGATTCTTTCTCTTGTGCTAACTTCCACCACGGCTTCAACGATTCATCCTTTCTCTGTTGCTCTTCAAACTTCTTCGAATCGGCAATCTGCACCTTTTGTTCTTCGTCCATTTCTTCATCTCTATACAAGTCTCCTATCCCCACATCACATTCATTGTCTTCTTCCGTTTCATTTAATGTGCCATTCTCGCATGCAGCCATCTCTTGCTCGTTTATCTCTGATGTTACACCATCTCGCGATAAGCTTCGTTGCTCATTACTTTCGTTTTCCTCATTACTGGAACTTTCAGTTTCATTCTTCTCATCAACATCTACCATTTCCTGTTTCCGACTCTGCGCTCTCGTCATTACATTTGCTCGTACACTCACATCTCCTTGTATCGTTTTAACTTTCATCTGTGGTACGGCTTTTAATTCGGCAATTATCTCTGGATGCAACAAGAATCTTTCTGTACTGCCCATCTTTACAATACTAGCACACATCAAGGTGACATAAGGTGTAAGTGAACACTGGATTTTACGCGGAAATCCCTCTTCTTCCACGTCACTATCACACAGTCTAACATCGACTTTTACTAACTTCGCAGGAATGGCATCTCCTGCCACACACTGCAAATTCACTTTTCCAATTTGTTCCACCTTCATGCCTTCCAGTAATTCTTCACTAATCACCGGAATTTCTGCTCCCGAGTCGCTCAGTGCTTTGACTTTCACTGGCTCTTTACCGTCTACTGCACGAATTTCAACCTCGACATATTGCAAGAACGATTTCTTCAATATTCGACTGTCATCTTTTCCTATGACTTCTCTCTGAATTTCAGCATCCAATAGAATTTCTTTTTGAATACCACATTTCATTACTGACTTTACTTCAGTCTCTTGGTTTTCTTGACTCGCGGTTTGATTATCTGTATCACTAACCACTTGAATCAAATTCACCCTTGTGTGTTCTTGATTTCTGCTAGAACTAGCTGCAGCCACTGGAACTGGACAAAATTTAACCAAATGTTTGTCTGAACCACAGTTGTGACAACGCTTCACAACCATGCCTCGTTGTTCATTTCCTTCATATCTCTTATACTGCGTAAACGATGTGTTGCCTTCCCTCTTGGCAAACGGCGCTGACGATTTGTTAAATCCCTGACGACCAAACGTCACTTCTCTGGTATCATTGGGTACAGGGACACTAGCCTTGACCTCTTTACCTTTGAACTGATTTCCTGTTTCTGGATTACTTTTCCACTTTCCACTCTGGCTTTGGTTTACGGAACGTTGAGAAGGATAACTGTTTATATTTGGGATCGCAAACCCAATTCGATTGTTTACATGAATGTCTGCTAGATCTGCCACTGCACTAGCTTGGAGACAGTCAGTTCGTTCCTTCGACAATACAAACTGTAGTGGACCTGGCGGTAAACATTCTTTCAGCTTATCCGCTACCAGCAAATCAAAGAGCGTATCATACTCTCTGTTCACGTTTCGACTTCTCACGTAATAGTTTAGCAAGTTCTTCAGTCTTGCCGTAAACATCGTATAAGTCTCTTCTGTTGTCTTCTTAGCATCCACAAATCTGGCTCTGTATTCTCTCGAAGTCAATTTAAATTCTTTTAATAAGTGCTGCTTGACTCTATCATAATTGTCTAGATCATCGTATGACAATCTATTCAGAACGGTTCGAGCTTTCGGCGTCATCAATGGTAGTAATAATTTAACCCAAAACGGCTTTTCCACAGCAAAGCTACGAAACGCGTTCTCGACTGTTTCAAAATATAATGGCACCTCCATCATATCAGTTGGCATTTGAGGCAATACATGCTTCATTGCATCACCTATTTTCTTAATTTTTGACACCAAAGTTTCACTTTCTTGCTGCTTCCTTCTTTCTGCTTCCCGTTCTTCTCTCATTTGCGTTTCTTTCAATGTCAATTTTGATTTCTCCAGTTTCAGACGTTCCTGTCTTTCTGCCTCTGCCTTTTCCAAACTTTCTTTCTGAAATTTGAGTTCTTCTTGTCTTATCTGTTCTGCGCGTTCTAACTCTAACGTTCGCGCTTTTTCTTTTTCTTCCTCACGTATTCTCTTTGCTTCAATCTGTTGCTGACGAACCTCTTCATCACTTTTTCTAGCTCTTTCAAATTCAATCATCTGCTCCAGTCTTCTTCTTTCAGCATCTTCCCTATCTCTTTTCAACTGTTCTAACTGAATCTCAAACTGATTCTTTTGCAATTCAAGTTCTGCCTTACGCACTTGTTCTGCTTTATCTTCTCTCTCTCTTTGCAGACGCAATTCCTCTTGCCTTGCAAGTTCCGCTTTCTCTTCTTTCTCTCGCTGCAAGCGCAATTCTTTCTCTTCTTTCTCTCTCTGCAAACGTTCTGCTTTCTCTTCTTTCTCTCTCTGCAGACGTTCTGCTTTCTCTTCTTTCTCTCTCTGCAAGCGCAATTCGTCTTGTCTTACACGTTCTGCTTCTTGTCTCCGTTTATCTTCTCTTTCTTTCTCTTCCTGCCTAGTCATCATCATCCACTGCATCAACATCTCCATAGACATAGGCGCAGGAGGTTTTTCAATAGCCTTTTCTACGGCACCGCCAACGGCACCTTCTTCTTCGACTTCTTCTTTCACCCACACTTCAGCGAGTTCCTGTATCATGTCACCACGTGACATACCTTCTAATTGTTCTTCTTTAAAACCGGCTTTCAACAAACGCTGTTTTAGCCTTTCCGTAGACATCTTCTTAATATCTGCTTGTCTTTCAGCACTTAGTTTCTCCATCTTACTTGTTTACTTTGGTGATTTCTCTTTTCAAAGAAGTCACGGTTTTTCTTGTTGTGTGAATCGATAAACAAACGGGATTTCTTTTGTATTTGTTCGTGAAAAACAACGAAATTTTTATACCGTTTCTCGTGTTCCACCGTCGTTGATATCGAAGACACGTCACACAGCAACAACGCGTAGATTCTTCTAACACCGTCGTAGATTCTTCTAACACCGTTGTAAATTCTTTTATCACCGTCGTAGATTCTTCTATCCGCCGAAGGAGGTGATAACGTGAATTTTAATCCACCGTGAGTTTATATCCACCGTGAGTATTTATCCACCGTGAGTATTTATCCACCGTGAGTTCTTATCCACCGTGAGTTCTTATCCACCGTGAGTTCTTATTCGCCGTGAGTTCTTATCCACACCGTCACTGCCACCAATAATGTCAACCCAATCCTTCCGTTGACAATCCTTCTGATTAAATCCTTGTTCTCTTCGTACTTAACGCCTATTTAACGTTCACCTTTTGAACACTAATTCTACGTATAAGTATAACCTGAATTAATCAGCAACACAGTTTAATATCTTTTCTGTTTAATAAGAAACAAACAGACAGAACTCAATTCGATTACAACTCAACTAGTCAGCCACACTACTACAGCGAACATCGAATTCAAACTTCTCTAGTCAGCATAATTCTTCGCGCCGCTTGACACACCTGTCTTCTGTGCGCATAAGCGAACTCTAATAATATACATATAGCGCGCCGCTGCCGATATCGGCCGGCCGCGCGTGTCACTAAGACTAAACGTTATACATCTATCATATATACATATACACGTGAAACTAAAGTAAGCGCACTAAATATATACGCTAAATACCTCGCACTGCAAAACTGTACACAAAACTCAGTTCACACCTTTCTTATTACTACGATAATTTGTGTAATAATTTGCATATTTTAATAAAACGTGGTGGAACTTCAGTTTAAAGGATATGAATCACATGACTATTATTTTTTAGTTATAATGTGTGTTCAAAATGTCCTCCTTTGGCCTCAACACACGCACAAAGACGCGCTCGCCACTGACTAATTGCTGAATCGATTACATCTTGATCAAATTCATCCCATGCCTGAGTTATACGTTCACGCAGTTCTCCGACATCGCGCACCTTTGTCTTGTAAACTTTTTCTTGCATCACACCCCAGATTTTGTAGTCCACGGGATTAAGGTCCGGGCTATTTGGAGGCCAAAGTGTAGGGGGTATGAAATCTGGAGTTTCGTTTGTAAGAAGTTCAACAGTATCGCGAGCTCGGTGTGCCGGAGCACCATCCTGTTGAAACGTATAATATTCAGACAACTCTCGGATATCTGGTAGCAATTTCTGCAGCAACAAAACATCACGGTAGTACGCACCATTAATTTTAACCCCAGGTTCCACGAAGTGTATCGCTGTTCTGCCAAGCGCCGACACACCGACCGAAACCATTACTGTCTTGCTGAATGTCGAGCGTGTGCGTAGCAATCGACTCGCAGGGATGTTTTTCTTCAGTGTTCCGAGGGCAGCATACAGGCGATCATTTTGACTATTTGAAGGTGAAGCAACAGTGACCAGCTTTTCGTCGGTGAACCAAATGAAATTTACTAAGTTAGCAGGATAGCGAATCAACAACTGCCTTGATCGCTCAAGCCGTGCCTGTTTGTTGGCCTCCGTAAGTTCAGTCGCTCTTCGTTTCTTAAAACATTTTAAACGAAGATCAATCTTCACAATTTCATTCACAGACGTTTGAGAAATGCCTACCTCTCGTGCTATTTCTCTTTGTGTGAGATGAGTTTGTGGCCTGTCTTCTTGACTCAACACAAGATCTTGCACCTGTTGGATGTTTTCGTTATTTCTTGCAGTACGAGGTCTACCGCTGCCCACTTGACGCTTGCATGAACCAGTTCTATCAATCTTTTGCAGAAGGTACTGTAGTCCACCAAGTTTCCATGCTTTACCCGGAAATTCCCTAAGAAAACGTTTTGCACTGTAATTCTGATTCTGGCGTAAATATTGTATTACGATTCTATCCTCTTCACTGAACGCCATTTTGTAACGGATGTTTTATTACAAATGACGTCACGGGCACGTCAATTTTTAACTGCTTTAGCGCATTATTATCTGAGATTATAGTTTGGAATAAAATAGTTTTAAGCTCAATAACATTTTCAATATTTGGTGTTAATTTCCCTATTTATGGTAGAGGTATGGTTTTTTTCCGTTCACAGTGTATATACATACATACATACATACGTACGTACGTACGTACATGTACATACACACATACATATGTCTCAAAAACTAGCAGATCGAAAACTGCACCTTTGAAAATGTTCGTGAGCTGTCTCTGCTGTGTGCACGTATGTATATGTGTATGTATGAATGTATGTATGCATGTATGTATGAATATGTATGTATGTGTATGTATGCATGCATATGTCTGGATATTTATGCAGCGCCTTTATATTCTTCACAAAGTGCTAAACTGCGGCTGTCTATCAGATCTTAATACATGTGCGTCTGAGATTGGCTGAAAAGCCGTCTGTAATGGAACGACAGGTATTGTTAATGGAAGACGATGGCGTGCAGCCGAGATTGCGGTTGCCAATGACATATATAGTCTGCGTCTGACAGGATGCACTTCTTGACCTCTAAGCAGTCGATATTTCTGTATAGACCACGGGACACGGTTGCCGATTGGTTAGAGCGCGCGACTTGTAACGCGGAGAGTACGGGTTCGAGCCTCCTCCTCTGAGACGGTTACTATGCATGTAAGGATCTTGAGCAAGTCCTTTGCTCACAGTTGCTCAGCGCAATCGATTGACGTTTGGTCATCAGATAGTGGCGCTTAATAAGTGTATAATAATGGCAGTAATGAGAATATGGGCCTTAGCTGGCTCCACGGAGCCCAAGAGTTCACGACCTCATCCACCCATCTATGCCGAGCTGGGGGAGGGGGTGAATCATGTCTTTGAACTTTTGAACCCTTTCGGTTGGCTGCTCGGTAAAAAGTCACAGCTAAACAACCGATGTGGGAACAAGATAGTTTCTCCAGTCAAAGAACATTTTCGGATAGTATGTGTTATGCACGTATAAGAAAAACTTTTGTTTCGGATTGTCACAGGATTATCGCTTCCTATACCTGCTGTGACTTATGGCACTCAGAGGTTTAGCCACAAACTTAAAATCTGACGCCAACGTGTGACCGAAGTGTATGGAGAAATGCATATTTAATGGAAATCCAGCCTTGCGACTTGCAGTGTGCTAAACGAGTGCCTGTTAGAGAAATAGCACAGAGATTTAGTGAGAATATTCCCATATCGGCTGCAGGACATATGGAGATACAATGAGAATATGGCAATATTCCCATGACTCCAGACGTCCTGCGCATGGCCACATGGGTCATATGTTGGACATACAAAGTCCATTTTGGTACCGGTAATATTGTTGCATTTCAATGAGTTGTCTGTTGAAACCAAATGAATCAAAGTGTGCATGGGTTCCATCCTCCTCTCTGGCAACCGGACTCTGACTTCCACTGGACATCGATCTCTGCACAACCCCTCTGATACAACACAGCACTCTTGAATAAGCTGGTGCCCTGCGCTTAGCATTAGAGTGGCGCTTTATGAATTTGGAGTTTACGATTATGATTGAGTGTTACAAGTAAATGTCAAGATTTGGATTGTAACTTTTGTTAATCTAGCCTACTATAATTCAATAATAAAATCCACAGTGTATATTCTACTGTGTTTCAATAAAAGGTTGATTGATTGATTGATTGATTGATTGATTGATTGATTGATTGATTGATTGATTGATTGATTGATTGATTGATTGATTCTCACCACATTTTCACTGAATGATGATGTTTGCGATGAGAATTATATTGCATAAGATTTTAATAAGGGGTGCGATGAATGGATCAGGAATGAATCTTGAATGGATCACGAATGGATTATGAATGGATCATGTAGAGCTTTGTCGATTCCTTAACGATGTTTGTCTCACGCCGTTTGAATACATGGTGCTACTAACGATCATAGCCAACTGCATCGTACTTGCCTTAGAAGAACACTTACCAGAAGGCGACAAGACTCCTCTGGCCGTCAAACTGGTAAGTAAACATTCACTTCAATATCTCATTAAGCAATCATCTTCTAATAAATTTAGTACCATCGTGCACCCTGCCACCAGCATGTCCACATGGAGGTCATATAAACCCATAGTCCCACCTCCATGGAGTCCATGGGTCCCTTATGTGGTTCCTGTCTAATGCCCATGAAAATGTTGGCAGGGCAGAGACCATGGTAGGCCTATACATAAAACAAAGGCTGGTTTACCACTGGGTTAGCGGCCGTGTATAGTAGGCCTATAGGACTGAGGGGGTTTGAGAGTATTGTATTGTATTTACGAATTTATAAAGCGCCTCTCGCAGTACAACCTAATCAGAGAGTAGGAGATTAAAACATGTACTATAAGCCTAAGAGGCTCTAAGACACCATTCTCTTTGTTTAACTAGACCAGGCCACATAAGGGACCTAGTGTAGGCTGTCGAGCCAATGGCATTTAGCACCATTGATGCTCTATTGTGTGGTTGCGTGTGCTGTCCTGAATTTCTGGAGGAGAGCAGTATCAATAATTATCCTTGGACGTTATTGAGCGCACATTTCCCCAACAGCTTTGTCATTGTTTAGGACACAAGTGGACCACGTGACAGTATTCGTGCGATCAGTTGATGCCTTGTGCATTATACACCGGCGCAATAGAAGTTACTAGTTACAATTATTCTCTTGTGGGCTTTGTGCTCCTTGCATAAGACTTTGCTGCATATTGGGGATAGGAACTGAGCTTATACAAATGGATTTTAATTTTTATTTTATTTTAGTGTTTTAATTATATTTTTGTTCAATTTGCAAATGTGTAGGGAAGACACGTCTTCAGCGGGGAAGAGAGGGCAGTAATCTACAATTCAAACCCCTGGCCAATTCACACAATAGATGTATATTGCTATGTGGGCTGCTTATGTAAAGGGTACATACGCAGAATTGCAGATATATACGCAAAGAGTGGTGTTACTTCAGAGTTCAGATGACAGTTCAAAGAATTCAGATAGATTTCTGAAATCTCACTGAAGCAGAAATCAGGTCGTCAGCTTTTCCCAACGTTGCAATCAATCATATGTGAGAAATATTTAAAGCCAGACGATTATATTTTGAGCGTAACTCTAATGGATCACAGTCCACTCAGGGACAACCCTTCAATATCTGCCATGGAAGACTGCATGTGTACTGCGTAGAGCATTGCTGCATTGGCATAGGCACGTTGGCCTATGTTGGTATGTATGTTCATGTATATATGATTATATGTATGTATGTATATGTATGTATGTATATGTATGTATGTATGTGTGCATGCATGTAGGCCCTATATATGTATTTATGTATTTGTGCATGCTTGTATGTACAGTATGTACATGTATGTATCTGACTATCGACAGAGCGCCTTTTTAGACCCTCACGAGGACACCAAACATGGCTAACATATATTAGCGCAGGCTAGGTTGACTGGCTGATTCAGAATTTAACAAAGGGAGGGACACATTTACCATGTGAAATGTGTGATAGGGCCATATATAGTTTTGATGATTTTCTATGAATTTCCAAGCTTTCCCTATATTCCGGAATCTATTTGCCATAACATTTCTTTATATTATTTTCCTTTCTCTTGACACATGTTTGCGATCTCCTCTCTCACACGCTTCTAGTTTCTCAACTGTGATTTCCAATAATTGTGTCTGGGCCGTTTTATGCTTCACTGATTCTGCGGAAGACCCTCTTACGAATCAATGCATTGGGAACTAAAGGCGGATGGGCTCTGATCGGTTCATAGCCTCCTCTGAAACCGTCCTTATAAATATATATATATATATTATATATAGTCTGAGATCTATATATGACCCACATATAATCCTTGGCCTATATACTGCATAACCTTTTGAGCTGCTTCTCTGCAATAACCTTAAGCTGAGAAGGTACGAATATTTGCCAACACAAGAACGCATTTTACGGCCACCTTACAGAATCAATCGATGGCAACTCCAAATTAATTAAAGATCGACGCTGAGAAGCGGGAACAGCAGTCACAAAAGTGCGTGTATTATACCGAGCGTATACGCGTTGTTTGGCTTGCATATAAAGTGATAGCAGCTAATCAAAGATTGTTTTGCTTGTACATAGTAGGCCTACTAACTCTGCACTCAATAATGGGTCAATAGATATATAGGCTACTTTAAGGCGTTATTGGGTCTAATTTGTCTAGTCTCAGAGATCTACAGTTGTTTCTTGGTATAAAGATCTACTGTGTTTCTCAGAAGGCAATTACTTTTATTATAAGAATGTTCTTGGAATTTTATGATGGCCTGGGTTTGTATAACCTACCCAAACCGCATGGTGCGTCATATGTTAAGCGCATGGCGAGAAGAGGACAGTATATCATCAGTTAAAACTGTCATTCCATTGGTGGCTAAAGGCATGTGCGTCGCTCGTTGGCGGGGAATATACGAGTACTGTAGACCTATCTATCAGTCGATGTTTCTTAGCAGCTGCATTAGGTCACATGAACTCTCTTTACAGATTTTAATTAAAAGATATTAATTAAAGTTATTTATAAGAGACTGATATATTAATGTCATGTTAAGCTACTAGTTCGCTATACAGTAATGCGGAGTTTGCGTAAAAGCAAAATTTCTACTTTTAATTTAAATTATTCATCTTGTGGGTCTATGGATTTCGGCAACAGCAGGGACGTAATTTGTGGAGGGGGCATTTCCCTCTGATTTAAAAAAATGTCACCTTTTTTGCCCCCCCCCCCATGGAAAAAGCTGAAATGACGTCCCTGGGCAGCAGACTACCTAGCAACGCAGATTCCCAGCTAGTTTAATTGCAAGCATACGTACATGTAGCAACTTCAATGATTACAATGACTAATTAAGTAGACGGTTCGATTTTCTTCCACCGGGAAACACCGTGTTTTGACTACTCCACGCTGTCAATACAGGGAGTTAGTGTTGAATAATTAGCACGATGTACGAGCCACAGAAAGACGTTTTCGTTTGCAGTGCACTTGACGCGTTCATTAGAGAAACCGACAGTTTGGTGCAACAAATTAAATTAACGTGAGCTCCATTGCGTCGCTGGGCCTCGGCTCGATCTGAAGAAATACGATATTTCAGCTGTAAATAGGCTTTTCAGTCTGTGTGGTATGGGCTTTATCGGCAGCAAATTCGATATTTCAGCTGGAAAAGACATAAAGAGTGCGCAACAGTCTGTATAACATGGGCTTTACCTGCAAAAATGTCGATAATCGGTTGAGACTAAACTTTAAGAGCGCTGTGTAGGCCTACAGTGTGTAGTCCATATAGCCTGGGACTCTATAGTCTTAAGAAATATCGACACTTGAGCAGCTTAAAGGGTTCTGCGTAGTCTGCATATAGGCCTACAGCCTATAGACATTATCGGCAGAAATTTTTAATATTTCAACTGAGAATAGACTGAGAATGCTGTAAGTTTGGGTCAAAAGAGGGTCTATAAAACAATTTGTTGTGAGGGTGTGATGCTTCAATAACTTAATGTGAAGTTGAATTACTGAATGTTGAAAATAATACGAGAATATAGTTAATTATAGTGATTCTCACTGTAGCCAGAGTTGACAGTTTTCTTAAATGCATTTCTCGAAGCCAATTGAAGCGACTCATTCTGGAGTTTCTTGATGCTGGCTCCACTTGCACCCTTATACCCATCTCAGCAATTCAACGAGCACACTGATCGTAAACTGTTAGTGGGACGATCAGGCGTGATGGAGTTGGCTTACCAATGGGCTAGATTAAGTGACTGATGCTTTTCTTTATCTTCATTATTATCATCGTTGCCACCATTATCATCATCATCATCATCATCATCATCATCATCATCATCATCATCATCATCATCATCATCATCATCATCATCATCATCATCATCATCATCATCATCATCATCATCATCATCATCATCATCATCAACCGCAGCAGCAGCGTCATCGTTATCTTTATTATCATTTTCTTTATCATTATTATCATCATCATTAGCACCATCTTCTTTTTTATCATCATATTCTTCTATTGCTGCTGCTGCTGCTGCTGCTGCTGCTGCTGCTGCTGCTGCTGCTGCTGCTGCTGCTACTACTACTACTACTACTACTACTACTACTACTACTACTACTACTACTACTACTGTAGATACATTTGAGAGTAAACAAACCACTCCATATTGCACTACAAAACCACTGACATTGGCACAGAGATTTCGGACGGTCGGCTCCTTCTGGCTTCAGCAGCTTTGCCTTTGTTTGCGCTGATGTACGTGCTACTTATTTGCACTTTTGCCTAACTCTCGTTGGTTTGATGCTGTGTGTACACAACTGCAGCAGAGGGTCCGATGCCAATTCCGACGGTCAATCGTACTGTCCACGGCAGACGGCGCGGCCCATCTATTCCATGACCTCTGTGCGCTCTTCGCCGCTGCTGTCGCCGCCTTTCCAGAACCCTTTGGCGCTGAAGTCCTTAAATCTTTGCTTGGCAATAAGAAGAAGCACTCGATGACGGCGAGTTGTCAAACAGCAGTAATAATCTAGGCTGATTTATTACGATCTCCGTATAACCTAATCCGATTTAGAATATTAAGACAGATTTAACTAAAATCCACATCTCGTCTTTCTGCCGCCTCATCTATGGAGACCGTAAAAAAACCAGATCAATATCTATTCTTTTAAACTATCATATGCATGTCATTGATTTTTTTAAACTCTTTTCTTCGGTGTTGAACTACGGCGGTATATAAATCGTAGCATCATCATCATCATCATCATCATCATCATCATCATCATCATCATCATCATCATCATCATCATCATCATCGTCGTCGTCGTCGTCGTCGTCGTCGTCATCATTATCATCGTCATCATCGTCATCATCATCATTCATGATTACGATCGTTACTTTGTTGATGTATCATTCTTAAGAGCAGTCTCAAAGTTCTTTGGGGCCATACATATATTACGTACGCAAACAAATCATATTTTCATACCCCTCTGTTTCACCTCGTACATTTTGTGGACCCCTCCCCATGCGTACGTACAACTAAGCTTCTCTACCATCCCTCCCCTTTACAAAAGTTAATTAGCTAAAGTCATCTGTAAGACATTTATTTTACCGTAGCCTACCGTTAAACATCATATTTGCTAGCTAAAATTTTTTAATTGTTATTAAAAAATAAAATACTAACAACATTAACACTTCAAAAAGTTTTAATACCACATAAAATTGACGAAGCAGGAATATAGTCAGTGATTTGGTTTTTGCGTACGTACACATTTTGTCGAGACCCCCCGCCATGCACACCCGTACGCAAATCGCCTAAATCCGATCACCCGTCATTGCGTACGTAATATATGGATGGCCCCTTTCTTGACGGACTCTATAAATGTCCACTAATTTCATTGAAAAATCAGCCTCCAACTGGTGCTAACTTTAAGCTCAGAAAGACGTCTAGGTGTCGTCGAAAACTGCTGCACTGCAGCATCGTTTGGCTCCAAATTTAGCTTCTTTATTCCAAACCTCTGAATATAGATTCCTTACCCAAACCTATAGGATACGACTATCGCTTTATTTCATTGAACAACGTGAAGATTTTTATTATTTGAGCCTCGTCAGTACAACCTGGGACTAATATTAGTCTGGGACTAATATTAGTCCCAGGTAGGCCTACAACGCTGTTACAGTTTGGTTTTGGCCCACTAGTGACAAGATTCCTGACACTTAACTACCGCATTTCGTCGTTATTTATGAAGGTATTTGTGCACATAATGCTGGTTTAGCAGAAACATTAGCCAGCAGTGGTCAGTTTTTACGATTCTGTTTATTCACGCCCAATGCAAAGAATAAGCAGAGGAATTAAAGTCTCATCGGAGACCACGAACTAATGCCGTTTTCATGTCGCTGTCAGGCATGTTAGAGGGCACTCCGTGCCCGGGTGCCATCTCTAAGGGTGCAAACGAGTCGTCAGTCGTGAACCCGAAACCCGGCCAAAGAAGCATAATGATTATTTTAAGCAGATTGCGGTATTAGCCACTGGTTTGCCGGTTGATAATACGCGGTTGTCTATGGCCGGTCAAGCCCTCGACGTGGGAGGTTTGCACGGTCAAGATAGAAATTAGTGTTTTCGTGACGAAAGAGATAGTGGCCTGCTTAACGTACTTGGAATTAGGCCTAAGTGCATGTAATGATTCACGCGCGATCCGCTGTTACACGATTGGTTTATTCAAAGACTGAGTAGGTCTAAATGCCAACGGGTGCCCGAGTCCGATTACCCATTAGCCTAATGGGTAATCGGATACGCGCTGAGAATGGACTTGGGTACCCGGTCGTATTTGACAACAAATTTTACGCCTGTGAATAATGGCTTTAGAAGCGAGAAGCATGATGAAGGGCATCAACCGTCATGTCGTATATGTGCTATCAGAATGAATTATTCAGAGCGAATTAATGAGCAAAAGCATGAATCGTCTTGAAGCATTCGTTATTTTTCATGCTTTATTTTTATTACTGAAACACCATATTAAAATCATGCAGTTATCTTGAGAATCAAATGAGTGTCATTCACGTTGAATGATGGATCAGTTGAAAAAAGCTATCTTGAAAATCAAACAAGTATGAGTCATGTTGAATATTGCATGAAAGTGCTATACTGAATTTGAAATTACGCAACCTTTGGAATAAGCTGTGGACGCAGCACTATAGTTTACATAACAAGTAGTTATTTTTGTGCTAGCACTTCACGCATTACATTTATATGTACATTTACATTAATGCTGTTGTTTGCTAATCAGTTTGATGATTTTACTTTCAGGAAGACACTGAGGTGTACTTTTTAGGTATATTCTGCGTAGAAGCACTTTTCAAGATCGTAGCCTTAGGATTTCTTCTTCACAAAGGGTCGTACTTACGAAACGTCTGGAACATGATGGACTTCGTGGTAATTGTAACCGGGTAAGCTCTCACAATTACATTTTACGTAATGTAATTTACATTTTGTTTATCTTACATTTTCACACGACTTTATTTACATTATTTTAGTTTTAGTTTCTGTTTTCTCCGTATTATTTATTTTATTATTACTTCATTTTAATCTTTGCATTTCATATATTTCAATTGTTCATTTTAATTTACCTGTCGATGTCTACAATGTCTTATTTTAGGCTACATGTTTTCCTGTTTCTCGTGTTTATTATTCATATATTCGTCTTATGGTGAATAATTAATTAGTTGTTATGTTTTGCTGCCAGGTACGTCAGCGCAATTCTGTGCCTTGTGTTTATCTTGTTTCTTATATTTATGTAGCTCCATATGTGATTACGTTCTCATATTTATGTAGCTCCAGATCTTATAGTTATGTTGCTCCAGATCTCATATTTCTGTAGCTCCAGATCTTATAGTTATGTAGCTCCAGATCTTATAGTTATGTAGCTCCAGATCTCATATTTCTGTAGGTCCAGATCTTATACTTATGTAGCTCCAGGTGTGATAGCTTTCTTATATTTATGTAGCTCCAGATTTAATTACTGGCATAAATTGGTAGTGCTAAGCAGTATGCATTAAATATAAGGTGAGGCCTTCTCAGGTGTCAGAGATAGAGTTGAACTTCTTGGTTACCTTCCAGCGTAAATTACAGGCTTGGGTTGTACTGGTAATTATAACTGTAGCCTAGCGTAATTGTAATTCAATTGTAATTAATTACAATTTAATCGTGTAGTTGTAATTTCGATAGATTTGTGAAACCGTCAATTCTATGTAACTGCAATTTGTATTGGAAATGGTGGAAATTTTAATTAATCGTAATCTAGATGATTTCTACAGCGCCCCAAAGTGAAGTCGCAGCAACCAGCTTATTTACAGACGCTCAGTCAAAATAAAACAGATAGGCAGGTAGGGTCGATTACTGCAAGCAAAGCCATGAACGTTTAGTAAGTTTCCTAAAAGTACTACCCTGCCAGCATGAGCCCATAATTATAGGACCCATATTCCTATATATGGGACCTGTATAAAACCCATGTGGGTCCCATCTAATGCAAGTGGACACGATGGCAGGCACTGGCGGCGATCTTGTTTCACAGGTGGGGGGGGGACACTGTTGAACTGATCTGGTGAAAAGAGTTTTGAACTGATCTGCTCAAAAAAGGTCAGTTTTTTTACAATTTTTGGGAGAAAATTTGACGACCTTTTTGGGGTTTCTTCAAAAAGTGGGGGGGACAAATGTATGGTGTGTCCCCCCACTCTTAGAGGTGGGGACTTGTCCCCCTCGACCCCCCATGATCGCCGCCCATGATGGCAGGGTAACTATAGCAGCACTTTTCCGCCAACAAATAAAATCAGTTGCCATCCGAGATTGCTTTGCTAAGCCAAACCGGGGCAGCATTGGATTTGCTGAGCTGAGGAGACGTGCAGCGCTGAATGGGTCTAACTAAATTCGTTCTGTCGTGTGTGTGTGTGTTGTCACTGATGTGACCGACGCCCCAGGGCTTTCTGTCGGGGATTCCATTCCAGGCGTTTTTACATTAGGATTCATGGGATGTGTAGGCGTGTGGGTGAAGGCGAAATCTAATCTATGGTTTTGCAGTCATAATACGCGAGGCATCAAACGCCTGTCACTCAAGTTTAAGCGAAATTGCAGTTCATGTCAGAACTCCATCGAACACGTCAGAGCTCTGTCGGGAGACGCGGAAAGAAGAGGCTGTAGTGGGGAAAATTAGCTTTCAGAATGTACGCGAATGATGTTAGAAAAGTGGTTTGCATGTATACAGCAGTAGCAGAGAGAGAGAGAGAGAGAGAGGCAGAGAGAGAGAGAGAGAGAGAGAGACAGACAGACAGACAGACAGAGACAGACAGAGACAGAGAGACAGAGACAGAGAGACAGAGAGAGACAGACAGAGACAGAGAGACAGAGAGACAGACAGAGAGAGAGAGAGAGAGAGAGAGAGAGAGAGAGAGAGAGAGACAGAGAGAGACAGAGACAGAGAGAGACAGAGAGAGACAGAGACAGAGACAGAGACAGAGACAGAGAGAGGTCGACAGCCAAATGTATCAAGGGCATAACTTTGCCCCACAAAGTTACCAATCCCTCCTCCCTCCCTTGCCACCCTCTCTCCTTCCCTTCTTCATCCCAAAACAAAATAACGGCGGTGACTGTCACCACGACCTTTTAAAGTGGTGGTGATCGGACACCACCGTCCACCGTCACAATGGTATGCAGGGCCTACTGGTAATTTTTCAATTTGTTTATCATCCATAGGCTGCCTCCCTCTTAGTGGACCAATCTTCTGGATATTGATCTGATTACGACTTGGTTTTGGGGTGTCATCGATTGGTGCTTTGCGCGTTGGAGACCGGTTTGATAGAAGTTACTAATTAAATAGTGTAATTTAATTGTAATGTAATGCTACATAGAGTATTGTAATGCAGTTTAACACAATCCATTTTTGAGCACGACCCAATGGTCCTGGTGTTTGGTAGTAGAACTTTAGACACGAAAGCAAGTTTTGGTTTCACTTAACGTAGCCTACTAGGATGCAATGCTAGGGTGAAACCGTGAAAGTCACTCAAAGTTTGAAACCTGTAGGACTTATCTGCTTCATTTGCAGTTCAATGATGATAGATTATGCTGGAACATTTATTGCCAATCAGAGACATTGATTTTTGAAACTGTTTTAAGAACTGATTTTGTCGTTGTTTTGCCAGGTTTATCACAATATTTGCTAGTGGTAATACTACAAGCAATTTCGATCTTCGAACGTTACGAGCCGTTCGAGTTTTGCGACCTCTTAAACTTGTGTCTGGCGTTCCAAGTAAGTACGATTTAAGACTTTTTCTTTCAACAGCACATCAGGCCTTTATTATTCATTCTTCATGCATTTATTAAGCGCCACTATCTTATGATAAAGCATCAGTCGGTGACGTAGTGTAGTTGTGCGTGAAGATTTGCTCAAGGTCCGTTTAGTCAATAACTATATCGATCAGGGAAGGGTGGAACCCAACCCATCCGTGCGCTCCGCATTGCAAGGCGAGCACTCAATCCAGTCGGCTATAGAGCGTCATAGATCTGGTTATGATGTGATGCATATAACGGGAGTAACAAGAATCAGTGCCTACCATGGTCAGTGGCGTGACCATCTGGTGGAAGAGTCCTTGGCTTCTGCCAGAGCATTTTATATGGTTTTATTGATTGATCGTGGCGGGTGGTCATAAGTTGTCATTAAATTTGCTGATTTGCTCGGAAACGGATTTCCTCGACTTTCTTCTTTATGTTACCGGCGTTGGTGCATGAAAAAGATATGGGATCTCCGAGGCGCAGATATGACTCTTGCATGTCGGTCTCCTTGGTTTCATAGTCAGAGCATTTTATGGCACTGATGCGCAATTCTTCTCTAGATCTACTACTGCCCATGTTTCTTTCGAGATTAGTTTCTGTCGACCACCGGCTTCTCAGTTTTCAGTTGTTTCTCTTTGTCATATGTTTGTTAGTCTGTTGGTTTAGAAATCTCTTCGTATCACCCTGCCAGCCAACATAGGACCCATATTCCCATGTGGGCTCTGTCTAGAGCCCATATGGGTCCCATCTAATGCGCATGTAAATGGTGGCAGGGTAAAGGTGACGGCCTTCGATATTATTATGCAGTTCGATGATGCTGTGTTACTTTCACATGATTGCTCAGGCTTTAAACCCAAGCCACAAGGGTGAAATCCTGATGCAACAGCTGTTCGGGCTACTTTGCAACCTCGAGAGATAAGTTTAAAGGCGCTATATAATCCTATCCATATGTATACAGTTACAAATACACGGAGCTGCTACCTCTGATTTCTGCAAATTCTCAGTTGCTCCACCAATCTCGCCACCGACAATAAGTTCAACAACTACCTGCTGGAGGCTCTGCCACCCGTCAGGCTTTCCACTTCAAATGCAAGTCTCATCTCTGCAAGAATTCTTACACTGATCCAGTGTCAGAACTCTTCTGCTTTCCACTATCTCTCGTCCAAAACGAAACCCGCTTTAGCAGCTTTTCCTCTGATCTCTGGCCTTCCGACAAGGCGACAACCGGACGTGGATTGTCTTATCCCTATGCACCATAAGCTGTCATTCTGTCTCAACAACGCGCTGATCTTAGGGTGATAAACTGATTACGGTTTGGTTTTGGTACACCATCGGTTGATGCCTTTTGTACTAGACACTGCATGGCGCTGTATAAATTAATAACTAATAATAATAATTTGAATTCTGGTTATGCTCTTGTAAAAACTTGTCTCAAAATTACCAAAAGTCTCGAAAGCTGGACTATCGGTGACGCTTTGCGGCTCTGAAACGCTCTGTGTACATTGGGCCTGACAGCATTATATATATATGCTCATATATATATATACTCATATATATATATATATATATATATCGACCCTTTGTTTATTGCCTTCTAAATACATTATTCGAGAGAAAGCCGGATCAGGGAAGCCTTTATTGTGATTGCTACTCACGATTGATAGTGTTCCTCATAAACCTCTGGCGGATGAAATGGCATTTATCGGAGACTGGAAATGAGAGGAAGGGACCATTCTGTCGCATGCGTAGTGGCTTTGATATGAAAGGAAGGAGCGGAGAATCAGTCCCTGGAGATGTTTATAAATATCATTTGACTCTAGAAGCGGTTAATATAATTAATCAGAGGCAGTTTGACGAATAGTCAACGTAGTATTATTACCTATTATTACTATTACCCCTGGAAACTGGACTCGGACCCCCTTTTGACTATCCTTTGGAAAACCCATATGACTTGACGCAGCGCTCGTGAATAAGCTGGTGCCCTGCGCTTGGCTTTCGAGTGGCGCTTTAGAAGTTTTGAGTTTACGATTATGAATGTTGTGCCGTTGATTGTGGCTTTTCAACCCTTTGGGTATAATTCGTCTGTTGCTATGTATTTAGACTTTTCGTACTTCTTGTAATGTAAGTAAGCATTTTTTAGTTCATGACCAATTTACATTTTGCGAGAGCATAACATGCTGCAATTCTCTGATCATGGATAAATAAATTCATGCATACATACATACATAAATACGTATATACAACAAGCATGCATGCATACATACATACATACATGCATACATGCATACATACATACATATACATACATATATGCATACATACATACATACATACATACATACATACATACATACATACATACATACATACATACATACATACATACATAATTATATACATACATACAATCATACATACATGCATACATGCATATATACATAGGCCTACATACATACATACATACATACACACATACATACATACATACATACATACATACATACATACATACATACATACATACATACATACATACATACATACATACATACATACATACATACATACATACATGCATACATACATACATACATACACAACACATACATGCATATGCATACATACATACATACATACACAGTCAGTTCCCGGTATTTTCTTTCCAAGGCAGAATGTCACAAGTCACGACATTTTGCTCAACATTACTTGCAAAATTATCAAAGTTTGCATAAATTTCCGTTGATTTGATGGCGTAATTGACTGACTGACCGAGAGATAATGCTTGATTTGTTGTTAATATCTGGATTCGTTTAGCTCTACATTATCTGTCACCTATCTGGAGATGAACTGATTTCCGGAAAGATCACACGTGACATAGCATAAAATGATAAGTGAGATCGTAATTGCATAAAATTGCTGTCCCTGATCTGTCTGGCAACCAGACTCGAATCTCCACTGGACATCGATCCTGGACTAGAGAGTGACACGGTAATGGGGAAAGCGGTAACCGCGGTAAAATCCGTGGTAATGATGTCAAAAGCGGCCGTAATACCGTGGGGGTGGTGGTAGGGTATGCGGTATTACCGTTCGGATGGAAATACAAGGGCGGTGTATACCGCGGTAACGGTTGCAACTGTGTCCAGAGTAGTAGGCTAATAGCTACCCTTTTAGCAAAACCGTGTCTGCATATGATGTTAAGGCATTGCGCTTAGTAATTGAAGTCCTTGAATATTCGACATCTTTTCAAGTTCAGTTAAGTATTCCATATTAAGAAACTTGAGATTTTAGCATATCTATTTAATGTGCGGGAGCATTTTTTAAATCTTTTTATTTTATTTCATTAGGATGGGAATGGGGATAGGAACACGTAATAGGAACGGGGTGGGGATGGGGGACATATCTAATCGGGTGGAGTGGGCATGGGGACATGCCAAATGGGGATGGGGACAGACCTGATGGGAATGGAGTGGCGATGGAATCAGATGCACGGGGATGGGGTGGGGATGGAGAAAAGTGTTTACCATCCCCCGTGTCACTCTTTACTCTGGACAGCTCCCTCTGTCACGACGCTGGGCTCGTGATTAAGCAGGGGCCCTGCGTTTAGCTGTGGAGTAGCGCTTTAGAAATTTGAAGTTTACGATTACGTTGTTCCGTTGTTGTGTGCTTAGGTCTGCAGGTTGTTCTGAAATCAATTCTGAAGGCGATGGCGCCTCTGCTCCAGATCGGCCTACTCGTTCTTTTCGCCATCGTTATATTCGCCATAATTGGCCTCGAGTTTTTCAATGGTGCCTTTCACAACGCCTGTGTCGTCATTGGTACAGGTATGTCTCACCTTTGCAGGTATTATCTCACCTATATACAGGTATGTCTCACCTTGCTGGTACATGTATGTCTCACTTTCCTGGTACAGGTATTATATCTCACCTACCTTGCTGGTACAGGTGTATCTCACCTTGCTGATACAGGCATGTCTCACCTTGCTGGTACTGGTATATCTCACCTTGTTGGTACAGGTAAACCTCACCTTGATGGTGTGGGTTTGTCTCACCTTACAGGTTCAGGTATGTCTCACCTTGCTGGTACAGGTATATCTCACCTTGCTGGTACAGGTTTATCTCACCTGCTGGTACAGGTATATCTCATCTTCTTGGTACAGGTATGTCTCACCTTGCATAGTGCAACCAGTTGCATCATGTTTCGGTGATGATCGGCTCTGCAGCTTGGTACCGTTGATGCGTTTCTTTTTGTATGCGCACGATGATTGATTGATTGATTGATTGATTGATTGATTGATTGATTGATTGATGTGATATTCAGAATTGCCTATGTGGGATGGTGAATTGCTTTGTCAAGTTGGTGGACGTCTGTCTTACAATAATAAAATGATTAAATGCGCTTACTTATTTTCCTGCTAATAAAACTTGGTATTTGATAAACGCTTTGTTCCTTCTCGCTTACCGGTACTGATTAAGACAGTGTTTTAATTTGTGGGGGGTTGGAAGGTTTCAGCCCCCTAGTTCTTATTCTAACCCCCTCAGTTAGTAACTGAAAAGATGTTGGGGATCAGGTCTTGACCCCCTAGCTCAGTTGTTTTGTGTATAACAATTAAAACAACATTAGATGTTGACCTGCGCCCATGTACTGTGGTAATCTGTAAAATTTTGCTGTTAATCTGGGCAATAAGGACTGATTTTAAGTATTGTGGTTTATCAGAGTTCAAAGTTTTATAAACTATGAGCCAGGGCTGTAGTCGAGGGTATACGCGGGTATACAGCGTATACTCACCTCTAGCGAAATTTGAGAGCGTATACTCAGCGCTCTAGACGAGGGTATACGCGGGTATACAGCGTATACTTACCTCTGTAGAGACCTGAGTAATGAAATTTTGAGGAAAAAGATAGGTTTTTTGAGGTTTTTAGGGCGAATGACTAAAAAAAAGGTCATCAACTTTTTAAGGGACGAAATCGTAAAAAGTCAGAAAATTTTAAGGGAATTTGTGAAAAGTCTGAAATTTTTCTTAGACGAATTCCTAAAAAAGGTCTTCAAATTTTTGTTGCGCCGCTGGTCACCGGTAGCGTATACTCACCTCAAATTTTACCAGTACAGCCCTGCTATGAGCCCCAATTTGAAACAAATCCTATGCTGAACAATGCTAAGATTTAAGCACAGGAGTTATATTTTCAGATTTTGACGTATTATTTAAATTGCTCTAGCCAACGAATTCCGAACTCTGCAGCTTCAGCATGTTTGCCCTATTAATACCAGTAAGAAGAGAGTTACAGTAATCGAGACAACTTGAAACTTATGCGTTTGCTACAGATAACCTTGAAGATTAGAACACATAATGCCTAATTCTTGAATGGTGCTACAAAAATGGCAACATAGTTTTGACTTGAATACATGCATGCATACAAGGAGTATCAGTTTAGTCACTGAGAGTCAGATTGTACTTATGGATTCCAATTACATTTTACCTCTTCTATTTCTCAGAGGAAAGTGTGACAGCAGTGATACCAAAATCTAAAATCTGCTGAAGCTATTTCTGGTGATTTAATAAACTGTTATATATTGTCTTCAACTTCCGCTCTGTGTCAACCAGATCTTCGGTTATTCCTGTTTTGTCTCCCTCTGCAAAATCATCAGTCATTCTTCTGAACAACACCATCAATTAACACCTCTGCAGCTGTTCGTGTGTATTTATGTTTCGATTTATGTAGCACCTTTTCGTGAACCTGACAACGGCGCTAAGATTTATTGTTTGTATTGATGTTGCCATTTATATAGCACCAGAAGAGTAGTTCAGATAGATACGAGTGCATCTTGTGGATGATAAATGCAATTTAATGCATGCTTTGAGTTGCAAAATATTTCAAATACTCGCTAAAGATTTTTTTTGCTAATAATAAATAATAATAACGATTATAATATAATAATGATGATAATAATAATATTAGTGTTATTACTATCATTATTATTATATTATTATTATACAGGGATATTCATAATAATCATAAAGCAACAACAGTTAATAATAATAATAATAATAATAATAATAATAATAACAATAATAATAATAATAATAATAATAATAATAATAATAATAATAATAATAATAATAATAATAATAATAATAATAATAATAGTAATAGTAATAATAATAATAATTAACCGGAGTTGTTATACAAATATACATAAAACGTACATCATCCATATATATATATATATATATATATATATGTATATATATATGTATATATATATATATATATATATATATATATATATTAGGGACCTGCGAATCACAAATTTTTAGTCGAATCGAATCTCGAATCGAATCGGGGTAAAGATTCGAATTCGAATCGAATCTATAATCGAATCAGCGGGTAGGCCTACCAGTTTGATATTCATGAAGCTTGATTGCACACTCGTACCACAGTATCAATAAATCAATAACTTTTCTGCAGTTTAAAATCGATTATACTAAACATTAATTAAGCTAATCAACAGAATTAAAAATAACACAAATAATTTATGAGTTAAGTAAGTAAGTAAGCATATTTTTTATTGTACCAACTGCATGACCGCACTTTGGTGTACATACATCTAAGCGGAGTATAACCAGAGCTTCTCACTTGAGGCGAGCGATCGATCGCTCTCCTTTATCGCTCGTCTTGCAAAGGAACGGGCGAGCGGTTAATCGCTCGCCTAGCCGAAGGCGTCGCACCGTCGGTCGTCGCTCAATGAGTTTAAGTTAAACTCAAAGACGATAGACGGAACTGGAGTCAGGCCATTATTTTTATTTACCTAATTTACATTAATTTACTTACTTGAGGCAGCGGTGAATGCGTGCCGTGACCTAATTGAGTGATCACTCTAATTTCGTGCAATATGATTGGCCATGACAACACGGTCGACCATGGGCGGCGATCCCGGGGTCGAGGGGGACAAGACGCCTACCTTTAAGAGTTGGGGGACAGAGTATACAGTTGTCTCCCCAAATTTTGAAGAAACATCAAAGAAAGGTGAACAAATTTTTTCACCTCTTTTTTTACCATATCAGTTCTAAAGTGTCGTGTATATATATATATATATATATATATATATATATATATATATATATATATATATATATATATATATATATATATATATATATATATATATATATATATATATATATATATATATATATATATATATATATATATATATATATATATATATAGGGACAGGGTGAACCATTAAAAATGAGATAATCGCGTACGATCGTGTTTTTATATCAAACTGTGTTTTGTGTAAATCGTAAACACCTAAATTATTCTACGATGTAGGCCTACTTACTTACAATACGTAAGTTATTTCGTCAACTTCTGATTGCCATCTTCATTGTGAAGCAAGATTTACAACTTGAGGCGTAAAGACACCGTGATGAGGTGTGATAGACGAAGGCTGCAAATTAAAACGTCTGCAAGAGGTCAGCAGCTGCTTGAAATGTTTCCTAACGAGAGAAGTGTACGAAGTATTTGGTTCAAAGATGAAAAGACATTTACAGTTGCCACACCAGTTAATACGTAAAATGATCGTGTATATGCTGATGCAAGAAGGAAAAAGTAAATTCCAGCAACAAGACTCGTATGTCAACGTGAACATTTCAATCTCAGCATTACGGTTTCGGTCGGTGTGTCTCGGATTGGAAAAACAATTTACATGTAAATTTTTTAACCCGGAGCCAAAGTAAAACAGTAAATACTACTGTGGTCACGTTCTAGAAAAAGGTTTACTTCCTGATATTCGAGCAAGATGTAATCGTTACAATTGGACGTTGCAGCAGGACGGAGCTCCTTCACACACAGCAAAAAACACTGTCACCTTCATCGAACCAGACATCTGGCCTCCAAATAGCCAGACCTAAACTGGTAGACTATGCTATTTCGGGTGCCCTCCAACAAAAATCTACCTTCGTGGTAAATTTACCACAGAAATTGGCCATTGTTGAGGAGTGGCGAAAAATATCCAGCGATGTATCTATAGACAGGAATGAGTGGTACAGACGTTTAGAGACAAATTTTCAGAACTGAGGCGGACACACAGAATAACTTATAATTTCTGTTGTCCTTTAAATTAACATTTAGCAACAAATCACTTGCATTTTGACAAGAAAAAATATAATAATTAAATAAATAATTCAAATTGAATGCGATGATCTCATTTTTAATGGCCCACCCTGTATATTATATATGTATGTATATATACATACATATATATACATACATATATATACTGTACACGTAAAATTTAAAAAGCCACCCCTCAAAAATTAGAAGGTTTTATGCCTTTGCGGATTGTGAGGTCCTAAGCTGTAGTATTTTAGCTTATGCCTAAATCCGGCACTGTTGGTAGACGTAGTGATAACTGTAACTTCATATAGCGCCCCTTCAAGAAATCTCGGAGGCACTCCTAACCTGACCTCAGAAGATCTCGATCAACAGACAGAATTGTCTGATTTCTGTTTTGAATGCCTGTCTCATCTGCGTTCTCACTGTTGCTCTGCTATCATCCGTTGCGTCAAAGTGTTTTCTGACCTTCTGAAAGGATTTCGCGGATATCTGGTTTTCAAAGAAGAAGAAGATCCAGGTCTTGATGGTTTGCCTTGAGCGATTAATTTACACACGGTTCGTTCATCTGCGCTCTTGTGGCTCTCGGTTTAGAGATGACGACAGCAACAACTGCAGCATCAGTTGCCATCAGCATCAGTTGCAGAGGCTGCCATCAGCAGCAGCAGCATCGTTGTATGTTCTGTCAATTGGTGGGCTGATGCTGTTTCCTGCAGCTGGTCTCTTCGTTGACAGTTCTGCTTCCTATGCGTATTGTGTGTCTTTCTTCTCGGGTTCAGTCGGTGCAAACAACGCTTGAATATTGTAATCTGCACTGTGTGCGTTTCTTTGTGTGTGTGTGCGTTGGTGTGTGTCTATTTGTGTGTTTGTGTGTGTTTGTGTAGGTGTGTGTCTATGTGTGTCTTTGTGTAGGTGTGTGTTTTATGTGTGTTTGTGTAGGCGTGTGTCTTTGTGTGTGTTTGTGTAGGTATGTGTGTGTCTATGTGTGTGTGTGTGTGTGTGTGTGTTTGTGTAGGTGTGTGTGTCTCTGTGTGTTTGTGTAGGTAGGCGTGTGTCTATGTGTGTGTTTGTGTGGTGTATGTCTATGTGCATGTGTTTGTATAGGTGTGTTTGTGTATATAGGTGTGTGTCTATGTGTGTGTTTGTGTGGTTGTGTATGTCTGTGTGTGTCTGTGTGTGTGTGTGTTTGTGTGAGTATGTCTTTGTGTGCACTTACTTGTTTGTGTGTGTGCGTTTGATGTGAAGGTTGCATCATCTTACGTCTTCAGACTCTTTCCATGCATCATGGCTTCTGTCCGTTGTGCTTCGACAACAGCAGCAGCGCAGACAGAAGAAGTCTTCCTTTACCTTGAATCAGAACACGCGGATGGGTTTCTCTGCGAAGGAAATTTTTATCCTCTGCGACGCAATTTTTTATAATGCTCAGATCGTCAAGGTAGAACTCGCCTAGAAGGAGAGCTTGTTTTAAAGGACTCAATTTTTTTCTGTGTCGTAATATGGTGCCGCACGTGTCGTGTTGCTTCATGTTTCAGCGTAGGAAGCAGTGGCGGCGATCTTGTCTGAGAGGTGGGGGGGGGACAAAGTCGGCCACGATCTCGTCGACGACCGGTCTTGGAAAATCGTGTCCCAAAAAAATTTCTTCCAAAACTTCATCTCCGAAAAATTTCGCTTTCATCTCCCAAAAAAGTTGATGAACTTTTTTTTAGTCCTTCACCTCTTTTTACAACTCTTTCTTACACTATCCTCTTCCCCCCCCCACTTCTTCACTTTTTACTTTTACTTTTTTCCCTTGTTCCCCACCTTCATTTTCACCAATCCATCTCCGCAAAAATATCGATTTCATCTCGAAAAAGGTTGATGACCTTTTTTTAGTCATTCGCCACGTTTTACAACTTTTTCCCGTCTCCCGGCAATAACCCTTTTTCTTATGATTTCTTCGTCTAAAATTTTCTTAACTTTTTTGACGAATTCCTTCTTCTTTCTCATAATATTTGGGGGGACACTTCTGCTCAAAAATTTATTTTTACCTCGTCTGGTCAAAAACGATGCGAAAACCCTGACGCGCAATTACATTTCTCCGCCTTTTTTGGTGTTTCTTCAAAATGTGGGGGGGGGGACAAATGCATGGAGTTCCCCCACTCTTAAAGGTGGGGGGACATGTCCCCCCGTCCCCCCTAGATCGCCGTCCATGGTAGGAAGCTATGAACTAAGTGTAATAGTACGAGTTTTACTTGATTTATTTTATAGTATGTGCTGAATCGGGTTGTTATTTGAGTTTTGCATATGTGTGTGTACTTCTGTTAACGTTTGCCATGTCACATTTAATGTTCTACCTACCGGTAATGCTACGTTTGTTCACTGTTTGGTTACAATCAGAGGTGAAAAATTTGTTTCTTTTTGGTTTTTGCTTTTTTGGGGTTTAAACAACCCAAGAAAACCACAAAATTTGGTTTTCTGTTATTTTAATGTAAATTTCTTATTCTTGAATTTTAATAACACTGATTTATTGATTTTTAATTTCGGAATTTACAACTAAATTAAACTGAGTTGGAGCTCTTGTTCGTGCGACCTTTTTAATTTTTACGATCTGAAATCCAAAAATCTTAAAACAAAAACAAAAACAACAAAAAACCATAAAAAAACAAAAAACCCAACTTTTCCTCTTGAAAAGAACTTGGTTTTTCGCACCTCTGGTTATAATACTGTATTTGTATCAAGCAAAGGACTGTGGTCACATCTTCTGCCCTCTGAAAGGATTACTCTGCACATCGTCTTCTGATCAATGAAATGTTGAGCAAACGAATTACTTTTGTGTTGTGGAAGGTCTGACCGTAGACGTGTAAGCACTGACTTGCTTAGGCCTACTCACTGAAAATATGGTCACGTGATGATGTTATAGAAACGCTGCTCTATCATTCGAGAACAAGTCTAGCGAACTCTAATTAATTAAGGATTCGTTATTTTGCCTCAAGCCTTGTTACGCGTCCAACAAAATCTTCTGAAGCCTTTGAAGACGTTGTTGCACTTAACTTGAACCCATTTGTTCCCAGTGTAACAACAGTAAGCTCTGTGTACAGAAGTACAATCTGGACGACATATTCTTGACCCAACGCCTTCTTCCCGTGGGCTTAGACTGTGAGTAAGATGAATATGTTGCGTGTGTTGATTGGGTGCTTGGGAGGAAAGTCAATTCCTTCTGAATGCCTGCCTCTGTTCGTTTTAATTAATCGATGTCGTTGTCTGATTGACCTATTTTCTGGCAGCGCCTCCTAAATCCACAATTTTTCTCGTCAGATCTCTTCTTTAGACCCAATTACCGGTGAACATCCGCTGTACATTCAACGTTTCATTATAGCACACTGCGCCATGTACAATGCATGTACCAACATTGAGCATATATATCCTGAAATGTGCGAAAGGTCTGTGTGAGCGTATGTAAGGGTACTTACGCACTGAAATTGCAGGCACCTGTATTTTTGAGGTAGGCCTACAGAGTTTCCAATTGAGATATTACAGAACTACTTATGTTTAACCTATTGTAATTAAGTATTGGATTACCTGTGTTGTATCTCTTGGATATCTCTTTCATGCTATTAATACTTGATTTTGCCTGTTTCCTCTTGTCTTAGAGTGCTTGCTTTGTCACACAGATTTTTTATCTACCTCTTTAGACTCTCAGTCTGTTCTCTTGCATAGCAAAATGCATTTAGGGCATGACTTTGGTCCAGAAAGTGGTGGGAGGGGGCATTAAATAATTATAACGGCACCATTTATGCGCCATACCTGATAAGTAATAACGATATCATTATTAATAATAATAATGATGACAATGCTCGGTAATTGTTTTCAGTTGTCAGGGCTGAAATTAAGACCTTCCTTCAAGAAGATAACAATGGGCATCGTTTCTTCAGGGTATGAAAAGTGGGGGTACGGTACCCTGCAATTCAAAAAGTGGGGGTACGGGTACCCCTCGTACCCCCAGAAATTACGCCTATGCATGTATTACAGTAACATTCAGAGGCATTAGAGAGGTTTTTATATTAGATTTGAGTATCCCTGATTGGTACGTATATTGATCTGCAACTAGACTACTATCCTGAAGTCCTCAAAACATTGATGCTGGTGAGTGCTTTGGCCGAAAGACATGGTCACTTGCAATCGTTGCAGATATCAATTGTACCACGAATATGGCCTAATCTAGTTTGCTCGTCCATATTCTACAGATTGGACGACACAGCAATTCTAGTTTCGTGTTCATTTGACAAATGGATGTCGATTGCAAAACTACCGATCAATACAGTGCAGGTTTTGAACGTTATCAGAGTAAAATGTAGAGCTTCCTTGGTAAAATGGACAACTACCTTGTATTGAATCTGTGTTGTACCTAAATATTTATAAGGCACCTCTGACAGTGTTCGCTAATCAGAGGCGCTCCCAGTGCGAAAGACCCAGTGAATAGAAAGTGGTTTTAAGATAGCGGAACGAGGCACTTGGGCCACCAGCTAATAAAGAGGCTCGTGTCAATGGAGAGAGAGTTGATTCCAAAGAGCAGGACCAATGCAAGCAAAGGCTCGAGTTTTGGCTATAGTAGTCCTGGCTCGTGGGACAGGAAGATCATGGCTGTTAAGCGGTCGTAATGGACGGAGGGAAGCAGCTGAAACTGGCAGACATATCGGGTCTTTGTACAAGAGCTGTAATGCTGGTTTATATGCCAATGCCTGTAAATTTATGCTGGTTTAAATGCCAATGCCTGTAAATTTATGCTAGTTTAAATGCCAATGCCTGTAAATTTATGCTGGTTTAAATGCCAATGCCTGTAAATTTATGCTGGTTTAAATGCCAATGCCTGTAAATTTATGATGGTTTAAATGCCAATGCCTGTAAATTTATGCTGGTTTAAATGCCAATGCCTGTAAATGACTGTATATGAAGGATTAGTTCTTCGTTTTGCAGTGTCATGTATAGGAGGATGAAATGCCATGGCACCCGTTGCAAAAGTCATCTGTGGTGTGTCTCACATTTGACAAATTCATTAGGCCTTGCCGCCTACAAATGTGCAGTTTTGAAAGCCTTATAGTCAATTGAAAACATGCATGTAGGCCCTACACACGAAATCTTAAACATTTATGCCAAGTCTGGAGATTTAGCCGAGAACATAGTGTCGATTCATTTTATGCGAAGACTTGAACATGAGCTGAGAAGTGGAAGTTGTCTTTCTGCTGCGAAAATTGTAATTGTGATTGTAAATTTATATAGCGCCACTCAAGATAAACTCATCAGAGGCGATCCTGACCTAACAAAAGGAAAGCCAGAATGCAGAAAGCAGAATGGTCTTCAAGCGCTTTTGGAAAATAGGCAACGAGAGGCGGATTAGTGAGTAGTTCAAAGCGAGTGCCGACACTGATTTGGCATTCCCTGCGTGGACCCTTAAACGCAGTGGCGGCGATCTTGTCTGAGAGGTGGGGGGGGGGGAAGGACAAAGTCGGCCATGGTCTGATCGATGACCTTTTTTTCGAGAATTCCATGTCCCCCAAATTTTTTTTAACCTTTTTAGGAATTTCATTTCCACAAAAGTTGAGGACTTTTCTAGTAATTCATCTCCAAAAAAGTTGATGACCTTTTTTAGTCATTCGCCACTTTTTTCAACTTTTCCCCGTCTCCCAACACTAATCTCATTACCCTTTTCTTTTTAGAAATTCGTCTAAAAAATGTTAATTTCTTTACTTTTTTACGAATTCCTTCTTCTTTCTCAGAATTTTTGGGGGGGGGCACTTCTGCTCAAAAATGTTATTTTTACCTCGTCTGGTCAAAAACGCTGCGAAAACCCTCACGCGCAATTACATTTCTCCGCCTTTTGTGGTAGGCCCTATTTCTTCAAAATGTGGGGGGACAAATGTATGGAGTGTCCCCCCACTCTTAAAGGTGGGGGGACATGTCCCCCCGTCCCCCTAGATCGCCGCCCATGCTTAAACGGCACGATAGAAGTCGTTGAATTGGATCAGATCAGGATTCGATGTGTCGTATACGAGTAGGCAAGTGATAAATTAAGTCGTCAGACTGTTCCTCTCGGCTGCCAGGATTATTCAGTTGAACGGAACCGAGGTTCCGTGCGCCGAGTCTCCTAGTGGCTGTATTTTATGGTCACCCGTCATCCGATTCTTTGTCTGGTCATTGGGCTGTTTGGGAGCGGTGAATTAACAGCCGTTGGGCCATCTGCTCCAGTTGCAGATCCGTCTCCCGCGGGAAGAACCTGGCGGTGAATTGTGGGAGTGAGTTGTAAGGTGAGGAGAGTTTGTCTGTTTTTCCATTATCTCTTGAGATCCAAGCCATCGCAGTCCGTGCTTGACCGGCGTTTATTTCAATCTGGTAATGTTCGGGAGAGTGGTTTTAGGAGGCCGTGTGGACGACCAGGATCTCTTTATTTAGACCGGGATTTTTGTTATAAGTGCTGACTGTCTTGAATGACCAATGACGAAAATTCACATTTCATGCTGGGGGGGGGGGCGAGGGGGAGGCTGAGGCCGCTGAGCAGCAATGAGTATGAAGTGTTAGTGACTAAATTTTCCTAGCCTCAGCAGATGAGGGGGCGATCGAGTGGCCAGTCTTCTCCCTCGTCGTCTCGTCTTCCCACTGACATGTGTGGTCAATGTACTCATTATAGCTGAGTTCACTAGGAGGTGCAGGTGGAACAGGAATCAGAAGACAAATTTCTGCTGGAGTGAGATATTTAATTAGATTATAATACTGTTATTTGATTGGAGACGGCTATTAAATGAGCTTTATTGGCCCGCCTTTTGTCATACAGTATATATATATATATATTTGCGATGTATTTTGATACTGATTCCGTATACCTTTACGACTACTTGACTCTGTAATATGTTTTCGTATGGCATTGTGACCCCAGTGTGTACAGTTGTGTTGATTGATCTGTATCAGCTGCGTCAAAAGAATGATTGGCTGTTGAAAGGCTATAGCCAGTCATGAAGAAGTGTGGCGTCAGTAATCCTGGGATTTATTTAAAGGGAACGGCCAACGGAGGCTGTTCTCAGAATTAGATTTTGAGTAGATCGACTTGTTTTGTTGGGCCAGTCATGGGATGTTCTCACTGCCTCTTGACTTGTTTTGTTGGGCCAGTCATGGGATGCTCTCACTTCCCTCATGGCTTGCTTTGTTGGACCAGTCATGGGATGTTCTCACTGCCCTCTTGACTTGTTTTGTTGGACCAGTCATGGGATGTTCTCACTGCCCTCTTGACTCGTTTTGTTGGACCAGTCATGGGATCCTGTCACTGCCCTCTTGACTTGTTTTGTTGCGCCAGTCATAGGATGCTGTTGAAATGATTGACTTCATAATTAGCTAAGTTCACAGTAGAGCCCTGCGCCGACGTCATGGTGTCGGCGGCGGCGCGCCGGTCATTTTGGGTCGGCGGCGGCGGCGCGCCGACGAACAAAAATCGGCGGCGGCGGCGCCCACGAAATGTCGGCGTCGGCGCGGCGCGGCGCGGCGCGGCGTGCCCTAGTCAGAAGCACGAGTCACTATGAGAGTTGAACAGCCGTTGGTCCTGTGACCAGTCAAGAGCGCCAAGTTCTCTAAAGCCACTCCATCACACTGATGCTCAACTACACACAAAGGGACTGAGAGAAAAGACACTTTCAGACATTTGCCTTACAAATATGAACATCCTTAATTACACTGTACATCTGCATAGGTATTGGCAAATTGTAATCAGATGAAGCAACATGCATTTGCATATTGCATGAATACACTTGCATATGCACTGATACAGTATAGGCCTAATACACCAAGTCACATGGCAGATGCAGCATCCTACAAGTGAAAGAGGCTGTTGTCAAGCCATGAAGTGAAATGTAAATATATACGTTTTCCGATGGTATGGTAATACAAAGGCTGAGTGGCCTCACCCATGTTAATTTTTCAATGACTTTACCAGGTGGTCTGCTGTCCGTTTGAATTGGTGCCATGCCATTTAAGGTCTCCATATGTAGACCATTGTTTGAAAAGACCATTCTTGATACTATAAGTCAAAACCAATTAGCCGTGTTTCAGCACCTTATATTGCTGACACTCAAGCTGCTTGTGTAGAAATTTTATTCTGTCAAGGAAAAAGAGTTTTCACAGTGACTGTAAGACCGGC
>OY744615.1:38275233-38425233 GCA_963556255.1 Allolobophora icterica
TGTAACTGTAGACTTAGACTTAAACGTACGATTACAATGCGTTGGATTTTAGTCTGAATCATTTGCCGGTTGACTTACGTAACTGAACGCATTTCTTTTACAGACCAATGACGCACTGGGCAGCAACTTCAACTGGATCTATTTTGTGCCCCTCATAATACTCGGATCATTTTTTATGCTCAACTTAGTCCTTGGTGTCCTCAGCGGGTAAGTGGGATAATAAAATTACTGTTTCTGTTCAGAAGTTATGGTACAATGTACATGTGTAACTAGACACTGAACTACTATCGCATCAGGATTTGTGACAGATGGAGAGCGTTGCCGTAATAGTTCAGTGTGACTTTCAAGATCTGTGTGTATCTCCCTGGGACACATAACTCATCGTCTGTCTGTCTGCCAGTCTGTTTTTGTGTATGTCTTTCCGCGTGTTTGTCTGCTTCTGTGTGTCTCTGCCTATGTGTGAGTGTGCCCTGTGTGTCTGTCTGTGTATCTGCCCTCTTAAATTATGTTAAACCATTGAGAACAAGATGTTAATCAGTATAAGGAACAGTGCTCAGATAATTGTAATTGTAATTGTAATTAGTAACTTCTGTTGCGCCAGTGTCTAATCCACAAGGCATCGACCGATGGCACCCCAAAAGCAAGCCGTAATCAGGTCAATATCCTGAAGATCAGTCAGTAAGACCGAGAGGCAGCCTATGATGCATAAGCAACTGGAAGAGTCACCACTTGTGAGCTCCAGCATACATGTAGAACTCAAATGATGGGTTCCCACGAAAAGCTGATAATAGACATTGTGTGCAGTGTTCTTGGACTGTATATCATCAAACTAGAGGAGACGCAAAAGGCAACGAGGCTCGCAAGACGTGAACCCCAACACCAAGCAGTCACTCTTAGATGGCCGATGGTCTGATACCACAGTGAATACAATCAATTGGTATTGTTTCATTAGCAGAAGTTAACTATATCGTGAAATTTGACCAATTATTTTTATATACGTGTTAAGGGTTTTTTATGCAACCACAGGCCAATTTATCTGGTTTAAATGATGTGCAGAAATTACACAAATTCATATAAATAAATACCCACATTTTCAAAAAACAGTATTCCACCATTTGCTTTGAATTTTTTTTAAAAATTAACGTATTTCGTGCTTTGTTATTTCATATATTTGTTGAGATGCTTTGTTGTCGTTTGTAGAGAATTTGCCAAAGAACGAGAGCGTGTTGAAAACCGACGCGCATTTTTAAAACTACGAAAGCAGCAGCTGATTGATCGGCAAGCAGAGGCTTATCTTGAATGGATCTGCAAAGCAGGTATAGATGCTAATCCGTATTGAGATGATACCTTGATAAAGATCTGCAAGGTGATATATCATTAAGCAAGCAAGCAAGCAAGTAAGTAAGTAAGTAAGTAGTTTTTATTTGCATCTTACAGGCACACGTGCGTTAATGGCCTTTCTGTTCTGGTTGTGGACTGTGGGCTATTCTGACTATTCTGAATATTCTGACTAGACTCAGGTATTTTGTTTATTATCTTTGAGCACCTTTGGGAGGTACTTTAAAGGTGCTATACAAATAATCAGGTACTTACATGCAGACATACATACTTATGGACAGGCATACTTTACATACATATACCCGGTATACATGTATGCATACATAAATATATACATGCTTACACTTGTGTACATACATACATACACACACATGAAAACACACATACATACACACATACGTACATTATTATTATTACTGCTTGTTAGTTGACCTGACCCAAAGCGATGTGCAGACACCTGGTAAAGTGGTAAGTGTTTGAGATGAAAGATTAAGATGAAAGATCAAATATACTTTAGGTTTCAATGATTCTCTAGATTCTTCCATTTTTCTTGCTGTAGAGGAAGTGATACTGAATGAGGAGAAAACAACGGAAGAAGAAAAAATTAAGATAATCGAAGGTCAGCTTTTTTCAGCAGTGCCTGTTATTGTGTTTACGAAATCTATTGTTGTTGTTTTTGTTGTCATGACTGCATTACTGCCTTCATATCTTGCAATTACAGTCTTCATCGAATGGAGTGATCTCACACATTCTGTCTGCCTTAATTGCGGTTGCCATCTTTATTGTCACACTATTATTTTTGTAGACTTCTCAGGTTTCACTTGCTCATCTGCAACATGATGGTGTATCAGTTACACACTTGGTCTATGATCGTGCAGTTGTGGGTTCAATTCGTTGTAATGTACCTGGTTGTAATGTCACGCATTTCTCTGTCACCAAGCAGTAAAATCTAGTGCTGGTGCAAGCTGGGAAGAAAACATCAAAAACCTGCAATGCACTGGCCTCCTTGTCCAGGACTTTAGGATTTGTCCAATGCCGTTGCAAGGGCCTATGAAAAGGGAATGAGCGAATCCCATACTGGGACTGGGGACCTTCACGTACGTTATTTATTCGTCTGACATTAAAATCTTTAATTAACTATAAATCTCACGCCGGTCCTTGTTCTCTCACAGCAAATGATCCCGATTAATTTGGTCTTTTTCCTGTATTTGTGTTTGAAATTGCATTGTTTCTCAGCACGACGTCATGCAGCCACTCGCAAAATGAAGCAGATGAAGAACAATGGTAAAGATACGGAGGATCTCGACATGGAGGAAGATAACAATGACATGTACAACGAAATGGGTACAAAAATTCCATATTAAATATACCTACCCCTTAAGTTACCGGGACAGTTTTACCTACAAGAAGTCCCCATTTAATGGCTGTTTTCTTCCTGTTTAGGATACTACTAAAATATCTCTTTGGATGTTTTATAGCGTTTCCTGTTATGTTGAGCTTTCTGCAACATTCTTTTATTCTAAGAATTAGATTTTTACTTCACATCAATATTTATTTAACTTTTTAATATACATCTTATATATATTATATCCCATGTCCATTTTATACATTATTAAATCGTTTTAATATTAAATAATATTAAAATATTACATAATTCTGTCTTGCTTGTCATTGTCATAGTATGTGACATGTAGGTTTGGTAAAATACTGTTGAAATCTAAGCTATCTGGAAACTTATACTTAAATAAAATCTACACTTTAAAGTTAAATTAAAATTTGTGATTTTCAGTGTCTGGTCCGTTTGGTCAAGATCGAAAAATTTCACACAGTAAGCTGGCTCCACTTTGGAGAGCAGAAAAAAGGCTGAAGTAAGTTAAACCATTACTGTTCTTTAGAAATTTGGATGTTACAATTATACATCATTATCTGATCTTTAATACTAACTGTAAAACGCTGCCTGTGAGTCTGGCTTGTGGTTGCACTGTAGTGGAAACAATAGAAAGACTAAATCACTGTTTCAGACGGTAGAGTCTGCTGACGTAATATTATGTAACAAGGTGTTGCTAAATATCCAGCTAAAACATACATAAACCTTAAAGGTCGTGCATGCATGGTATGCTCTTCGAAGATATGCCATTTGGCAAACGTGGAAATTTATACGGATGCATTATGCGATTGCTTCCATACATCAACTGGAGGATATTGCATCTTTATGCGTCTTATACCATCCACTTGGGACAATCTTCCGATGCACACATACATGTACATGTGTATATGTATGTATATAAATTATATATGTATATATATTTGCGTGCATGTGTGTATGTATGTGTATATATAAATGTATTGTTGTACCTTATGGAGACATACAGACATGCATGTACTTATGGACATAAGTACATACTTATAGGTTCGTGTATACTTCTGTTTACTGTATTGATATATTAATATATGGATAATATAGTAATAATATAATATAATAATAATGATATAATATTAATATGTGGATATAATAATAATAATAATATATAATAATAATAATACTATCTTCTGGATATTGACCTGATTACAGCTTTGTGTTGGTTCGCCATTGGTTTATGCCTTGTGTATTATACACTAGTGCAATAGAAGTTACTAATTACAAATTTTACAGTTACTCATTTTTAAACAACTGAAGACTCACATTTTCCAGCTACCAGTGCTTTTGTTGCGGTGAATTAATTAATTTGCAAGATATAAGTGTCAGAATTATAATTTGCATATATGCATGCACGTACCTACTGTATTTCATTTGCTGCAGATTACTGCGAAGTTAATATATTGCCTATTAGAGGAAGTGCCTCAGAAGCAATTTGTTTTTCTTCCTTGTATTTCTGTAGATACGTCATCGTGCCACAATTATAGTTAATATAATATTTTCTTTCTGCCATGATTTGATCCTGGTGTTGAAATTGCCTATCAGATTCTGGCAATTTTTTTCCAGAATCAAAGTGCGTCATTTGGTAAAGTGTCAGTCGTTCTACTGGATTGTCATCATGCTCGTTTTTCTCAATACGGTGTTTGTTGCCATCGAACACTACAACCAGCCGCCCTTTCTTTCCAAGTTTTTATGTTAGTATTGGTGGGGTTATGTGGTGGGGTTATGTGGGGCAGAGGGGACGTGAGAGACTACAGGCAATATTTAGGAGACTGATTAAAGCTGGTTATCTTCCTGTGGACTACCCTAGATTCGAACAATTGATCCGTACTGCTGATTCTAAACTTTTCACGGCCGTCCTTACATGTCCTACACATGTGCTTCATGTGCTATTACCTCCTGTTAAGCATACGGGTTATACTTTGCGACCCCGTGTTCATAATCGGGTTCTCCCGACTGCTGACAGTCTAGCTCGTAAATCTTTCATAATTAGGATGATTTTCACCGGAATATAGGCCTTAGTACTTTAACCTGGACGTGATATACATGTGTAAACCAAAATGCGGTTAGCAGTTGGATTAATAAAGGATATACTTACTTACTTACTTACTTACTTACTTACTTATTAAGTACTCTATGTTTCATTGTTCACTTAAGTATATCTTCAAATGCTGGCAGCTGAGTTGCTTTCTAAATCAATGATTGACTGATTTACGGTTGATTGAACTATTTGGTGACTCAATGGCGTTATACCTATGAATTGAATGAATAGGTGAGCTTATTATTACTGCGTTCAAACAAATAATTTCCTGTTTAATAAGTGGTGTAAGTTTTTATCGACTAATATGTATGTGATTAAATGAACTGTTGTGATAAATAGCTAAACATTTGAGGCTGATTACATGAATAAAAGATTTAATGCATGGCAAATGAGTTACTGTAGTAAGTTGAGAAGTTGAGAAGCAAATTGCTTCTGCAGTTGCTTTCCCTGGCACTCTCCCTCTATCAGAACCTGACGAATAGTGGCAGTTCCATATGTTTCTATCTCTGTTAATTAATGTTTAAGTCCTCGAGGGATCATATGTACTTTGGGGCATAACAATATGTTGAGAAATGAAAAATGAATTATTACATAGATCATCTGACAGACAATATATTTTCCAGATGAATTCTTTTTATTGAGTGTTCTGTTGGTTGCTATGCTCTTTTAAACCCCAAACTCGTTTATTGCAGAGGCTTTTTACTGCGTAATTGCAGTTGCATAGCATTCTTTGAGCCGTACAACCCATTCAGATGAAATTATGTTCGGTCATCTGTCAGACCTAGAGCGACTAAGTTACTTCTTCCTACCTGATTGAGTGATTGAGCTTGTCAATAAACACAAATACATATATCATATATTCTGGCCTGACAGGGTGTGATGTCAACGAGTGACCATATCTGAGAGAGATGTTAACTTGAAAGACTAATGTTTTGCACACCAGTAATTACTTTGTGACTGCCTCCTTAGTGCCAGCTGCTCTGTGCACCCGGTAATTTTAATATTGCATTCTTCTTTTGTAAATGATGCAACATTACATTGTGCTATTTGTTTACTATTTGTAATCACATAGTTCTGTGGTAATTTTCTGATGTCTGCTTTCCGTTGTAGACTATGCAGAGTTTGTGTTTTTGGCATTGTTTATATGTGAGGGTTTGCTCAAGATGTACGGACTAGGTTTACATTTGTACTTTCAGTCTTCATTCAATATATTTGACTGCCTGGTAAGTAGTTTTCTTCGGTACGAAACCTTTACCACACCCCATCTTTGCTTAGATGATCCCAACAGTCTAGATTTCCTTGTTAAGCTAAAAAAAATAGTTTCCCAATCCCTATTGCCTGCATTGGCGTAGATCACATAGATAGTATAGCATTTGTCTTTATTTATTACGACATATTTCTTGAATAATTTTATTTATTTTAACATTGATTAGCAGGTAAAGTTTCGACTGCAGAAGATTTATTTAATTAAGAACTTTGGTAGCGTCATTTAGGCCAGCTTAGAAATGTTCTTATAAGATAGCCACATACACACATCTAAACGTAGCAGTTTAACAAATAGATATTGTTCACTGATGAATTTATGAGCTAATCTTCAGTTCTACAACTTTTTCCAGTATTTTTCAGAATTCTGAAGGTATTTTGTTTTCATGAAGTGAATAGATTAGTCAGCTTTCTGTTTTGCCTCTGTTTCTGTATCTGAATGCATTAGCTAAAATGCTTTTCTCCCTCTTTTTGAATTTTATTTTCTGTTTCTCCGATCACCTTGATCTGAATATTTACTTACCAGTTGATTCAATTCATCTGCTCATTTATCTTGACATTCATCTGGTATGTCCTTCATCTGGTATGTCCTTCATCTGGTATGTCCTTCATCTTTGGAGTCATTCTTCCTGTCATTCCATCATCTAGTCATTCATGCTTCTGGTCATTTCATCTGGTCATGCATTCCTCTGGTAACTCCTTCATCAGATTAGTCATTAATCATCTGGTAATTCTTGTGTCTTGCTATTCGTTCATCTAGTCATCCATTCATTTGGTCATCCATTCATTTGGTCATTCATTCGTGTGGTCATTAATTCATCTAGTCATTCATTAATCTGGTCATTCATTAATCTGGTCATTCATTCATGTGGTCATTCATAAATCTGGTAATTAATTAATGTGGTCATTAATTAATGTGGTCATTCTTTCATCTTGTCATTCATTCATCTGGTCATTCATTCATCTGGTCATTCATTCATCTGGTCATTCATTCATCTGGTCATTCATTCATCCTGCTATTTATTTATCTGGCCACTCATTCATCTTCTCCATCTGTCACTTTTTCACACCCCTCCCCTGTTTGTGCCTTCCCATCCCATCCACCTACCCAATAAACCAGTCCATCCATTCTTTACTAATGATTAATTAGTTAATTAATTAACAGTTATTAACGATTACTTATTGTGTAGTAAGAAAATATAGGAGAAACGTAGTTTTCTTGCTTAGTTGGGGACAAGGTTCTTGAGAAAGAATTGCAGCTTTCTTAATATGTCAAAAAGTCTTAGAATCAAACCTCATATGAAACACTGTCAATGATATTAAGAAAACTGTTGGGACTTTTCTAAAGCGCATTTTAGGAACTCCTTATGCAGCATATCGTCATAGTATGTTAAAGGTCTTAGCCACTGAACCCCATCCGGATCCTTTGGACCTCATCCATAATCTTCAGACCCCAACCAGAGCCATGAGATTGCAATCAGAACCTATAGACCCTAACCAGAACCTTTGCATTTCATGCATAACCTTTGAACTTTTGTTTACCATCTAGAACATTCAACCCCAGTCAGAATCTTGGGATCAAATCCAGAATCTCTAGACCCCAACCAAAACATTTAGACCCATCAAGAACCTGTAGAACCCAAACAGAACCTTTGGACCCTATCTTAAGCATCAAAGCCTTTGGACTTCATACAAAACCTTTAGACCGAAACCAGAACCTTTGGACCGTAACCAGAACCTTTGGACCGTAACCAGAACTTTCGGACCATAACTAGAACCATCAAACCCAACCAGGACCATCAGACCCAACAGGGACCATCAAAACCCAACCAAGACCATCAGACCCAACCAGGACCTACCTTCTTGTCTTGCTTTGGCAAAAAGCATCTTAAAATGGACAACAGACAAAAAACGTTTATATGATGTAGCTGTAAACATATCACTTGAAGCTGATTTTAGCTGAAAGAAATGGCTGTGTGGACTAGTAATAGCTGGAGAAAATGCCTCTGTAAACAGGTAATTGCCGGCAGCTTGTTTGAAGTTGTTTGGGCGTGCTTCTACAAAGACAGTTCGTTTGGTATAAGCATTCTGAGAGCCATGAGATTACTTCGAATTTTCAAAGTCACAAGGTAAGCAAGTGATGTCCGTGTTTAAAAACCCTTTCTGAGTCTATTCATTTCTAACTGTTGACCTTCTGTCGGTTGCCGGAATAGTTTTTTAAGTTATAACTAACCAATCAATCAATCAATCAATGAAGCAGAATTTATATAGCGCCCTTACAAGCTCTCTACTCAGAGACGCTATCAATCCAGGCATGGGAAGTTCCAGGTAAAATTAAGGTCCAGAAACTAGAAACAAACAATAGCGTTTAAACAATACGTTGAATGCCACGCCCTCTGGCGCTCACTCAGCCCTTCATTCCTTACTGGTCAGTAAATGAATAACAATACCAGTTTAGAGGTTAACAAGTCGTTGATCCATTGACCTAGGGACCATGCACATCTGAAGAGTTCACGAATTTTGAGCAGTTTAAGTGATGATAATGATGATGATGAGTTCTCTGCACAAAGGCTGTTCCATTGGCTTTATGCCACCCTAAGATGAGATGAGTGAGGTGGTTTCCCGTTGCCTTCCTCACAGACAGTTGTGGGTGAGCTACTTGTGGGTGAGCTATGCAGTTTCTTGAGGTAGATCGAACCTGCGACCCTCCGGTTACTAGGCACAGAACATAGTACTACACCAGTTTCAATAAAGGCATGGAAATAATTATCTTATCTTAACCTTTTTATACCTTTTTATACTTTCGCAAAAAGTGCTATATAAAAGTTGAAGTATATGCTTACAAAATGAATTTGTAATTTGACATGGGATACATACATTTACCAAATAATTGCTCATTGAATGTTAAGATATGTTTATACTTTCATTCTTTCGATATTTCATCTGTCCTAGAGGAAAAAAAACGTTGAGGTGCATGCGTACTTTGAATTTCTCGTAGGTACTGGACTTCGCTTCGTAACCTGGTTGTATCTCTACTGAGCAGTATGCGTTCCATTGTCTCATTGCTCTTCCTGCTCTTCCTCTTCATCCTCATCTTTGCGCTGCTCGGCATGCAGCTCTTCGGCGGAGAGTAAGTACCCACATTGTGTGGTAGTCTTCATACAATACATTAGAATACAATACAATACAATACAACTGTATTTGATGTTGCCCTCCTTCCAAGGTTCAGAAGTGCACATGACAGAGCAGCGATGGTGCTGAGCAATTGTGAGCGAAGGACTTGCTCAAGGTCCCTACACGGTAACTGGCACGAACAAGGCTCGAACCCACAGTCTTCGTGTTACAGGCCGAGTCTTTGCCATTCTGGTGTCCGGTTAGGGTTCGAATGCTAGGTTTCGTCTTGTGGAATCGACACTAACGAACTCCATGAAATTAACGAAGTGTCAATTTCAGAAGATACAACCTAGTATTCGAATCCTATATAGAGACCCAAGGGCAAAGACTCTTGCCCTCTTGTAATTACAATTAGGATGGTGTAATAGTCTTTGCCCTTTAGGTCTCCATCTCACCATCTGGGGTTGGAATCCTAGGTGGTGTCTTCCGAAATTGACACTTTGTTGATCTGCTGTGTGCTCGAATCATATTGGTTCATATTGTTATGCAATATTTAGTAAGTAAGTACACCGTGTATAGTGTGAGACAAATGTCCACACATCAAAACAACAAAGCATACAGAGACAGTGAAAGAAATCAGAGCAATTATATGATGCCAGAGATAGGTCGAATACAAGTCTAGCTGTAATTAATCTTATAGTAGCACAATGTCTGTAAAAACAAAGCAGTATTATGCAGAGTTTAAACAGTCTATTTGCCGTTCTGTAGTTTGGAAACTAACAGTGTATTATATGCAATGCATGTATGCATTTGTGCAGATACATTCATGCATACATACATAAATACACACACATGCATACATACATACATGGATGCATATATACATAGATAGTATTATGTGAAGATTTATAAAGTGCAAGTTAATATGGCTAGATATGCTGCAACACTCATATGCATGCAGAACATACATACATACATAAATATGCACATACATACATGCATACATACATATATACGTAGATATTATTATGTGAAGATTTGTAAAGCACAAGTTATTATAACTAGATACAATGCAACACACATGCATGTGAACCATACATACATACATACATTAATACACATACATGCATACATACATAAGTGCACACATATATGCATACATACATAAATACACACATACATGCACACATTCCTAAATACACATATACATACATACATGCATGTATAGATAAACATAAAGACATGCCTGCCTTGCAGCTGAGCATAAAGATCCTTTGAATACTTGAGGACTGTTCCTCTGAGTACTCTTGTTGAGGTATGCGGATTATGAAGGATTGCATTCCTAAAGATAATGTCATTGTTTAGATCAGCTGCTTTAGTTGTGCATTTTCAGTTTTATTTTCTTGTTTTAGATGGAATTTCGATGATGGTCGACCAGCCAGCAATTTCGATACGTTCCCAGTAGCGCTTTTGACTGTCTTTCAAGTTAGCCACCTTTATGCATTTTCTTAAATTGTAATTGTAATTGGACATATACGATGCATATACGCATACGCAGACATACACATATATCCACAGATACACATACGTACACATACATACACACATGCATACACATACATACACTTACATACACACGCATAAACATACATACACATACATACACACATACACATACACATACATACGCAGCTATGTCTTCTACTTTTGGCATAGATAAACAGAGAGCTGACGTGTTACTTCTACATATTCTTTTTAAGATTTAGATTCCTATTATTACTATTTAACATTATTACTTTATGTTACTATATTGCATACATACACAGATATATACATGTATTAATACATAGCTACATACAATCATACATACATAAATGCATACATGCATGCATGCATGCATACATACATACATACATACATACATACATATATACATACATTCATAGTACATACATACATACATACATACATACATACATACATACATACATACATACATGCATACATGCATACATACATACATACATATATACATACATTCATAGTACATACATACATACATACATACATACATGCATGCATACATACATACATACATACCTACATACATACATACATACATACATACATACATACATACATACATACATACATACATACATACATACGAGAAGGCTGATAAAGTATCGTTGACATGTCTGCTCTGCGACATACAGACAATTCTGCAGATCTGGCTGGCCACCAGGTTTATAAGAACTGTTGTTTTAAGGTGGTTATTGTGCAAGAAATGGCTTCCTCGTTTCAGGCAGAAATCAGAATTTTTTCGTCCATTATTCCTGTTGCTTTCCGCTGGGACGTCAACACATCCAATCAATCATTTAATCCCGAGGCGACCACTCCTGTCCGGCCAAGTCTTCCGATTGGCTTGTTCTGGTTCTCCCAGGACTGAGAACGGTTCTTCATTAGTTGGCTTTCTCAGCTGTCAAGCTAAATCTCTCGAGCGCTCAACTGGTCGTTTGACTCGGCGCTTGATGTACCAGTAATTTTGATCTGAACTCTAGATTTGCGCCTTTCGACAGCTTTTTGTGCAATTGACTGCCATCCCTGACCTGGCAAATGATTTGGTGTTTTGATTCTGTCTTGATGAGCGAGTGGTTAATGCCATTTGACTAGGTAGCGGCGGCGCCACCGAAGTTATCACAAGCATTTAGTCTTAACAGTCACTCACTGAAATAGGGATGATGGCATAAAATTCTGACCCAACATATATACCCAAGAGAAATGTCATATCTTGGTTATATATGAAGCACTTATGACAACATAACTCTGACCATAAACACCAGTTTATTGGTCCAGCAGAACATTTCATAAAACAAGTAGCATTTTGATGAGTTTAAACATTGTTAAAATGTTTTAGCATCTCAGAATGTTCAATAACGGGCAAAATAGGGAGACCTGAAGGGACCTAAGTTCCACTAATTAGGGCCCCTGAATACCAACTGCATAAGATGAAGGTGGTTAATCAAACTAGGCTGCTTATCTGCAGTAAGCAAATTTCTGTAGTGACTAGCCATTAATAACAAACTACAGTGACTGGCCATTAATAATATTTTTTATTGTAGCTCACTGATAATCTAGACAAGTTAACGAAGTGACCGCAGAATAACAAATACTTAACGAACCCTGTATTATTAAGTGGCACTAACATTTCACTTCTGTCCTAGAACACAATAGCCAACATTAATAGCAAATTTTTTTATAATAGGTCACTGATAGACTAGTCAAGGGAAGTTTATAAAGTGACGGGACAAATAGCTTAATCATTACTCAACATTGAGCAGAGTAAACAACAGGTCTAGACAATAAGATCATGAGTTTACATATGTAATATTATGTATACATCAAATATTTCCTTCTAGGTTTTCTATGTCATACGTATGGGCTCAAATCATCATCATCGTCGTCGTCGTCATTATCATCATCATCATCATCATCATCTTCATCATCATCATCATCATCATCATCATCATCATCATCATCATCATCATCATCATCAATGGCAGGTCCTGTCCAGAACATTGCTGTTACCACAACTCTTTGTCAATCATCTTAGAATATTGTGATATGCGCTTCATATGTCCCCTTTATCACAAACATTTGAAAACCATTCTTTTCGATTGTTGTTGTCAGGTCGGGAGCGCCTCTGAGGAGTGTCTCTTGAAGTGTTGCTATAAAAATTTACGATTATGATATGACATTTTGTAGTTGTAACCGAACATTTATATAGCGCCACTCAAATCAGCGGCACTCTCGACCCACATCAGTGTCAGAACCAGCTAAAAACATTGCTATTTGAGATTTATATACAGTATAATATGGTATTTATAGACTTTTGCCATGATGTCTCATTAAGATTAAGAATGGAAAAGGTCCATTCACCGTTGAGTTAGAGCACACCATTATGCGCTGTCCTAATTGGAACCTTTAAATAGATTGCTGTAATTTTTGAGGTGAAGGTTCATGTTATGAGGTTGATTTGTGCGATAAATGTTAATATGTGTGATGTTGCTCAATTCAGATACTAACAGGCGAAGACTGGAATGAAGTTATGTTCAATGCAATTCGGTCACAAGGAGGCGTCAGTCGTTTTGGAATGCTCTACTCTCTCTACTTTATCATTCTCGTTCTCTTCGGTAACTGTATCCTTACCGTTGTTTGACTGTGGACACATAAGAAAGTCAGTTTGTTACAGTATAAATGTTTGAGTGCTAAAGTACTGGCAGAAGACTGAGGAGTTTGTGCAACCTAGGATTTTTAGCTGTACTGACATTACCTTCAAAAGAAGTGTTCATATGACAATACTACAGAGCATCAATCAGGTCTGGCACGGTGGCTGATTGGTTTGAGTGCTTGCCTGTAATGCAGAGAGTACAGGTTCGAGTCTCGCCCGTGGCAGTTACCGTGTAGGGACCTTGAGCAAGTCCTTCACTCATGATTGCTCTGTGTATCGATGGTCTGTCTTATGGTCGTGTGCAATTCTGAGCTTTGGAAGGAGGGCAATATCAACTACAGTTGTATTGTTTTGTATTGTATTGTATATCAAGGGGTCGAGCAACTGAGCATGAAGGACTAGCTCAGTCTTGCTACACAATTCATTCATTCATTCCATTCATATGGAGAATTTATATAGCGCCTCTTCAAGGCTATCTACTCAGAAGCACTCCCGACCCAACCCCGGCTGAGTACAATGAGTACCACTAAAGGTTTGTAGGTTAAGCAAGATGCAGTCATCTTAGTGCTTTACCCAAAAGATACTTTGACCTTGCTACCTTGATTTTGAGGATGAATTACCTTTACCTTTGACCTTTTTACCTGTGACTCGTCCATTCAGGGTTGGTAAATGTATACCGTCGCTAGGCAGAGTAACTTGTCACAGTCTTTTCATCTTAGCATAGAATTGGGATCCATACTTTCAGTTGATTCCGGATATTTAGTGTATAGTCTCAGTTATGATGAGTACACTGACTGTACACTGTCAGTGGGAAGAACAGACGGTGAGGGAGAGGACTGGCCACCCGCCCTCATATGCCGAGGCTAAGAAAAATGAAGTCGCTAACACTTCATACCCATATATAACCAGGCAGGGCTAGCTTTATCAACTCCTTCTTCTTCTTCTTCTTCTTCTTCTTCTTCTTCTTCTTCTTCTTCTTCTTCTTCTTCTTCTTCTTCTTCTTCTTCTTCTTCTTCTTCTTCTTCTTCTTCTTCTTCTTCTCCTTCTTCTCCCTCTCCCTCTGCCTCTTCCTCTTCCTCTTCCTCTTCCTCTTCCTCTTCCTCCTCCTCATCCTCCTCCTCCTCCTCCGCCTCCTCGTCCTCCTCCTCCTCCTCCTCCTTCTTCAATGCTATGAAGATTTACTTGTAGTGTGAGGCTATTGCTATCAGAGTTTTTTTTTAGCAAAACTCAACTTTTTCTGCTGCAACTATGCTATTTTACTGCCTCTGCCTATAGCTTAGTTCCGTCTCACCGAATCCGTCAACTGCGATGGCCAGCGCAGAAAAATGAGCAAGGAATCAAGGCTTAATAACTTGTGAAGATTTATCTTGCCGCTAACATGAACCGTCTGCGTTTAATCGGAATTGATGTGCCTTGACTTGCGGTTGCTAAGATACTCTGCTGAACGTATTCCTGGCCATTGCCGTTGACAACCTGGCCAACGCCCAGGAATTGACGGCCGCGGAGGAGGAGGCCGAGGAACAGAACGAGAAGGCAGGCAGCCCCGTCTCTTTAATAATTAATGATGAATCATAAGTCATCGTGTCAATGTAAGAGGTAATCAGCGACAGGCAAATGGAAGCAGGGGCAACGGCTCGATGGACACGTGTTAAGAATGTGGAAGAATGGATGGATGGATAGATGGATGAATAAAGCAAGTGAATGGATGGATGGATTGACGGACAGATGGATAGTCGGTTGGACGGATGAATGGACAAGTAGTTCAATGGATGGATGGTTGATGTAACGATGGATGGATGGATGAATGGATGAATGAATGAATGGATGGATGAATGGATGGATGGATGGATAGTTGGATGGATGGGTATTGTATTATTGTATTGTATTCAGATATTTATAAAGCGCTTCTGGCGGGAGGGCCATTCAGAAGCGCTCCCAGTGCAAGAGACCCGAGAGAAAAAGCAAGTTTTAAGAAAGGTAAAAGAGGAAGAGACGTGTGTGGTGTGGGTGGGTGGGTGGAGGAATGGATGGATGGTTGGTGTAACGATGAATGGATGGATGGATGGATGGATGGTGTAAGGATAGTTGGATGGATGGGTGGGTCTGAATGGATGGATAGTTGGTGTAAGGATAAATGGAGGGATGGATGGATGGATGGATGGATGGATGGATGGATGGATGGATGGATGGATGGATGGATGGATGGATGGATGGATGGATGGATGGATGGATGGATGGATGGGTGGTGTAAGAATAGATGGATGGATGGATGGGTGGGTGGGTGGATGGATGAGTGAATGGATGGATGAACAAATAAATGGGTTAATGGATGAATGGATGAACCTAGACTTCTAAAATAGAGAAGAAGCTGTAACTTTTCAAAATCTTTATACTTGTAATTTCAAGAGAATATTCCAGCTCACTGTAGTCTTCTACAGTTGTAATGATAACCATGATGATGGCACTGAATAACAAGATCTGCTTTCCAATATATTGTCATAGATCATTCAGAGCGATGCCTGCTAATGGTTGAATGGGGTAAGGGACAGACCGTGAAGCAAATCAATTTCTATGCGAGTTCACATAATCATTTTACTGGTTTTGGTTTTCTGCACAGAGGAAAAAAGAACTGGAGATGGAAAACCAAATATCTGGTGGAGGACCTGGAATGTTTGATCCTTCTGAAGTTAACATCTGCTATCCCAGTCCACCGAATAATTTGGATCCAAAGACAGACAAATTTAACATGTAATCAGCTTTGCTTCTTTGGAATTTCGATTTGCGCAGTCTCTTTCTAGTAAGGGTTTGACATATTGTGAGATGTTTGGAGTGATGCATGCTTTGTAGTGTGAGTCTTCTTGAAGTCTGACAGAGGCATGTGGGTCTTTGATGACCGAATGAGGACATATTAATTCTTTTGTCAGTGCTTAAATTAATGTTATCACTCTTTGGCTGTGAGTGTGATTGAGTCCCTGTTTCATAACATAACATAACATAATTCTTTATTGAAACCAAAATAACAAGTGACAGCACAACAATTTAAAACAATTCAAGAAGGTCGCAAAGGTAGGCCCAGAAGGGAGGACTCCCGCTATTAGGGACACCAACTTTCTAATTGTTTTGACATGGCGAGAACCAACTTGAGGTTTAAGTTTCTAGCTAGAGTTAATAAGTATAAAATTAGGAATTAGAACCAAGGACCGCCACCAATTGGGCAGTGGAGAAACGGAAAGAACTAAGAGAGTCCGCTCATCAACGGGGTTGAGAAGAGATCACATAGTACAATACTTAACTTACAATACTTTCCTTGACGTAGATGAGACAAAATGTTACCTAAGGTATTGAGGAGCTGGAAAAATTACATTTAGTCAGTGGAAAGAATTTGCAGTCTTGGAATTTCCATTGGCTCTTCCTCGAGGGATTTTCCAATGCAAATGAGTTTCTGTACAGTATAATCGTGGATTGGCTAAAAAATCTTGCATTAGGCACACTAGTATATATTTATGACTATTACTTCTTTTTGCGACATCTTAATTTACTGACCTTGGAAATTTATTCTCACAATGTGTTCCACATTGATTACTGCATGTTAAATTACAATAGATTACATGTGATTACATTCTTATGTTGATTCCTTTTACCTCTTTCCTACTAGCCAAAAATATCTGTCGTTTTTTGACTGACAGTTATGGAAATTATCTTTCCTACAGCATTTCGTTTAGCAGTGGAAACCTGAGGAACAATATGGCAACAACTCTCAACTCTCAAGTGACCTTTTCTCCTGATGCTATGAAGGCCGATACAGACAATGGTAGGTTATTACTTGTGTGTATCAGACAATGGGAGGTTATTACTTGCTGGGTGTATGTATGTATGCATGCATGTACCGTATGTATGTATGTATGTATGCATGTATGTATCTATGTGTGTGCATGTATGTATGTATGTATGTGTGTATGTATGTATGTATGTATGTACCATATCTTTGTATAGTGTTTTTCAAGGGCCTGCTTTCAAAAGCTTTGTCATCTGTTAACTTGTTTTCAATTGTTCTTTCCTAACTCCGTCCTTCACCTTCAACTAAGACTCTTAATCAGAAGTCGTAGCTGTGAGGCAGGGTAGCTCATTGATTAGAGCCCTCTGCCTGTATTGCAGAGAATAGGAGTTCTGGGCGCCACTGTGGGGTTCACTGTGTACGGGGTACTATGGACCTCCATCCTCTTTAGCAGCGGTGCATAATTGTCTAATTGCATTACAGTACATGGTGTATTTTTAGGTTGTAACGGAGCATTTATATAGCGCCACTTCGGAGCGCATTTATCAGAGGTGCACGTATTTGTGGTTAGGTTTGAGTCTTCATGATTACCGACGCAAATTAAAGAGCTTGTGGAACAATTTTTTTATTAAAAGTCTTCAAAAGAAGAAAAATTGAATGCTCATTCATGATTCTGTGCATCACTGAATGTCCTTGCAACAGTACTCAGTTAAGAACTCGCTTTGCAATAACACATTCCTACAAACCTGTGGACTACATCACGAGATCTTTTTTGTTATCACTCACTTTTATTGTTTTTATTTATTTTTTATTTATATTTTAGCCAACAAAGAGGAAGAAGAGGAGGAGGAGGAGGCAAGTGGCTTTGAGGGAACTCCTAAGCCAATGCTTCCATACAGCTCTATGTTCATCTTTGGACCGACAAATCCGTATGTAAATTAGATTATTATAATATTTTGCTCATATTAATATTATGTACCCTGCTTTCTGTAACAGAAAAAGTGTCTTAGACAGCACTCTGCTCCTTCTATACTTTATTTTCAAACTGCTATTTTGATATAATGAAAAACACGTTACTTTAGTCTAATTTAAAAACATTTACTAATATTAGGATTAGCATTTCCCATCAGCCATTTTCATTTTGTTTCAATTACTTGGCCAGAGTTTCTTATTTGATTTGGACTTGCAGAACAAGATTTAAGTTAAAAAACATTCACTAATATTAGGATTAATATTTCCCATCAACCATTTTCGGTTTGTCTCAATTGTTCGACCAGCCAGCGTTTCTTAGTTGATTTGGACTTGCAGAACATGATATAGTAAGCAGCCCTGAAGGAACAGAAACTATATTGTTCTGAGCTTGAAAATGAAGACGCGATCGTAGCATTGCCATGAGCAAAATCCAGCGCACAAATAAGGACATCAAAGACGAAGAGGACTGAATAAGATTCCGGATACTAGAGTTAGATTAAAGCAATGTAACGTGAGGAGTGGACACAGGAGGCCAGCTCCAGGCACTGCGTCATCTTCTTCGGCTGCTGATACATGTATGGACAAAGGGATCAGATGACAGAAAAATTTCCTTTGTACTTCCCTCGTTAACTGATTAATGGATCGGTCAACTTTTCATTGTCTTTGTGTATGCTTTCCTCCTTGGCTTTTTATCCTGTGATTAATGGCTAGAATACTTCAGTTATTTGATTGGTTAGAAGGTCAAGGTTTGGAGTAGTGGAGTTACACCATATGAACAGTTCTAAATTAACAATTAATGATAAAAGAATTAATTAAGTACTTCGATCAAATGAACCAAAGAAGCGAAATTATTGCTGACACTTTAAGAAATTACAAGCAATAATGAAGAAGTAATAAAACACTTAAATTGACTGAAACTAGAATTATTGCAGGGATATTTCAAAGATGATCTCTAGTCAACCTTTATTAATTCTTCAAATCTATTATTTAGTAATTTGACATTAAACGATATTGCTGCATTGGGTGCAGCACTGAGGCTGAAAATATGTCGTATAATACTACAATGCTGTGCCAAGTTAAACTTATAGGATCTCCAGATTTGGGAGATGGTCCTAAATTCCACTGAGTCTGTTATTACAACTGATATTCATGGAGGACCTGAAAGCCATCTCTGTCTCAGTCTATGGGGCTTGACGTGAAATGGTTTTACAGGCTGTACATAGCCATTAACCTGAAAGATATAAAGCAAATAATGATTCTTGATATGAAGATTTTATGAGTCTTAACAATGGAATTATTTGTCCTCGTCATTGGTGCGCAGTTCTGAAAGGTGCAAACATTACTAACGATTAATTCTGTCTGGTATAGAACTAAACTTATTGATAATTTGATATGTGCTTTTTGAAATGTGCGAGTCGTTGATCTGTTATTTGTTAAATGACTATAACATAACATAACAAGGGTTTTAAGTTGTTCAGACATGTAGTCTGTGTTAGAATCACTGCAAGTTAACCTGTAATGCCCAATAGTCTATCTCTCCTAGCTTCCTCTTAGAAGCTGTGAGTGTCCACTGAGACAGGACTATCATCCAAACCATTCCACAAGTCCACAACTCTTACACTGAGGAATTTCTGCCCTACTGTGCCTTTCGGCTTCTTATATAATTTATAGCTATGTCCTCGAGTTGCCTTATTTGGTGCTAATTCAGAAACCTCTCCCGCAGCACTGCCTCCTTTCCAGTAGTTCAAATGGGTCCCCTCTGCTCTTCCTTCCTTCTCTCTAATGTTGTTAGTCCACACCTTTTCAGTCGTTCTTCATAGCTTAAATCCTTATAACCCCATATCATTTTGGTAGCTCTTCTTTGCACTTTCTCTAGTTGTTCAATGTCATGTTTCTGGTATGGATTCCATACCTCGATGCAGTATTCCAACTTTGACCTAACCAGTGATTTGTACAAACTCAGAAATTCATTGAGGTGAAGCCGGTTTTGTTTCTGTGTTTTGTAGAGTTCGACGATTTTGTCACTTTGTTGTGAACCTGCGCTATTTCGATTTGTTCATCATGATTGTCATCTGTGCCAGCAGCATAGCTCTCGCAGCCGAAGATCCCGTTCGCGACCTCTCTCTCCGAAACTACATCCTCAATTACTTTGATTTTGTCTTCACAGGGGTTTTCACCATCGAGCTGATTCTAAAAGTGAGTCTGTTCTACTCTGTCGACCCCCATAATTATGGTACACTGGTTAACTTGGTAGCACACTGGACCTGTAATCCAGTGTTACTCACGGTTCATACCTTAAAATCAATTTTTTTATGAATGTAGGACAGATGATGATAATAGCCATGACAGTCGTAATCGTAATCTCCAAACTTCTAAAGCACCACTTGACGGCCAAGCGCAGGGCACCAGCCTATTCATGAGCACTGTGAGTTCAATGTAAGTTTTGTGATAGAGGTGTGCAATAGTCTAATGGTTAGCAAGTTGGACTGTCAACCCAGAGCTTGGGGTTCAGTTCCTGTGAGGACAGAAAAATGTTTATCAATTTCTTCTCCATTGGTGCCCTGTAGTGAACTCGGCTATAAAATGGGTACATCGACTGCCCTGTGTTGGCGGAAAGATGAGTGAGGAAGAGAAGTGGCTACCTACGCTCATGTGTCGAGGCTAAGAAAGTGAAGTCACTCGCACTTCATACTGTTACCCATGGCTACCTCTCAAGGCTATATTCTTCGTCTTCTTCTTTGCGTTCTTCTTCACATTCTTCTTCACATTCTTCTTCACATTCTTCTCCTTTGCGTTCTTCTTCACGTACTTCTTCACATTATTCTTCACGTTCTTCTTCACGTACTTCTCCTTTGTGTTCTTCTTTGTCACGTTCTTCTCCGCATTCTGCTTCACGTTCTTCTTCTTTGCGTTTCTTCTTCTTCACGTTCTTCTTCACCTTCTTCTTTTTCTTCGCGTTCTTCTTCACGTTCTTCAAGTTTTTCTTCGGGTTCTTCTTCTTCATGTTCTTCTTCGCATTCTTCTTCACATTCTTCTTCGCGTTCTTCTCCTTTGTGTTCTTCACCTTCTTCTTTGTGTTCTTCTTCTTCGCATTCTTCTTCTTCGCATTCTTCTTCTTGATGACGCGGTTGTTATTTCATTATGATAAAAAATAAGACGATGATCTTTATTTCATCCGTGAACTTGACAGTTTCTCTCCTCATTCTTCATCCCCTTATAACTTAGCAATGTCTTGTTACATGATCACTTCTGTTCGCTTCCTCTAAGTTTTCTGTTCTGCGGAGAGACGATCAATCATTTCTCATATTTTGATGTCGCAGTTGTCTCGCTTTGCTGCTTGATGCTCTCGCGGCCAGTTCGGATTAGTTCCATTTTGTGAGGTATTAGCAAGAACGATGATGGATTTGATCCCAAGTAGAATTCTACAAAACACCACCAGATAAAGTCACGTTCATCTGCCTGAGTTGGTGTGCTGTACACAGTGTACAGACTGATAGTGTCAGTGCTGTTCCTACTCAGTTTCCATCATTTCCCCTGGCTTAGCCACGGCTGAATTTTAAGCTCTTGTTATTATCTCGTACTGCAGTTTGTCGTCGTTCGATATGAGTCCGAACCATGGCTTACAATTCTGTAGTTGTCGGATTCGCTTCAAAGGACCAGCGATTGATGAACAGTTGCAGACATCATGATATAAGACTCGGTGTCATTGAATAGAAATTCTGAGATTAAATTCATATTGTCATAGATTAGAATTCCTGAGATTAGAGTAGATGTGATAGGGCGGAAGCCGTCAGTGTTAGATTATTTGTTACAGATTAGGAGCGTTCAGATTAGGTTAAGTGCCATATGTATTTCCTATAGTACAGGCAGCTGAAGGTGTTACAATTAACCGGTAGTATTACTATTGCATGTAGTTTTTTGCTGAATAACAGGGACCACCTGTGATGCTAGCAAAACACCCAAGTAGAATAATAGAAAAAATTTGTACAAAGAATAAGATGTGGCATTCATTGTCGTATATCTTGGCAGATTGTCGACCTTGGCTTGATCTTTCATCCTGGATCGTACTGTCGAGATCTCTGGAATATTCTTGATGCCACAGTTGTCATCTGTGCTCTTGTGGCATTTGCTTTTACGTACGTACCGTATTTGCATGTAATTAGGTGTCTGGAAATTTATATGGAGTCTTTCTTTAGTGAGTTACAGTACTCATGTGTTGTGCACGTTAAAGGGTAACTTGAGATGGCTGCAAATGTTTCATGAGCTTCAGAACAATGTGAATGTGCACTGGAAGAGTGTTTCTTGTTTATGGAGCCTTTTAGCATCTCTTATATTTTGTTTAGTGCTTTTAAAGGACATCTCAAACTGTTGTTCAGGTGCTAAAAAATTGAACTTTGGATTATCACTTTAGCAGATTCCTTTTTTTATCAGTTGCATTTTTGCAGAAATGATATAATCGTTTTGACTGCATCATTATCACTGCTATTTTGTACTGATGACTCTGGAAATACTATGTTTTCAGATTCTTGCATATTTTGAATAATAGTAGTTTTTTTGTACTATTCAACTCAATGAAGATGCTTCAAGTCAGCGAGTTCATTTAATATTAGCGAAAGTTAGGTATCATGAGATAGAAACTTGAATGAATAGAATAGTGTCATATTTTAAACATTGATCACAATCCAAATTTAACCTTTGTTAATAGGTTACCCTATTTAAGCAGGACGCTGGTCCTTTCAGGGTCTGTCTGTCGAATCCCAGTTAGTCGTCCCCAATCTGTGAAGTTTGTATGTAAAGAGCCTGTATGTAGACATGTATGTGAAATTTGATATGTTAAAGTTTTTGGGATCAATAAAAATTATTGATTGATTGATTGATTGATGACAGCAATGGAAAGAATGCAAAAAGGCAACATTAAAAGGTAGGAGAAGGTGGGTAGGAGTTCAAAATAAAGTAAAGACAATGAGAAATGGATGATAATGATGGCAGGAATAGAAAAATATTTATAAGAATGATCGATAAAATGAGAGAGGTCAAGAAAAAAATGATTGGCAGTGGGATAAGGAGGCCCATTATAAACTGCTGAACTGGAAACACTGATAAATACAACAATGTATCAAGAAAGTATTTTTGTGTCTTTGATTTGCTACTGTCTTACATTTATCAAAACAGCGACAGTCAAGGAGCTGGCAAGAACCTAAACACGATCAAATCACTGAGAGTCTTGCGAGTGTTGCGACCATTAAAAACCATCAACAGGGTGCCAAAGCTTAAGGTAGTTATTTCTTTTGATGATTCATCTTTTGACGCTGTGCAAGGCATTGGATTTTTACTTCTTTAATGGCCTTTTAGAATGGAAGCACATTGCTGACAGTTTGATTGCATTTTGTTTGATTGCATTCTGTTTGATTCTGTTTGATTTACTGCTTGTATCCTGTTTGATTTACTGATTGTATTCTGTCAATCATGTTGATTGTTAGTTGTATATATTTTGTGTTCTGATTGGCTTTGAAAGTGTCGATTGATTACTGGTCAATTACATTGGGTGCTTTTTAAATTTTGTAATTTTAATTGAGCATTTATGTAGCGCCTCTTCAAAAAGCAGACTAATCAGATCGACACTTTTGCTTATCTTGGGACTGTTTTGGTGGCTGACGAAATCATTTGTTTGTGTTGTAGGCTGTGTTTGACTGCGTCGTGAATTCGCTGAAGAACGTTCTGAACATCATGATCGTCTACATGCTTTTCCAGTTCATATTCGCGGTCATTGCGGTCCAGCTGTTCAAGGGAAGGTTCTTCTACTGTACTGACGATTCCAAGAGCACAGAAGATGAATGCAGGTCGGGTATTTGTCTTTTCTGACAACTTCTATGGCACCATTGTCACAAGACATCGATTGGTGGTTGCTTCAAGTGAAACCCTATTACCGTAATTGAGATTGTAACGTTTGTGCACTGCAGTTGTAACATAATGTAATTGCAACAGAGTATTTGTATGTTACCTTCTTTGACTGATTTAGAAGTGCAGTTGAATGGAAAATGGTGGGTAAAGCAACAAAATGAATTGACAATTAGTAAAAGGTCTCACAAGATAGTCATTGTATTGTATCTAGAAATTTATAAAGCGCCTCTCGCAGAATAACTATTCAGAGGCGCTCTCAGCACAGAAGCCCCAGGGAAACAGAAATGCCTTTAGGGAACGCGACACCGATGAGGAAAAGCCAGTCATTAGTTTGGCCCTGAGCACAGGGGGAAGGTCATTCCAGATCATGGGACCCACTACAGCAAACGTCCAGTACTGGGCCAAGGCAGTTTTAGCCCTGGAAACAAAAACATCAAGCCGATTTACAGAGCGCAATGAGCGAGAAGAAGATGCAGATAGTGGTTTTCGCAGATAGTTCGAGAGAGATATTTCGGGGCAGTAGTCATGTTTGATATATAGATACCATAATTGTCACAAATGTGTATCCTTCATGTGATACCCGTTGTAATTCCAGATTAAAGATTAGTTGCTGTTTAACGACGCTATGTCATTACATAGGTGATTAGCGTCATCCTCCTCCTTTCTTCATGCTTGGACACTGGCACTGCCAGAGTATGAGCAGTGGTGGAGTTCCAGATTAAAGATAACTAGCATGCCATTTAAATCCATATTGTCTCCGAATGTCATAGTTTATTTACTTGGTTGAAATGTCTGCTCTGCTTTCTAATCGGTCTCAGAAATCAACTGTCTAGCGTGAAAATATTTCATATGTAGAATACATATACCTCGTTTATGTTTAAGTTCACAATTAAAACCAAGATGTTTATTAATCTTATGTTACCTCGTCACTTTGAACTGCACGGGAATGTCAGCGTCATTGTTGAGTTTTAATTAAACTTGTTTGACTAACGTATATCTGATGAGGTTTCTAAGTCACAGTCAATGAATCCCCATGAGATAGATGATGTGGAGCCTCTCCTTCAAAATGATCCTGCACGGTCATTCTTTTTGTTTCTAGGGGTGACTACTTTGAGTACAAAGATCCTCATAAGCTGCCGATGGTCAAAAAGCGCAAGTGGGAGAAATGGGAATTCCATTATGACGATGTGGCCTCAGCGATGTTGACTCTGTTTGCCGTTCAAACAGGGGAAGGATGGCCAGCGTAAGTGCACAACATCGCCTGTCTTTATGTTGTTTATTCGATGCTGTCCCATTCTCGATGTTGCTCTAAAAAACCACTGCATTGCATTTGAGTGCTTGATTTTGTGTGTTTATCTATAACGTGTGTTTACCGATAATAGGAAGCACATATTGGTTGTTGATTGGTAACATGCCTGTCTATGCCGTCTCTGTTGATGGTTCAGACCCTGTTGCAAAAACTTCCATTCCTAGGCTCAAGGAAAATGCTAAGTAAGATGAAGTTACTGTTACTAATGCCTGCCTCAGTATTTTATCTGGATCATTCAAGGCCCAAGGAAATTGAAAAATAAGATGAAGTTAGTGCCAATATCTTCGTCCTCGTCCTCACCAGTTCGTACTTCCTAACAGGGATGATAGAAATTTCATTCCCAGAGCCTTATTCGCTAGTTTCCACTTCCACAGACATGGTCACAGCTAACTAATTATGTTAAGATATTTTTCTGTTGACTAATATGTTAGGATGTTAATTAATATTATATAACTAATATTACATCATTCAACTAACATTGCTGCTTTAGCTATCCATATTATTATTTCGCTATGATTCCCGTGTTGATGTTCCTGTGTGCATTTTGCCATCCACTTTTTTCAATAAACGAATATATATTCGTGGTGCGTGGTGGCTCAGTGGTAAGTTCGGCGCCTTGTGACCTCGAGGGTTGGAGGTTCGAATCCTACTCTAGCCACTGCGTATGGACCTGGGGCAAGTCCTTCACTTGCAATTGCTCGTGGCGCTTCGGTGTGAAAACTCCGACACAGTATACCAGTGCTGTAGTCAGGAGCACCTCTGAGTAGTAGTAGACTTGAGGAGGCGCTATAGAAATATCCGAAATAAATAAATAAATAAATGTATATATAGTGTTACCTATGTCTTGGCTGATAATTCAGCATCTGTTGATGTATTTGGGTGTTTGTGTTTGATGTTTGATAGTGTTCTGATTCATTCCATGGATTCGACGTCAGAAAACCGTGGTCCGCAGCCAAACTACCGGATGGAAATGGCGATCTTCTATGTCGTCTACTTCATCGTCTTTCCTTTCTTCTTCATCAACATCTTTGTCGCTCTGATCATCATCACCTTCCAGGAACAAGGAGAAAATGAACTCGTCGACCACGAACTCGACAAGAATCAGGTAAGCTTCCTCAATAAGATGCAAAACAGCAGATTCTTACTATGGAGCTGTTGGGTTTGAATATAGTCTCTGCCTCCTGCCCTGCTCCTCCTTCCTTCTCTGTGGTCCCGGTCAAGGTAACTGGGTCAAGCCAACTTGCTTCTGTATCTTCTTCACTTTGTACTTGTTCTTTTATTCGCTTTTCAAATGTTACTTATCCTTCTCCTCCACTTCATGGTTTGCTCCTCCTCCTCGTCCTCCTCCTCGTCCTCCTCCTCGTCCTCCTCCTCGTCCTCGTCCTCCTCCTCCTCCTCCTCCTCCTCCTCCTCCTCCTCCTCCTCCTCCTCCTCCTAATGATCCTCCTCCTTCTCGTACTTCTGCCTCCTCCTCATACTCCTCTGTCTCCATGTCTCTTCCTACTCCTCCTTCTCTATTTGCTCAAAGCTTTTCTTATTCTGTTCCTGATTTGATGGTTTATTTGATTTACTGAATCTTTAAGTTTACCTTCAGTAACTGGATCAGCCCTTCCTCGTGTAGCACTGGAGTATTTATTACTTGGCCTAAAACTGTTGGTTTGCCTATTAAGAGCTACCGAATTTTTACATACACATCCATACTGAAGTGACAGTTGAAGTGAACGTCTGTAGCGCCTCTGAGTAGGTATCTTGAAGGGGCGCTATATCAAGTTTACATGTAGATTGATTGATTGATTGATTGATTGATTGATTCAGAAACAGTGCATTGACTTCGCGATCAACGCCCGACCGATGTGTCGATACATGCCAAAGAACAAGAACTCGATCAAGTATCGCATCTGGAAGTTGGTCGTGTCGCCGCCGTTTGAGTTCTTCATAATGACAATGATTGCGCTCAACACCATCATACTGATGATGAAAGTAAGGCTGATTATTTTTAATGACTCTCAGCAGTCCTTTGACAGTGTTGATTTTGATTTCTGTCCTTGAATTTGTCTTTCGGTTGAGTAAACAGACTCGTTCCAGTTTACTCAAACTGTTACACTTCATTCAGGTGGTTTTGTGTATTCATCTTTTCCATTCCTTTCCTTTGGGCATTTGCTTTTCTTTTTTTTACTTGAGGTTCATTGTTTGTAAGGGTGCTGATCAGTTTTAATGACTCTCAACAGTCCTTTGACATTGTTGATATATATGTATTTCTACTGGATCCTATAGACCTTCCTAAAGTCCACTTTCAGGTTTTTAGTCTTTCCTTCAGACATCTTTGCATTACCTTGAAGCAATTTATCAATTTGCTTTGGACTCTACATATCCATCTTGTTATCAATTTGCTTTAGACTCTACACATCGATCTTGTATTTCCCATATTGTTTGTCTCCTTTGAGTTTGCATTTATCATTACTTTAACTCTAAACGTATATTAGCAGTGATATTTTACTTCTGAAAATAATTCCTAATTCAGTTTTAATTCAGTTCTGAGCTCTTGAATTTTACTTCTAATTCTAATTTTACTTCTCAAATAATTTTACTTCTCATTCCTATTTGAGTTCTCAAATAATTTTACTTCTTATTTTAGTTTTTCAAATAATTATAAATTTCCGCGCTACAAAACTATGCAATTCTTGCATAGAGAAGCACACCGAACTTGTCTCAGCAAAGAAAAAAACTGTTTGAAGTAAAACAAGGGGTGAACGTTTGTCTAACAATGTATAGTGATTAATGCTCCTATGCCAGCGTGTAACCATTCATCTATTCCCCTCCCAAGACGTGTATTGCTTGTATTTCTCTAGCAAGTGATGTTCCACAAAATCCATAATTTTCCCCGTTTAGTAGGCCTATTTGGCATAATTATTGATCTGCATGTAGCTTCGTCAAAATGATAAACCAAAAATCGGGCTATTTCGCTTCCTTCTGGCCAACATTCTCGATAAACTCATAGGCCTAATTTTACAATTTAATGATCAAACCCGAAATAAAATGGCGTATGAAATTGAGGTCGTTGGTAATGGTATGCAATTAAGTGGGTCAATTAGTAGACAACGAAAACTAGGGCTAACTGTAGCCCAAGGGCGTCTACACCATAGAAACCTTGGAGCAAATGCTCCATCCAAGAAATAAGGGGGCAGATCTGTCAGTGTGTGTGCCACCATTTTAGGGGGGTGGAACGAGGAGGGGGAAGAAGAGGGGGAAAACGGACGTTGCTCCATTGACTTAGGGGGAATAGACGCCCCTGCTGTAACCTACATCGAGAATGGTATGCGCAGCGTCTTCATCTTAACCGAATTTTCCAATGGATTGGTACGTGTTTGGATAGCCTGCAATTTTACTGGCCTTCGTCTCGACTTAAGCGCCACAAGAAGTAAAATAATTTTAGTTCTGAAAATAATTCCTAATTTCGTTCTTGATTTTAGTTCGGCAAATAATTCCTAATTCAATTCTTAATTTCGTTTTTTCTGCTGAAATAATTCATAATTTTACTTCTAGTTTTCGTTAACGAAATCATTTATTTTTACTTCTAATTTTAGTTTTCGTTAACGAAAATATCACTGTATATTAGCAGACCATTTAACTAAATAATTTTCTTATTGTGCTACTAAATGACTGGCTAATTGCTTTATTGTTAACTAGCTCTTTACAGCATCATTGCCATGCTCAGGGATCATTTGATCATGCACCAAAACCTCCTGATAAATGATGTCTTTCGTGGCCATCGATAAAGGATCACCTTATAATGGGTTGTAATATGATGAGGTTGCTTCCTAAAACTAAACAGTATTTTGGATCCATGTTATATCAGAATTAGTGTTGTAGTGACACATGTTATAAGGAGGTTCTGGTGTATTTGAATTCCTTGAAAGGCACTGTACAGCTATCCGGATACATACATACATACGTACATTCTTGTATGCATATACATACATGCATAGATTATATGCATTCATACATACATACATACGTTCATGCATACATGCATACATACATACATTCATTCATACATACATACATAATATATACATTCGTGCATGCATGTATGCATGTACATATTTTGCTCACCACTTATTCATTGATATTAAAAATGCCACTGCAATTTCTTGTTAGTGAGTAACTTTAGGAGCCATCGTCAGTGTATGTTTCTTGCCAGTCGTTGATCTGTTAATTTGTTTGTTATGCGGTTGACTTACCTCGCGGGTTATCTGATGATATTGTGATGGAAGAGCAGTCCCTTAAGCTAGCTCTGAGGCAGCCACGGGTATGAAGAGTTAGGTACTTCATTTTCTTAGCCTCAGCATACGAGGGCGGGTGGCTAGTCCTCTCCCTCCCCATCTCATCTTCCCACCGACAGTGTATGGTCAGTGCACTCACTATAGCTGAGTTGGCTAGGGACGCAGGTGGAGCAGAAATCTCGAACCAAATTTCTGTCCTGGTGGGGATTTGAACCCCTGACCTCTCGATTCACAGTCCAGCACGCTAACCACTACACTATCAAGTGGCCCCATTGGGACGGAGGGCTGCTTGTGACTCTATATGCAGTGAGCATTCCAGACTTGAAACAGTACATTCATTTGGCTGCTACTTTGTCTCAAAGTTTTGAAGTCCTGTTGTTCAATGTTATTAGATGTTTTTCTTGATAAATTTTGCAGCTAATGTGAACCTATGATTCATTATTTTCAGTTTTACAATCATTTTCAGGACTTCTGCAAATGTTGCACCAACATATAATCTTTACGTGTTCTTATTAGTTTCATACTTTTTCAGATATTCTTCACTTAAGTTTCTGTGATGTATCAATTTGTGATGTGGTTTGTTGTCGACTGTAGTATAAGATTTTAAGTTTGGCATATTGTACTGCAAATTGCAACTGTCATAAGTCAAATTAATTGGTTATAAACTTTCATAAGTCAAATTAATTGGTAATAAACTTTCATAACTCAAAATTAATTGGTAGTAAACTCTCATAAGTCAGATTATTTCTAGTAATAAACAAGGCTCAGATTTCTTGGCTGGTTGACCAACACAGAACAGGCGCGGATTTAGAGGGGGGCGGAGCCGGCGTACGCCCCCCCTAAACCTGTTAACCTTCAGTGGAGACCAGTTGTTTTATATGAGAAACTATATACTTTTTTAAAGTTCCATAACATTTTCTATAAAAAGGATCATTATAGTTTTGCGTGATCTAATTTCACATATATATATATATATATATATATATATATATATATATATATATATATATATATATATATTTACGAGATTGGATTGGTAGTATTTACGCCCCCCCCTAACCAGAAATCCTGGATCCGCCCCTGCAGAACTGACAAAAGATTTGTGTAATACAAGGGAAGCTGTCTGAAAGTCTGTTTCTGGATTTGATGGGTTTGACATGCCTGGGGAAAACCAACAGCTGGCTGAGTAACTATGGAAGGCAAACTTTTGACCCACACAGTTTTGTCAGTTAGATCAACATACTGTAATTCTTAATGGAAATTTAGACTTATTACTTGAATGTGACATATATATAATTTATTCTTGAAATGTTGACGTCGTTGGTCATTAATGAGACGAGGATGGAACTTTAAAATGCTTACCTGCCTCTATGAAGAAAATATGAAGTCCACGAAACAGTCTTGAATGGAAATGTCGGTCATACAAATTTGTATCCAAGTCATTGAGAATAATGAACTGCAAACTTGAGGAAGCTCTTGAAAATTTCATGGAGCTCATAAATCTCCTAGAGCTTTGAACATTTTCTAGGGCTCATAAAAGAATCTCATAAAAGAATCATAAGAGAATAAAAGAAAGAAATAGCTCATGAACATTTTCTAGAGCTCATGAAAGTCTCCTAGACCTCATGAAAATTTTATAGAGCTCATAGAAGTCTCCTAGAGCTCATGAAAATTTTCTAGACCTCATAAAAGTCTCCTAGAGCTCATGAAAATATCCTAGAGCTCATAAAAGTCTCCTAGAGCGTATGAACATTTTCTAGCGCTTATAGAAGTTTCATAGAGCTCATAAAAATTTTCTAGAGCTCATAGAAATCTCCTAAAGCTTTGAAAATTTTCTAGAGCTCATAAAAATCTCATAGTCATGGACAACAATGGCAGTGTGATGTGTCTCTGTTGTAAAAGGAATAGCAGAAATATCACATGAGCTTGTAACAAAAATTATCCTTGCAGTGCCTAATGACACATTCAGGATATGATATTTCTTATCATGCATTTCCAATTTCACATGCAAGTAGCACTCAAAGTGTTCTTAATCAGGGACCATGTAAAGCGTATCTCACAGTTTTTCTTCTGGCTGTATTTACCTGTATGTGTTACCTGCACTTGTGAAGGCATAGGAGAGTGGTTGAGTAGTCGTTGCTCGTTGCTCGTGCTTATGTGGCCATCTTTTCCGTTTTTAACAGTCTTTGTTTAGCTTGTGTTTTGCTTCTTCAGTTGCACAAGTCTTCCGTACTGTATCATTGGGTTACACGCCAGCTAAACTCAGGACTCACGTTGCTCTTTACAATTGAATGCTTGCTCAAGATTGTGGGGTTTGGTCTGCGGGTAAGATTCGTTACTAACTCAGTTACCGTAGCGATGCGCATGGCTGATCGCTCGCGTTTGACACCTCGAGTAGCTGCACAAAACAGGCTTTGACTGATGGATATCTTCACGTGTGGTTATTATATAAAGCACCGTGTATTTTAATAGGCTTTGCTAATCAGTTGGTGAAGGGGCTCAAGGGGGTCAAACCGAATTGTTTTAACTTGCATAGATGCATTTATGCAAGTTAAAAAAGGATAAATATTCCAGCCTTTGGCCTAAACTTCTGGGGTAAAATTATGCTTAAAGCCAGTACTTCTTTTATTGTTGTATCATAAGATGGTGTATTGTTGTGCCCACTGCATTAAAATAGATACTGTGCAAATTCTCAGAAAAAGGACCAAATTTTGCTTTTCTGAAGCGAAACCTGCTTTTTCACACTGCACTGTGATTGCCATGAACTCAATACCAGCAATAATTTATAAAATACTTTTTATCAGCTGAGTTTACCACTATTTTGAGAGCTTCTATTTCTTTTATGTTACACAGTGTGAATGAGAATTTTTTATAGAAATTTATTCTGAAATTCATTTATAATTTCATGAGCCCTTGGCAGTTATCTATTCTTATAGGACACTCTATTTAAATGGTTCTTTCAGTAAGTTTTTTCTAGTTTTTTATTTAAAAATAGAAGATCGGTTTGGCAAGGGAATGGTGTCTTGTTTAGGGAACAATATGTTCTGGATTGAATTGTAATCTTGTGAAATTGATCGAGGGCTGCCAGATAGATTTTGTCTACAATCACAGTTTTATTCTCAGTAGTGTGCTACACATGTTTGTGGTCAAACTTGGACAATACTGCATCTTTAGAGCATTCCACAGTTTAAAAAAGTTTGGTAGGCTTTGCTTCTTTTAGGGAATTTGTATGTTCTCGAGGCATATTGCCTCAATGCCTCTTTTAGTTTTCTCTAGAAGTGGCGGTATCACAATGGAAGTCCATGTTTGACTACAATGGAAGTCCAATTAGTCCATGTTTGACTCCTTGTTTATCGCCGATCAGTTTTCACTTTGACACACTGCTTTATTGTTGAGTTGCTAGTGCAGATTTTTTCTGTGGTTTGAAATGATTGCAGTGAAGCCAGACTGCTTTTTTGCCAGGAACACTAGAGAAAAATTTGCTTCTGAAGCTAAACCAATTGTTGAACCAATATTGCAGCATCTTAATCATCTCCTTGCATTAGACACCGGTGCAGTAGAAGTTACTAATTAGAGTTAGCAACACCACGTTTCTTCTGTGTTGTGCTAACTGCTGCTTTTGCCAACAGTTTACTCATAATTTTGTGTTTGAAGTTGTAAGTCTTCTGGATAGTTTAAATTCAGCAATTTGCTTGATTTAATAGGTCTATTTTACTGCTAACAGCAGGTCATACCTTGACAAATAATCCTTTGAGTAAAAATAAAAACACTGGTCATTAGTACTTTTTGTTTTCTTCAGCATGAAAATATAACCTCTGCTTAAAAGGTAGAAAAAAGCTACTTTTCCAATTTTAATTCCAATATAGCGGGACAAATAATTAATTTTCTCTCGTGTTCCTTATTTTGCAGCTTTGGGAGTTTGTGTTTCTTTTTCACGTTTTTTTATGACTGACCCCTTACCCGGTTGAAGTTTTCTGCTGCTTTATTTTGAGACTTGGCCCCTGGTGGTTCTTTTGCATTTCTGACGGTTGTGATTTTATTTTAATTCACTTCAGTTTTACCAGAAAGCTCCTGCAAATGACACATACCGTTACTACGCTGACACTCTTGGCTACCTCAACATGTCCTTCACCGTAACCTTCTCCATCGAGTGTGTCCTCAAGATTTTGGCGTTTGGCCCAAAGGTTTGCATGTCTCAAGTACACTTCTGTTTTTTGGCTTTTGGTTTCATTTACTGTCATCATAACAGTTGATAAGTGTTGTAGGTTGTTCTCCATTGATCCCATTCGTTTTGCTTCCTGCAGAGTTCTTGTATTCTCTGTAGAATAGCTTCCTGGGTATTTGGTTTGATAATTACAGAAACTTACTGGGAGTGAACCATATGTTGAAAGCTGCTTTGCCATGGTTGCTAAGATGGATAGAAGCTTCAGGGCTGGACCTAATGGTTGGTAAATGCTCTGTCATTGAGTTTGGCAATTGAATATTGCATTTGGGTCTTACGTTATAAATATGCTTCAAATTATAAATATGCATCATGCTGGAATTTATTAGATGAGAAGTTGCTGTGAAAATGAAAGTAGCAGTTGAGAAAGTGCATTGGCTGTGAACTGTATAAGAGACTGATTGATGATGCTGCATCTTAAGTTAAGTCTGAGCAAATCTTTCGAAGAGGAATTTAGAATCTGAAAAAAAACATAGTATTGGGCTTGAGATGATCCTGTTGGTTGAGAAAATGCTTTTGTTAGGACCAAGCAATGAGAGAATATTTCAGACTCTAGTGGTTGAAAAATGGTTGCAGTTGAAGCTTGTCGTTTAGGAAGTGTATGAGGATTGAACAATGCAGTGGAGACTATATTTAGAGTGTAGCGAAAAGTTTGCAGTTGAGATAGTTTTTACGGTTAGCCTTTGCAAGTGAGAAAATGTTTAGGTCCTTCACCCAAGGAAATGTACTATTCTTGTGTCTGTGGACTGTACAAGTGAGAAAAAGTTTTTGGATGCTTTGGAGTTCCATTTTCATAACCGTTCAGACCACCTAATGGTTATAGAAATGGAATGTTGAGATTCGATATTTCCAGTTGGTTGAGAATCAGGTCATACCCTTCATTGAGAAAACGGTTTTTACTAGATCGTGTGGCTGAGAAATGCATTCTCAGGTTGACCCTGTAGCGATAAGGTTCTTTTTTGCACCAAATCTTGCAAATTCTTTCCACGTACTTCTTCATATTTGCTACTATCTTAACTGTTCCACTGCCTCTTCTTGGTATTCCTTTGTGTAACTCGGGAAAAGATATTTTGGCGTTGAGGGATGGATACTGTTGAATCTTTTTGGTCGGAGTGACATCTGAGATGTAGTACTGGAAAATTTTTATGCTTTTTGCACTGTGTGCTTAGTGGCTAGTAGCAATAACGGTTGTTTGTTGCACCATTCACAGTTAGGTTGCTGTAGTGGTAGAAGATTCATGCTCTATGCTCTGATTCTAGATTTAATATGATTTTGCAAATGTCGGCTGTTAACTCTATTAAAAGTTGGTTAATGCTGATTTCTCTACTGTTTTTAACATGCTTTTTAACTCCACCATGATCCTCTTCCTAGTTCATTATATTGTCTTTGCTATTGTCATCATCATAGTAGTCATTTTGATCTTCTTCAGTATCTTCTACTGCACTGGAATTATTAATTTGAAGGTTTTTAGTGCTTTTGAAAAGTGACTTGCTTAATCTCATAAGTTCAGCTGAATAGTAATTACCTAGACATTTTATTGCAGGACCGCTCTTTTGCAATCTGTTACTATAACGGATTGAGGCACTTCAGTGCTTGCACAGTGTAGAAGAGTTAAGAAGTCATCCTTATATGTTGCAAGAGCTCTAATTAGTGACCATTATGCCGTGGTGGCTTAACTGTTGCAACGTGCTTAATGTTAAGGTAGGCTCACCAGTACTAGATCCTCAAATGAAACTTAATTTTACCTTAACAAGATTAATTTTAACCAGTTTAATTTTACCGTAACCAGTTTAATTTTACCTTAACCAGTTTAATTTTTTACCTTAGCCAGTAGCTGTGTTGTTCCCAATTTTGCAACATGGTAAAATGACTGATTTTTCAGAACTATTTTCGGGATTCATGGAACGTTTTTGATTTCATCACAGTTGTTGGCAGTGTTACTGATGTCCTTGTCAGTGAAATCAGGGTGAGTTTTCCTATTTAATTATTTTAAATGTTAATTGCTATTTTTGTGTATGATTGTGGTAGCATCATGTGGTGTGTAGTATAATCGCACAGGACTCATAATCTACTTTTAGAAAATTTCTCATTACTACTCCTAACTCAGGAGTTCAAACTGCCATCATTGTTGTCAACGCTGAAGCAAAAGAAGAAAGAGGAGGAAGAGGAGAAGGAGGGGGAGGAAGAAGAGCAGTCCTTGAAGTTGGCATAAGAGGCAGCCATGGATATGCTGCTGAATGTAGACAATACAACACTGAGATCTTGTCAGAGCTTACTATGATGATTCTGGGAAAATGGTCTGACTTTAGCAAGATGGCAGAATGGAAAGTTTATGGGATGAGTCTTAAGCAGAACAAAGTGATTTGCCGATTCAAGGATAGGACACAAAGGTACTTAACTCAATAAGAGTATACCAGATATATTTAATTAATAATATACGCTACATCTACCAGAAAGAAATAATCATTGCTTTTATAGTTCTGCAAAATGTGTGATTACTGTATTATACCTTTGCAGTTCACAGGAACTGCCCACAAGAGCATTTAGCAAGAAAGACAGCATGGAGAATGTGGCTTTTATCCTCTGTGTTTTATGTGTTTTGTGTTGTAGAGCAATTTTATCAGTCTTGGTTTCCTCCGGCTTTTCCGGGCTGCTCGCTTGATCAAGCTTCTTCGCCAGGGATATACAATACGAATTCTTCTGTGGACATTCGTCCAATCGTTCAAGGTAAAACAGGTGTTGGTTATTTAATGAAGATGGAGAAGAAGAAAAACTGGAGAAGTAGTCTATCTCTTATGCAAATTTATACTGCCTCCAGTCATTCAAGGGAAAACAATTGCTGGTTATGTAAAGATGAAGGAAAGGGATGAAGATGAAGAAGAAATGGAGGAGCAGTCAGTGTCTTATACAAATGTATAATGCCTTGAGCCACACCAAGCTCTCATGTCTGCTGATATTGTATGTCCTGTCTCATGTCTAACTGTGCGACTCTTTCAAAGGCTTGTTAAAACCACAAATAAATAAGGCAACTAATCCTGCATCACAGAAGTATCCCTTTCTCTGATATCTGTCCTACATGAAATCTGTCTTCATTGAAGGTTGCGTTCTAGTACTGCACAGGCTTGAAGCCACATATAATTTCTTTGTTCTGTTTTTGAAACGTTTCCATGAATATGTAAAAAAAAACTAGCAATGTTCGCATTTCTGGAATTTATTTTTAAAAAGTTTTTCCTAAAGGTATTTGGAATGCCATAAATGTTCCTCTTTGACCCGTGGTGACTTTTGTTGTTTTAGGCGTTGCCGTATGTCATACTGTTGATTGCTATGCTCTTCTTCATCTATGCCATCATTGGCATGCAGGTAAGAAATACTAATGACTCTTCACTTTAGCCGTATATCCAGTGAGGCTGTGAACTCCTATATATGTCATTCTTTGGGAGAGCGATAGCAAAGAAGCACTATAATGATGTCACATGTTCAAGCTGCAATATTATAATAATAATAATAATAATAATTAGTATTATAATATAATATTGTATTTTTAATCCATGCAAGGTGAGTAAAAATGAATCTGTGCTTGAAGCAATTGTAAGTTAACGACTTGTTTAAAGTCCATACACAGTAACCATCTCTATAGAGGCTCCAACTGTTACTCTCTGTGTTACATGCCAAACACTGTATCCAGTTTAATTTGGGACCTCATCGTAACTGCATTGTCCAGAACTTGTGTTATAATGATCAGCGTAGTCAGGACATTCCTGTGAATTTAAGAATGACGAGAATTACAGTGCTATACATTTTTGGTGTAATTTGTCTGTGGTGGGGTTGCGGTGTTAATTCTGTTATTTATAGCAGCACCATGAAGCCAAGATAAATTGTGATTGTGGTGTGGCAGATGTAACTTATAAGATGAGTGCTATTTGAAGAATCATAATACTAGTGGTGTAATTGTAATTGTATTGTAATCTGACATTTATAAAGCGCCACACTGATCAGTGGCATTCACGACTCGAACCAGTGAAATAACTGTCAAATAATACAGACTTGAGGCGCTTGAGAAACTGTAGAAGGGACACACTGAGGAACATGAGCCACAGGTCTTGAGAATGGAGATTCCAGCTGGTGGGCCCGACATAAGCAAAGCTTCTGGAATGAGCTGTAGCAGTATGCTTACGAGGGACTGCCATGAGTCCATGGGCAGCCAACCGAAGGGTCCCAGGACCCGGGACCGAGGAGACTGACATGCAGAAGTCCCTAAGGTATGATGGAGCAGAGTCAACAAGACAATTGCGCACAAGGGTCATGATCTTAAACTGAATATGCTGCTGGATGGGCAGTGTTTAATCTAGATGTCTTTGGGGGGGGGAAATCTCCCCCAGGATTTGTGTTCCCCCAGAGGCCAGCAATATTATAATGTAGAGACCTTTTTGGGGAGGGAAACTCCCCCCAGGATATATGGTTTACCCCGAGAGGTCACGAATTCCAAAAAAGGTCACCAATGGTTTTGAGGGAGTAATTCCTATAGAAAAGTGTACAGTTGGAGGAATGACTAAAAAAAAGTTGAAAAGTTAGGATGAAAGTTGAAAAAGTCTGAAACTCTTGATGGATGAAATGACAAAATTGGTTGGTCCCCCATAAACCTTGTTTCCCCTCCCAGAAGATGGGGACTAGATTAGACACTGCTGGATGGGGAGTTAGTGCATAGTATCCCGCATAAAGGAAGCCATAACTTGTGACTAAATATAAACAAGATTGTTAATTTACACTCACAGCTGGAATTTATTAGACGTAAAGCATGGATGGCTGTTGATAACCACTAATGCAAATTCTAGTAAAGGTTTTGATACTTCTCGTGCAGCTTACTGGTTTACACTTGCTGCAACCGTAGCAGTTTTCATCATATTTGTTTTTTAATTGTGTACAAATTATGTGTAAAAAGGTATTTGTTCATTGCATTGTTTTTAATTTGAAAATTCAGTCCCATTGTTTCAACTGTTTATTTTAGTAATAGAAAAGAAATAAGTGCTTATACCAACCATAAGAGTGTAACGCAGGTTCTTTGCTGTTACCTGTATACCTGTGGAAAACTATAGTTTCGGTTGTGACTCATGCTGAAAAGAAAATGTGTTACATATACTGTATTAGTATTTGGTCGTTTTTCCTTCTGCTGCCCCGTGTGTCAGGTTTTTGGGACAATTCGCCTAAGTTCAAAATCTCAAATAAACCGGTACAACAATTTCCGAACTTTTCCTCAGAGTGTTATGCTACTCTTCAGGTACACGAAACATATCGTAACTGCGTGCTTTCTGACTCCTGCCAGTTCTAGATCCTAGTGCACTGGTGATGAAACCTGTAGAGAATTATCTAGCTCCAGTTGTTTGCTCGTTACCCGATTTCCGTTTCCTTAGTTTAGTACTGGTACAGCATGCTTTTGAAACTGATTTCATCTTGGTGAGTAATGGTGAATGAAACAGCTGGAAAAATTTATTTTTTCTGTTTAAGTGTTTTGCAGACTTTATTAGCATATATTAAAAAGCACATTTCCCATTCCGAAATTTTTCTTGACTGATTCATTTCTGTTCACGAATCCTTCTGTCTCCTTATATTGTTTCTGCACTTTGTCCACCGAAAGTGGACAATACTTTGTCCACTGAGAGCGGACGAAGTTGGGGCTGTTTTGCTGTCTATGTGCGCATTTTTCAGAACACATTCCATATAATTTTACAGTTCTAATGTTTCTACAATATTTAAACTAATTCTTATATTTTACCATGTTACTTAATGGTATTATTTCTTATTAAATTTATGGTTGCTTTTCATTTTACCCAGCAATATTAAAACATTTTGCTGGTGTTACTGTTAAAATGGTAATCTGGAATGATGTCCTAAAAATGTTGGGTGAAGTTTCCTGTTGCTGACTTGTGAATAGCCACATCTGGGAGAATTTATAATATTTTCTTACAACATCCATGCTTTATTTCCTCAGCAAATATCCTCGCAGCAAAACAGAGTTGTGGAGGACGAACAATTCTAGACTTGTGTACTGATTATGTTGTGCCCCAACATTGTTTTAAACTTTACTTGTTGCTGTACGTTTATATCTTTTACATATTGTTTAGATCTTTGGCAACATCAAAACCCTTCCGGACACAAGCATAAATCGCCACAACAATTTTCGAACATTTTTCGAAGCCCTCATGTTGTTATTCAGGTAACCAGCGTATGTTATTCAGGTAACCAGTGTCTGTCGTCCCAGCTTGACATCGTGTTGTGTGTGACAAAAACTATATTTTTGTCGGCCGTGTTTCGTGTTGTTCCAGTTTTGTCTGTGGCAGAAGCAGTGAGGAAATTAGAAACAGTTTTTTATTGCCTTTTACAGTGTCCCCCACTATCTGTTAAGTCATTTCAATCTGAGCTAGATTTCCAATTAAGATCTCTGATATCCAGATTATTTACTCTTAAGACTGGTTAGATACTGGCCTTGACGACATTGCTACATGAGTCATTAATCGTTATCTTAATCATACACTCAAAATTCCTGAGATCAGTATGCTGTATCTACTTTTGAGCAACTTCCTGTTCTGCTGGATACTGATGACATCTAGATACTAACAACGTCTCGATACTGTATACTGGTGACATTGTAATTCTGATGACACCTGGATAGTGGATACTGTTGACATCATGGTAACTATAGCCAAAAGCTTAAAATCCTGGCATTACCACTGCTTCTGGATGCTAATGACATCTGAATAACATCTGGATACTAATGACTAATGGATGCTAATGACTTATGGATACTAGTGACATGGATTCCTGGGTACCTATGACTTATGAATACTAATGACTTCTGCATATTAATGATGTCTGCTTACCAGTTACTACTGATGAAAATGACAGCTGCTTCAAAGTTTTACTGTAGTGTCATTGGGAATTTATATAGTGCAATTTCAACTTAACTCCTCACCTGATGCCAGAAATACCTAATCGCTGTTGTACAAGGTGGTTTAGAAGTTTATCCTTTAAATTTCTTGGTAAGTTGTTCCACACTGATGGATCAGCTAAAGCAGAGATGCTGTTAGAACAAATTACCTGACACTTTGCTGATATCTTTCTTTTTATAGAATAACTGCTACTGACAATTACCTCACAGCAGACGATCTTAGTGATTGTGTAATGAAAGTAGAACATGTAGTCTCACTTGATCTCAAAATAATATCATGAAATGAAATTGGCTCATGATCTCATTGATCTTATAATGAATATAGCAAATGAAGAATCATAACTGCTGCAGACGGACGTTTTTGCATTTGGCAAACACTTTGCTTTTTCGAAGATAACGTTAACTGAAAAAAGTCTGCCTTTGTTAGGCCCCAGGTTTTTCGCTTTATTCACTCTCTGAGTAATGTAAATTGGAAAATAACATAATAAAGAAATTGAACATCCGTTTTTGTTAGGCCAAAATTTTTCACTTTATAAGTTCTCTGAATAATATAAATTGAAAAAATGTGATAATTATGCATTCTTTATTAAAAGCCTCTGAAAACAAGCAGATTGTTTTTCTTGTTTTTTTAAATTTATTTTTGTATAGAGTTAATTGTTTGATGTGAATATATGTTTTGCATGAATTTACTGTCGTAGTATCATTAAACATCATTAAGGCATGGTTTCCTCTCTGGTTATGTATTTATACCTAGCTGACTGTACCATGTTTAGGCATAAGCTAAAAAGCTACAGCTTAGGGCCTCACAATCTGCAGGGGCCTACAAAACATTCAGAATTTTGGGGGCCTTTTAAATTTTTTTATGTATATATATATATATATACATGTATATTTAGTATGTGGAACCTTTTAAACGGCTTGTGTTGCAAATTCCATATCGCCTGAGTAAAAGGATTCATTTGAAAATAATTTGAATTTTCACTTTAAATGCCATTCTGTTAAATAATTAAAAGGCATATATGATTTCAAGTGTTGTGAGACGTCCTGGTGTAATTTTTTAACAAAGGGCCTCCGAGCTTTATATTAGCCTAGCTTATGGCCTCAACAAATCTAAATCAGGCACTGGTAGTTGCACAGTTAGACACGGTACTTGCTGATGAGGTAAACAGTCATGAGAATGGGCAACAAAGCTTTTGACGAGTTTCGTATTTGTAACCAAGATCTTAAGAGCATTAAGCTGACTTCAGGTTGCATTTCTCAATGTGACCATGTTCTGCAGTGAAAACTGATCTCTTGTAGCTGTGTTATCGGTTTCAAAGTGCTTATCCACTATAGGCTGCCTCTGTCTTAGTGTCTGGATATTAACCCAGGGTGAGAATTGTCGGAGGGTTGGGGGGTTTAACCCCCCGTCTTCCTTAGGACCCCACAGTAAAGTCTTCATTGCACACCCAAACTCCACGTAAATCAATGTCTAACCCCCCCCAGTCTTTTTCCTACAATTCTCATACTGTATTAACCTGATTGTGGCACCATTATTCAGTGGTTAATGCCTAGCATATTAGACACCAGCGTGATACAAGTTACTAATTATAATTATGATTAACGTCTCGTAATGGTCACATGCAGAGCTAAACTGAATGTCATTGGCTACGTGTGTGGGGCATTTAATGTGAAAATCAACACTGTAGACCAAATGTTACAGTCAGTTGGAAAAACTCAGCAGTTCTTTAACTGAATCTGTTCAATGTTTGGGTTGTCAGTGTTATTGCTGTTGTCAGTGCTGTTGTCGTTGTTGTCCAATAAACAGGTGAATTGCATGTGTTGCTTACCTGTGAATGCTTAGTATTTCTTCACCTGGCTTTTTAGAAGGACAGTTGAAGACTTTAATGACGGTGCTATTTGTGAGAAAGATGACAGTTTTAGTAATGATGATTACAATGATAACTATGATGATGATGAGGAGGAGGAGGAGGAGGAGAAGGAGGAGGAGGAAAAATAGGAGGAGGAGGCTGAAGGATGCCATGGCCGTGATGATGACAATGGTGATGAATATGATTTTGATGACTGCAGTTGATCAGCATCAGTCTTGCCAGTTGCCAATTGATGACCTCCCTTTTTGGAACCTAATGATTAATGTGCTATTTAAATTTAGACATTAATTTTATGCCATGTGGGACGTTCTCAAATGATTTGCAGAAGATTTGTGTGTTAATAATGAAGCAAGATTTATGGCCTGTCTGTCTGTCTACATGCCTGCCTGCCTACCTGCCTGCGTATCTGTCTGCCTGCCTGCCTGTCTGTCTGTTTGCCTGTCGGCCTGCCTGCTTGCCTGTCTGTCAGCCTGCCTGCCTATGGGCCAGTGCAGTTATCCCAGCATGTACCTGTATGAGAGTTGCTTGCTTCAGGTGTGCCACTGGAGAGAGTTGGCAGCAGATCATGTTGTCATGCATGAGTGGACGGGAGTGTGATCCGCTGTCCAACCAGAAAGATATGAACGTCTGTGGCCTTGACATTGCCATTCCCTACTTCGTCTCCTTCATATTCTTCTGTTCCTTTCTGGTGAGTTCCATCTTACCTAACTCACCTATTAAATCTTAGTTCATCAGTAGCTCCAATGCAAAATCAGCTCCACTATAAAAACAACTTCAGTCTGCAGCTCCAATGTAATTCACGTAGCTCTACTATTTAATCTTTCTGGGTTTCACTGTGCTAGGTCGGGAGTGCCTCTGATGAGTCTGTCTTGAAGTGGCGCTATATAAATTTGCAGTTACAATTACCGGGTACTACTTAGTCAGCGTCATTACATAATCAGCTCTACTAGACTATTACATGTAGCTCTACTACTTAATCAGCTCTTCCATCACATAACGTCTCTTCCTCTTTTACCTTTCTTAAAACTTGCTTTTTCTCTCGGGGTCTCTCGCACTGGGAGTGCTTCTGAATGGCCCTCCCGCTAGAAGCGCTTTATAAATATCCGAATACAATACAATACAATAACTGTTCATTGGATGTGCGTCTCAATCCAGAATTCACATTACTATCCCAAGATAATATAGAATAGAATAGAATATTCTTTATTGGAACCAATTGCAAACCGCATTTTGGTGTACAGCAACGTAAACATGTTTATACAGATAATATACTAATAATATGCTAATATTAGCTACTAATATGACATTGTGTTATTGCCTGCAGAGGATGGTAATTGGCACTTGAAAGGGCTTTGTATAGTGACTGATTGCCTCATTCAGTTGATGCTGTTTGCCAATTTGGAAAGGCAATTTGTCCTAGCATTATTTCTCAAGGTTTCTCTTTTATTGTTGGCAGTCAGAACCAGTCTTTTGTGTCGCAATACCAGTTACTTGCAACACCTTCATATGAAAGTGGAAAAATAATTTGAAGGAAATGTGTTTCAGATGCTGAACTTGTTTGTGGCTGTGATCATGGACAACTTTGATTATCTGACGAGAGATTCGTCGATTCTCGGTCCGCATCATCTGGACGAATATATCAGAATCTGGGGAGAATACGACCCAGCCGCCACGTCAGTTTACTATTCTTAAATCCTCTTGACTGCTTTTTCAGTTTCATGTATCTTGTTGCTCTCATTATTTCTGGGATAGAAGTTAATCAACACTGTCCACTGAGGTGGCAGTTTTTCCAGTTTTAGCAATTATCAGCTAGTTGTAGAATATGGTGTAATGGAAATGAGAAATGTAATGTTACAGACATTTATTTAGTGGCATTTCGGCATCTTGTGTGATGCACTGACTCCATGTCAATGACCTTGAGATTGGTCCATTGTGGATTTCAAGGTCAAATGAGCTTTCTGTGTGATACACTAGAGAAATGTAATTTTGCTTATGCTTAGTCTATAGAAACTGCTCACCAGTGGCTAGCAATGTAACATCGCGAATCATCCACCGAAAAAGAAGAAATTTTGAGCCTTTGAGAAAGTACTTAATGACTTTATGTTATTGATAATGGACGAAATGCACCTGCCTTTGGTCTTAACCTTGGGGAATAATTATTCATTCTCAAAGTTCTTAGCTAATTTGATTTTTAATAATATGGGGACATTCATTTGAGATCTTACTGTTGTGATCGAGTACACACAGCATGTTTTAAGACATTTCATTACTTATATGACTCAATTTACTTCTGATATGTCTGTCCACATTCTCCATTTAAGTAAGGCGCCATATAAATTATAGTTTGCATTACATGCCACATGTTGTATTGTAGAGGACGAATTCAGTACACGGACATGTACAAGATGCTCAGGACCATGGAACCACCTGTTGGCTTTGGAAAGAAATGCCCCTACAGGCTCGCATACCGAGTAAGTACGAATTGCACAGTTGCAACCAGGATATGATTGGTTGGGGAATACAGTATGATACAATACAACTACATGTTGTATTGTCCTTCTTCCAAAGTTCAGAGGTGCAGACATGACCATAAGACAGAACATCGATGGGGCTGAGCAACTGTTTGTGAAGGATTTGCTCAAGGTAAATATCTCAGTGGAAGCACAATCCTCGAACTCTCCATGTTATAGGTCAAATGCTCTAAGCAATTTCCTAGAGAAGGGGGAACATTATCCTCCCTCACAGTTATATGTATGTATATTTGTATATATATGCATGTATATGTGTATGCATGTATATATATGCATGTATGTACCAGCATGTATGGATGTGTGTATGTTTTTATGCATTTATACAGGATATATAGGATGTTTTTATGCATTTATATAGGATATTGTATTGTATTGTATCTAAGCATTTATACAGCACCTCTCACAGTGTTCGCTAATCAGAGGCGCTCCTAGAGCGAAAGACCCAGTGAATAGAAAGTGGTTTTAAGACAGCGGAACGAGGCACTTGGGCCACCAGCTAATAAAGAGGCACTTGTCAATGGAGGGTGTTGATTCCATAGAGCAGGACCAATGCAAGAAACAGATGAAAGTGGTGAAACATGTCTATCAAACAGTTCGGATGGGTGCAACTTAAAAGAAGCTGAAATGTTACTGCATATTGATATGTGTGATATCCATTTCCCACCTCTGGATCCATTTCCCACCTCTGAGAAGTTCGCCTAAGAGGCGATATATAAATAAATATATGTCGATAAATAAATATAAATGTCCGATATGAATGAATATGATGTTGTTAGTGCACACTGCATTTATTTATCGGGAAGTGGAGATAGCTAGGTTGGCATGGCATCTCTTGTATCGTCATTTACTGTTTTTCACTGAATAGAAACTGATACGTATGAATATGCCAGTGAATGCCGATGGAACAGTTCACTTTAGCACGACTCTTCTGGCGCTCCTTCGAGAATCGCTCGACATTCGAATGGGACCAGGTGAAGTCTTCTCTCCTCTCACTCTGTACAGCTGTTCTCAGTTTATCAGTGAAGTGACTTTAATCAGGTTAGGGAGGTCTTGGCCTCTTGCAGGGGATCCTTGCAGGCTCTTCGTATCGTAAAATCGCACGGCCTCCCGTCTGGTTCCTCTGCACCAGGTCGCCTCGGCCACCATCGTCTCTAGGATGCTGTGTGCTGCCCCAGCCTGGTGGGGACGGACCTCGGCGTCGGATCGTAGCAGCCTGGAGCGGTTTCTCGAAAGAGCTAAAAGAGCCGGCTACCTGAGCGACTCTGAGCCTGGGGTGGAGCAGCTGGTCCGGCGTGCCGACTGTGCATCCGTGATACATAATCCGTTCCATGTGCTCCGTGGCCTGTTCCCGCCTAAAGTCTGTAGACAGCAGCATTACCGGACCCATATTCCCATGCAGGACCCATATTCCCAATTTCCCATACAGGACCCATATTCCCATACAGGACCCATATTCCCGTTTGGGACCCATTATCCAATACAGAACCAATATTCCTATACAGAACCCATATTCCCATATGTGACCCTTATACAGCCCACATGAGTCGCATCAAATGTTTCTTAGGCATTGTTGGCCGGGTGGAGTCAAAACCATGTATTTTTATAGAGAAAAATGTTTTGCACTTGCATTTACAGTTGACTTCGTGAAGCAGTCTAGATTAGAAGGATGGCTATTTAACGATGGTTTGCAAATTGCCAGTTGTATGGTTGCAACTTGAGTTATGAAATTGTGCGTACATAGTTTACATCGGCATATGTGCATTCATAAATACCCCGGTAAAACATGTATTTACATACATGCATGCATACTTACATACGTGCACTTACATACTGGATAAATATTTTATAATCCCTTTGAAGGGCACTTATATGGGTGCCATAGAAATTGACATTTCATCTGGGTACAATGCATTACATGTTCTGTTTTTACTTTACATTTCATGGTCTGATTTTACATTACATGGTCTTTACATTTTCTTGTTGTTTGTGATTTCCTGTGACAGCTCATGAGATGGATAAAAATGACGAGGAATTTCGTGAGACAATCAAAACGCTCTGGCCAGTCCAAGGACCTAAGATGGCCTATCTGCTGGTGCCACCAAATGAAGGTAATAGCATCTACCTGTGCCACAAAATGGATGTAGTAGAATCTGCTAGTGCCACAAAATGAAGGTACTGTAGTAGCATCTGATGGTGCCATTAGATGAAGGTAATAGCATCTGCCACCAAATGAAGATAATAGCATTTATGATGTCAGGCATAAAGATATTTATCAGAAACTCTGACGAGTTCATGTTCCCCCAATGGCCCTTCTGCTTAATTATTGGCAACTAGATTGATGCTCATAATTTCTGTTATGTTCTATCTCCCATTTTATGCATACTTGTTAGCCAAATTTTTTGAGCTTGGAAGTGCAGGAGATTTTAACCATTTTTAACCTTGCAACTTGCTATATCCCTCAGCACAGTATTGTTTTACAAGGATTGAAAACTTTCTTCCGTTATGTTGATTCTTTAGAACTGACTGTGAATAAACTGACGGTGGGCAAGATCTACGCTGGTCTTTTGATTGCTGAGAATTGGAAGTCATACAAAGCTACGAAGGTGACACAAAAGAACGGAGGAGGACCAACAGGTGGTGGTACTGCTGCTGTCGCTGGTACTGCATCTGTGAGTAGTTGCATCACCGTGTCTGGAAAAACGTTATAACAGCCACAGTCGTTGGGCCAGATTTTGCCTCTGGTGGTCTGCTAAAGACAAATGTCGCTGTCAAAGTAGCGTTCGCTTTTGATGAATCTGCTTTTAAGCATAGTAAATTACATGCTGGTGACACCTGGTGTCAATTTTCACAACTGCGTAAGAGGAAGATCAAGGAGCATTCAACCAGTCAGCAACTGTTTGATATATGACCATGAGGATAGACGTAAACATTTTAATGCTGTTTCGATAATGGGAGACTACTCGAGCAGTTGCAAAAGCTGACACTTGGTGTCGCCAGTATATCATCATCATAATCATCATCATCATCATCAGTTCCTGGCGCCAGCTATTTGATGGCAATGGGTATGAATATATGATCTCCATTGTCCTCGGTCATTTGTTAACTCCATGGCCCACGTTAGTGTTAGTCCAAGTGATGTTTTGTCCTCATTTATATTATCTATCCAGCATAGTTTTGGTCTGCCTTTGTGTCTGTTTCCTTCGAATCTTGCATGTAGTGCACTGTCACACTGTGTGGGATTTGGTCAACTGGGATTCTCTGTACATGTCCAAACCATCGGAGTCTTCGTTGAACGACTTTGTCTAACAGAGTTGTTACTAACAAACCATAGAGATCATATCATTTTGGTCTCTTCTACAGATTCCCTAAGGGTGTGATGTTCTGTTGTTCAATGGGAGTTTAAGAGGTGCATTATGGGAAATACTGCATGTTGCCAGTAACTTATTCATGCGCCAAACTGTTTTAGAAGCCAACGCTGTTCACTAATCTGATTGGCGTGATGAAGGCGGGAGAGGGAAGGTCAAGGGAAAGTCTCAATTACCTCGACAGGGAGGACGAAGAGGATGCAAGGTCTGTTCTGAGGAGCGAGGATACGCTCGACAGAGGATCATCATGGAGGTTTGATTCGGCCTGCATTGTCTTCTGCGTGACCTTGTGCATGCAACTGTTTTTCAAAACTTATTATTATTTTTATTCTGCATTTATCAAGCGCTATTATCTAATGACCAAGCATCAATCGATGGTAGTAGACTTGCTCAAGGTTCCTCTGCTGTAACCATCTCGCTGATGGTTCGATCACGTACTCTTGATGTTACAAGACGAGCACTCTAAGCAAACAACTGGCCAAAACTGCTAGATAATTGTAGCTGTGATATCTATCTTACTATCTTATGTTACTAGTTTGATTAGTTTGCTCTTACTAACTTAATAATTTAATTATTAATTGCATTTGTATCACGTTGCATTTCATTGTTGGAATTTCAATATTAGCTAATATTTGGGATCTATCTAAAAGATTTCAAACGCTAGATGGATTACTGAGATTGAAGCAGTTAAGTTTTTTTTAAATCTGAAAACGATTGAATTGAGGTAAAACTTTGGTTTGTTGATGTAGCATCAACAGGAATCATCCGGACACTCGAGGTCTTCTGGAGAAAGAACATCCAAGACGAAGACATTCCAAGGGAAGTCTGTATAAGTCGGACCCAAAGTCTGAAACGCTACCCAAGGCACAGGTCTGTGAAACTCTGCAGTGGTGCCAAGCGTGTGTTAATAAATTATGCATTACGTGGTATATACTGTTAACAAACATCATTAAATGCCTCTTCACCGAAATGTAGTCTATACTGCATAGTGCATTCAACCATTATTTATTATAATTAGTGACTTCTATAAGTGTCTAATGAGAAACATGACTTGGGGAGTGGCATAGATGAATGGTACTTTCTTACATGAAGAACATAAGATCTTGAAACACGCATTTCGATACCCGAAAGTTCTAGGTCGACTCAGCCTTCCACTCCCAATTGGCAGCAATGAAATTAGCAAGTGCCTAACAGACTGCCAAGATGTGTGTTCAATAAGATCTTGATAATTGTACTATCATGTTTCAGTGTAACATACTGCAGTTTGTCAGTGAGCTTGTCAATAAACATGAATATTATATGACCAAAAGGCATTTACCTGATGCAGCACTCGTGAATAAACTGGTGCCCTGCATTTAACCTTAAGTAGTGCTTTAAAAATTTTGAAATTACAATTACAACTACAGTTAATAAATGATGCTCCAAATCCAAGCTGTAATCAATCTGCTAAGAAGATAGTTCAGTTACTGATAATTACCAGACACACTCGCTGCTTCTCTACTTATCATTTTGTTGTCTGTTAAACTTTCATGGTTTTCTTTGGCATTTATTAATTTGCTCGATAATTATTTGACAGCTTTCTGCAAGTTTTCTGTTCCTTTTGTATTCAGTTGGTGTGTGAACAGAATATTTTGGTTTACTGTCTTCTCCTAAAATAGCCAATTGATTAAAAATCTCTGAAATAACAAATTATATAAATAAACTAGCCCTCCCTTTATTGCTTTTCAAACTCCACCGACAGTAAGAAACTCATTACTGCCTCCGGTAATTGGCAAGTATCCTGGTTCTGATCCCGAATACAATAGGCTGCCTTTGTGTTTTAATTTGAAGGCTTTTAGTCTTGTTAGCTTGCTTCTAGTTCTTATTTCTTGCAAAACCTGTATGCATATGCGCGTGTCATGTGTAAATTAAGGCTCCTTGCTTGCTTCCGTAATTAGTTTCTATTTTCGGTTGTTTTCTAGTTTTGAGTTTTGTTATTGTTCTCCGTGTTACAGGCACCTTCGTCATTCGATGCTTCCGGGAGACGTGGAGAATTTTCGTCGGATTTCTCTTTTGAGGATGCCGCTTTCCAGCAACAGACCTTCCCGATTATGAAAGCCCCGAGTGACACTCGGCTGATCATGGCAGAGGATGCGCTGTTGAAAAGAGATGACATTGGCATGGAGGCAGAGGTCCGATTACATTCTGTGGTCTGTGAATGTTGTGATGTGTTACACAGTTGTATAATGGAGTGAGTGGGTGGATGGAGTCATGTGTACGTGGATGAAGCATGGATGCATGACTGATTGGTTGGAAGAGATGATGGATGGATGGATGGATGGATGGATGGATGGATGGATGGATGGATGGATGGATGGATGGATGGATGGATGGATGGATGGATGGGTGGATGGGTGGGTGGATGGATGGATGGGTGGGTGGTGGGATTGAGTGAGTAGGTGGGTGGATGGATATATGGATGGATGTGACGATAGATGGGTGTGTGGATGGGTGAGTGGATGGATGGTTGTGTGCGTGGGTGAGTACTGAGTGGGTGGGTGGGTGGGTGTCGGGGAGGTGGGTGGGTTGGGTGTCGATGGAACATGAAGGGGGCTGATCAACTTATCAATTGACTGAGTTATTTAAATGGTTAGTAACTATTATAATATGCTGTAGGAAACTTTATCTTGAGAAACTGCTTTCATGGCATCTAGCAATGAAGTACAGTGAGAATCAGTTCAGATTTTCACAGAATAGTTAAAACGACCTTTTTCAATTGATTAGTTTCAACGGTAATCCTAAAGTTACTGTAAAAGTTTTAGAATCCAAGATAGACTCTGCTCTCTATCGATTCTTTGATTCTTCCCAAGGCTTGTTTCATGTTACAAGACAACCACTCTAACGTTAGAGTGATTGCCATGTGACAAGGAAAGTATGGGTTCAAGCCTTCTCCTCTAAGACGTTTTCTTTGTAGGACCTTCAGCAAGTCCACTCATAACTGCTCAGTGCCATCAATTGATATGTGGTCAATAGATAGTGGTGCTTGATAAATACATAATAATAATAATAATAATAATTTATAATATTCAATCAATCTAAACTTGATATAGCGCCCCATCAAGATACATACTTGGAGGCACGCCCAATCCAAGTACATCGAAAAAAAAGATCGGTTTCTATAGATACATACAGGAAATTTGTCCTAGGTAGGAGACACAGCTCGAGTGGGAGCTTGATTGATTGATTGATTGATTGATTGATTGATTGATTGATTGATTATAATAATGATTCCACGGAATTCAGAATTAAAGATGTTGATCACTAGTTTCTTTTATACCTCAGGTGCCCAAAACCGTTGCAAGCACTCTCGTTCAACCACCGACGACATCAGTTCGACTGACGCCCTACTTTGCACCTCTTCCTGCGTCCGCTGTGCCAAGCCTGTCGCAACAACACAGTCTTCCGTCCTACCAAAGGGGAGGTTTCACCGGTCGATCGGACAACATCGAAACCATCAACGTCACCAACATAATGAGTTCACCGTCGATCAACCGCCTTGGCTCGCTCTTTTCGTCGATAAACAAGTCCGTGGGGAGCGCCATAAGCAACCTGATGTCGTCTCAGCATCCGGCTCAGACTGGAGCGTCCGCGAATCAGAGACAGGAGCGTACCCCGATTCTGATGGCTGGCTCGGTGCCGGACTACCACGGCGGCCAGTCGCACCTGAATCATGGAATACAATCAGTCGGTCCATCTGTTCAGCACCATCCAGGGTATCCGTCGTCTGCAATGGGAAGCAGGATATATCCGTTGACTCCACCTCCTGGTCAAGGTGTGGGGGAACCTGATAGGTCGGCGACATCATTCACGCAATCTAACGTCACAGAAAGTCGGCCTAGGGTGATCCCTGGTGAAGGTCAACCACACCCCACCCTTCCTGCGCTTCCTCCTTCATCGGCCGCAGGCCCGACCCAACCGTTTGGCCCGGTGATCGTCACACGAACAGATGATTGGACTAGAAGTCCTCCGCCACCCCCGCCGTCGACAGCTGGTCCCACTCGACTTCCTGTCCACCGACAGGGGTCGACGAATGATCTCCAGGTACCAGTACGCCTCCACTCACCATCGATGCCTAACGTTGCTATGGCAACCGATCAGAATCTGCCAGGAGTTGGCAGCAACAGTAGCAGCAGGCAGAGCCACCTGGCGGTCAGTCCTCGAATGCGTCGAGGTCAGTCAATGATTCTCAAATCTTAATCCGGTTTCATTTGATTTAAATAAATTGTCTACAGTTGTATTTCTGGGAAACTGCACGGCACTCATTATGCACAATGCGACAAAACCAGCAGCAAGAAGTGTGTACTGTCTTATCTGTTGATTAAAACTTCGTTAATTTTTTATTGCCATAGAAGTCGAATTAAACAGAAAATGTCAGTTATTATATTGAAATGTTATGCAATTCTTGTAAGGTAACATTAGGCAATGTATTGAAATGTAAACAAAAATACACATGCTGTGAATATCAATTTAGCTTTGATTGTATATGTAAATGGCGAACAGCTGCAGGTTTTTTATATACTGACAGTGGATATGTGAACGTTCGTATTTGTCAGGAGGATCCCATCCGACCGGCAGGATACTGACACAGTCTCGAAGTCAGTCCCTGACTAAGCAACATCGGCCGCCTTCAGTCCCTCGTCTGCCTTCGTCATCGGACCGACCAGAGTGTCAGCCTCTCTACAAGACAACGTCTCTCGAAGCGCGCTCACGAACTCCCTCACCCCATCAGACCCAGCGACAGGCCTCCCCACCCGAGTACTACGGCACCGCCAACCTCACCGACCGTTCCCGCAGCCCCAGCCCTGAACTGTCAGCCGCCGGGGGTCGGTGGGAAGGAGGTGGTGGCGTCGGTCACCGGGGTCCACGGCGACCCGGTCCGCCTCGCAAACCGAACGTGCTCAACTTTTCCAAGCGCAGGAGTCACGGAAGCATGCCGCAGGTCCTGCCGTCGCCCACAGTGCCACATATCCACAAAAGTCCGGGTAACATTAACTTTCCACGTCTCAACGCGTCTCCCACACGCTTTCCGGTTGCAATAAGCTCTCCGCCAAACCTCGTCGTGTCCGGTCCCGTCGGCGGCGGCGGAAACTCTTCGGCGAATGCTTTGCAGCAACAAACTCACGCGGCGAAGAGAATATCGAAAGCGTCGAGCACCCAGCAAATATGGCTGCCAGGCACGGATCGATTGGACAGCAGAAGAACACGACATCTGTCTCACACTGATCTTCCGCGTGACTACGGTTCCTTGGAGGACCAGGCATGGATTCAGGGGGTGTCGTCCTCCAGTCGGCCGAAACAGCCGCCGTCAGCTGCTGCCTCTCTGCCTCGGGGCTTCAAACAGTCGCAAGTCCTCGACGTCGATAAGATCTTCGGCCTGCCGCCGTCGTCGTATCCGAAACCGGGTATGGTCGAGAGGAGCGACTCGGACGATGAAGATGACGAAGGAGAGTGGTGCTGACACAACTTTTTTCTATCTAAATATTCTTTGCTGTGTCGACTACGGTCGTTGAGCCGTGTGTCTTTATCTCGATTCCAATGTGATAAGATTCGCTATGGCAGAAACAGCTCACTTGAAATTTAGCTACTAGTCGCTGGGTGAAGCGCCTTCATCTATCGGTGTCTTTGCTTCTTCAAGTTCGTAGATTGCACCGAAGGTTTTCGTGATCGTCAAACGAAAACGGCGAAAGATGCAGAGTGGACGACTCTTGAGGAAATGCCGTCCCCTGCTGCTGTCCGATTGTTCTTGTTTTCACATGAGCGCTCCTACGCTCCACCTCGTTATCATTCGTTAGAGTCGTTCAGTCAATCAAGGTATAATTATAATTGTAACTGTAATCTCCAAATTTCTAGAGCGTTACTCTAAAGCTGAGCGCAGGGCACAAGTGTATTCACGAGCCGTGCATTGCATCAGAGAATGCAAGTGAATGAGTGAATATGGTAGTAAGGGACAAATTTCCTTGGTTCAATATAGAGCTCTTGTTTTCTCAGTGCATTAGCTCACTTAAGATCTTACAACCTCGGGATCTATCGTCAGAAGAGTTCAATCAGTAAAATTACGTGTTTCGTGCATGTGAAATCTCTTTTCCTAGTTTAGAGGTGAAAGACTGAATCAAAGGAATGAAAGAGTAAAGTGGGAAGACTGTGCCTGTTCAGGACACACCATTCTAGTTTTGGGAGTGGCATCAAACTAAGCCCTTAGGTTAAGAATAAAAAGCCCCATGGTAGCAGGACAAGGTCAAGGGCAGGTGAAGGTCAAGCGATCATGGTAGAAGGTCAAGGACAAAGTTCAGATATATGGCAAATCCACTTGAAAAAGTCTATTTGCGTTTTTCCATTGTTTCCGATATCCTTTGCGTCGGCTGTGCACCTGTTACAGAAATGAATCATTTGTTGTTTGTTGAGTACTTGTTAACTGTTACATCATATTACGACATTTAGACAAGATGACAAAGTCATCTAGGTTAGATTAGATTAATTAGATGACATCTGTAGGTGCTGTATAAATATCTGGCTGCATGCAATTCTGTGTTTTCATTCTTCAAGTACATCCGTGTCTTTTCTGAGGAGTTAAAAGACGTTTCTCTAATCGCACAATCCAAGAAACTTTCTGAAGCTTCTACTTATGTTATACAGCCAAATCTGTTTACCTATGCACGTGGCAACTCATCTTATGTAATCACTAACTAAAGTCGACTCAGCCTTCCACTCCATAGGGGCAGCAGTAAAATGAGCGGGCGCCTAACAGGCTGCCAAGACATGTGTTCTATAAAATCTTTATAATTGTACAGTCATGTGTTTCAATGTTACTTACTGTGGTTTGTCATTAAGCTAGTCCATAATCACGAAAATATTATTATTATGTAAAGTTAAAAGACCTGTGTTATCGATTTGTCCGTGCACAATCTGTCCAATTGTTAGAGAAGTTTCTGAATATCATATGTTAATCTAGTTAATTCACTTTGACACCATGCACTCTTTCTGGCACGTTTCGTGGTCAGTTCTATACGAAATTCAAAATTTTCTCTCCATTTTTTCAATATACTAATTGTTCCTATGGAACAGAAAGAAAACCATATCTAGTATATGTGCACACACATATATATATATATGATACCTGGTATGTGTATCCTCAAAGTCCTTATGTGTATGTATCAGGTATCATTCTATTTTTAAGTAAATCTATTATTATTATTATGCATTTATTAAGTGCTACTATGTATATGTATATACGTCTAATCAAGGGATGCCGAAGTATCTCGCGGTTCATTCAAAGAGAACCAGGTTATTCGTGGTGTATACACATGCCACAATGCTATTCAAATTGTTTTCACATTCCAATCTACACGCTATTCTTGTTTTAGCCATTTAATTTGCAATTTATTGAAGGCAACAGGCATCCTCTGGATGGACCTTGTCCTGTGGATGGGGGCATGGGGCCTGTCCTCTGGATGGGGCTTGTCCTCTGGATGGGGCCTGTTACCCAGAAGTCTGTCTTTAGTTATCTCAGGTCATTTGTTGCGCACATTAATCCTCAAAGTCGTTAATGGTACCGTACGTCAGAACAATTTTATAACAATACAAAAGTATTCCGACGCAAGTGTTTACAGTAACAATGAAGAAACTTTGAAAGTCGAAGTGAACAAAGGAATGGCTTTTTATAAGTCTTGAAAACGAGATTTTAGTCGGCTTCTATTAGAACATGAAATAAAACACGTGACTTAAGTTTAGGTAACTTTAAGTGACTTATCGTCTATGCTAAAACCAATGCATTTTATAATGAATGCTCTTCAATAGCTACTTCTACTTTCCTTTTAGAAGATACAGTAGTGTCCACTGAGGTGGCACTATGACCCAAACTATTCTGTAAGTCTACAACTGTTGCATTGAAGAATTGTTCCTTAACATACCTCTTGATGAAGGGTGTATCCAAGTTTCACAGGAATTGCCATCATGATAGAAATGAAACTTTTCTTTTGTGGTTTTACTCATCTCTGCAATCTGTGTGAAAGCAGAACTCTGAGTTTGCCTGCAGCAGTTTCTTCAAATTGTACTTAATGTGGGAAACTTTAATGTTGTGTTGTCAAGATACTGAATATCCTGGGATAACTTACCAGTGTGATGTTATTGAACATTTCTCTAGGAGATCAGAAGTTTTATAACGAACGGAGAAGGTGAAAAGCTGTTACACTACTTTCCATGTTTCCTTCTAGTTTATTCTTCAAATTTTATTCATCAAATTTTCATCTGCATGCAGACCATATCAATATCTTCCTACTCGAGGCACACCTGCACCGTTTATCTCAAATTATCCATTGGTCATCTATTTATATATGAATTCCATCTTAAAATTATTCGGTCTAATTAGTCATTTAGTAGGTTCCAAGTTTTATCAATTATCCAAGAGAAGCGTGACTAAATTAGATATTTCTCGTGTGTTTAATTGAAATATATGACTTGAACGGTTTTTATCTGCTTGTTAACTAGTAGTAAGCAACTCTTAGTTCTCGAATTGTTGTTGCATTGTCACATAAAGACTGTAGATTTAATTGTTAAGCATTCTCGAGTTTCTGTGTAGCACCAAGGTTGTGCACATCAATGTACATACCTGCTGTAGTAGACCTAACTGTAGCTTATCCAATAATCCAACCCATCTCCGAACTGGCGTGATGTGCCGTTTAACACATGGCCGACCTAAATACTCAAAACAAGCATGCTAGTCTGTGTCACGTCTAAGATACACGAATCACAGGGTAAAAAAATAATGTTTACGACTTTCCATTCGAAATCTTGATGTTAACCATATGTTATTTAATAAATATTCGAGCTGTTTGCATCCCACCTATAGTGCAATTGTGTATTTGCTGTATCCTGAATGCTTATAACCTAGCCTGTGAATACCACAGTTGACTAAGAAGCTGCTAAGTGCTAACACGTTCTGGCTGTTAATGAATTGCCTGGTTTCCGTGTTACTGCTACACACGCCAGTTGCATTAACCATAATTATATTAGCTTGCATGTAAATTCACATTGCATATTCGCGTGTACAATGCTTGTACAGGTGTACGTCGTACACGTAATTTAGTCTCTGTACATGTTTCCGTCTGTCTGTACAGTTGAACGTTACGAACTAGAACTCCGTGCACCGTTATTTTCTCTACATCGGTCTATGACTGTCTGTTATGTACTATATGACTGCTTGAAAAGTTCGTTTGATTCTGTGTCTAAATCCGTGTGTATTTATAAAGAATCAGGTGATACAGTTTCCGCTTCAGAGATTTTTATCTTGGTCATGCACCATCGCATCTTCTCGAATTTCATGATACGCTGATAAAAGAAAGCTTAAAGCAACACAATTTTTGCCCACCTGTTTAGAAATTCCGAGGATTTCGTCGTGTGGGAAGAGTGATGCTGCTGCTGCTGCTGCTGATGATGATGATGATTACGAAGACGACGACGATTATGATGATGACGACGACGATTATGATGATGATGATGACGGCGACGATCTTGATTATGATGACGGCGACGATGATGATGATGATGATGATGATGATGATGATGATGATGATGATGGAAACTCCTCAGCATCGTAGACCTGCAGAGGTCCAAGCATCCCTTGGCTGAGGTGCTAACAATTAACATAACACTGGTAGCCTCCAAATCGACCGTGTGGCACTCTACCCCAAGTGCTTGTGGTAAGAGGGCAAAAAGACGGGGACAAAATGGGCGCTCGATTACCTCTTACTGCGTGAACGCTCTCCCATCCGCGAGAACTCGACACCACCTGTGAGCAGCAAATCAGCTTTGACAACCAACACCTGGTCATCGCTGTGTTACGATGCGCCGTAGCGTCTCATTTCATGTTACACCGAAGCTGCTGTCAGTCGCGCCGAATGTTATAAAGGATGGACTGAAACTTGGGGATAGAACCAACTTATAACTGATCAGTACTGTTCAAGAAAAGGCGTGCGCCATATATAGCCTAGTGCAGGGGCGTAACTTTATTCTAAAAAGTGGGGGGTACCAATACTTTGGTCTAAAAAGTGGGGGGTACCAATTTCTTCTCCACTTTCGCTTTTCGCATGGTGGCCATTTTGAACATATTCCCTGTCAGTATTATCATTAATTTTGGCTCTCGGTTTACTTGTGTATCTAAGTACTTTTGCACTTTGGCGGAGACTGCATTCTCTGGGAAGGCACAATAACAAAAATATTGATTGACATTGTTTAAAAAGTGGGGGGTACAGTACCCCCCAGTCCAAAAAGTGGGGGGTACGGGTACCCCTCGTACCCCCCACAAATTACGCCTATGGCCTAGTGGTTATCGTGCTAAGCTATATGAACTCAAGATCAGAGGTTAAAATCTCGGGCAGAGGGATCGATCCACTGTGCCTCCTAACGAACTCCGCTATAGAATGAGTACACCGACCGCACACAGTCGGTGCTAATTGAGATATCATGGGTCGCGAAATAGGACTCGACATCCATTCTTATTTGCTGAAGGCAGGAAGATGAAGTCGTCATGTGACCATAGGCGTAATTTGTGGGGGGTACGAGGGGTACCCGTACCCCCCACTTTTTGGACTGGGGGGTACTGTACCCCCCACTTTTTAAACAATGCCAATCAATATTTTATTATTGTGCCTTCCCAGAGAACGCAATCTCCGCCAAAAGTATGAAAGTGCTTAGATACACAGGTAAATCGAAAGCCAAAATTAATGAGAACACTGGCAGGGAATATGTTCAAAATGGCTATCATGCGAAAAACGAAAGTGGAGAAGAAATTGGTACCCCACACTTTTTAGACCAAGGCATTGGTACCCCCCACTTTTTAGGCTAAAGTTACGCCCCTGCATGATGTGACTGTCTCTAAGGCTTGGAACTGGTCTCAAGGAAATGGTCTTCATTTAAAATTAAGGAACAATTAATTTAATGAATTATAATTTACCCCTCCGAAGGTCTAGCAGTATAGGCCATTATGTACAATGCACGTGATCGCCAGCAGTAGGCTTAGGCCTACTTCTGACAATCCCCGCGCAGGTCTTTCTTTAGAAATTAAATAACGCCTTTCATAAATCCCATCCCGATTTCTCTCCTCTTCTTAACCTCTCACGTCACTCCATTCTAATATAAGTAAGCACCGTCCATCAGGGGCGTCTATCCCCCCTAAGTCATTGGAGCAACGTCCCTTTCCCCTCTTCTTCCCCCTTCCCGTTCCTCCCGCCCCCCTAAAGTGGTGGCACATACACTGACAGATCTCCCCCCATTTCTTGGATGGAGCATTTGCTCGAAGATTTCTATGGTGTAGACGCCCCTGCCGTCCATCATAGTTTACCCTCCCATATAGGCCTACTCGAAGTGTAAGAAACAAACTGAACTATCAAATAGCAACATCACGTGACTCATACAATGCAATAATAATACAATACAATACAATACAATACAACTGCATTTGATCTTGCCCTTCTTCCAAAGTTCATAAGTGAACGCACGGTCACACGACAGAATATGGATGGTGCTGACACGAGCAACTGTTCGTGAAGGACTTTCTCAAGGTCCTGTATAAACAGCGAACCCATACTCTCCGCGTTACAGGCCGACCTTAATGACACTTAGGCCTAACGTCATATATGGGATGGCGGAGGGAGACTAGGCCAGTGCGGCGCAGTGAGTGCGCATGGCACCTACGTGTTTAGTTTGCATTGAAGGTGCGCTAAATAGACGTTATATTACAATTACGATTACAATGGTAGGGCAGATGGCTCACGTTTGGGAAAACGTGTCAAATGGGCTTCACATGACCTACATAATTATAACGTTGCTGTAGAGTAGGCTAAGCCCAAACTGTTGTCTGGGAGACCTGACTATTGCAAGGCCAAAAAATAGACCCTAATCTATTGTAGGCGTTAGACAAGTTTCTGGACACAAACAACTAAATTCTAGGTCTATAATTAGGCTAATTATTATCTCATTAGTATATTGAAGTCTAAGTAAAGCTCACTCTAACAGATGCAGAAGAATAATTATTTAATCACAACTAAAAACATATACGATCTGTCGATCGCTATTAGGCCTATGTATATAATCCCTCAGTCGACACTCTCCCCTCGTGTTACAAGCGATGGCCTACCAGTGCTGCATGCCACCTGTCCTCTCGTTTTTACGCCTACAGAAGAAGAAGTTCGTTATGTTGACCAAACAAGAACAGTCTTATAATCGAACATGAGAAAGAATTTGTCTTTTTTGCAGCAATTAATTAACGCATATAACAAAGTCGAAATGAATCTAGATTGTACATCACTTTTGCTTGGAAGAGTCCAGGCACAGAAAGCGCACGATCCTATTAGCCATGAGTGACCTCTAACCGACTGGCTTTCTGGCTGCCTCTCTTACTCACTCACAGGCCAGTTTACAGTCGAAGCAGGACAAGACAATGCCAAAGGCCTGAACAGCAGACAATGGACGCCTGTAATCCATCGTAAAGGTGTTCGCTCCGGTGCGACCAAACTGCATCACTATATCGTTGTCTGAAAAATACAAAGAAATTAAGTAATGACATAAGCGGAAACTTTATTTATTATTATTACACATATGTTCGGTGATTCCTAGGCAAGTGCTCTTATACGTATACATACATACATACATACATACATACATACATACATACATACATACATACATACATACATACATACATACATACATACATACATACATACATACATACATACATACATACATACCTACATACGTATACCTAAGGGCTATAGTTTTACATACATACATACATACATACATACGTATACCTAAGGGCTATAGTTTTACATACATACATACATACATACATACGTATACCTAAGGGCTATAGTTTTACATACATACATACATACATACATACATACATAGGCCTACATACATACATACATACATACATACATACATACATACATACATAGGCCTACATACATACATACATACATACATACATACATACATACATACATACATACATACATACATACATACATACATACATACATACATACATACATACATACATACTGTCCGCACCACCATTCTCTCTGGTAGCGCTGCTTCTTCCTTTTCTCACCTTAAATCCTGCTTTTTCTCTCAGTGCCTCTGAATGGTCTATAGGGCCTAGGCCTACTGCGAGATTTTCTTTATAAATGCCCATATGCATACAATTAATACATTACTACTAGGCCTACTACTATTATTACTACTACTTTTATTATTGTTATCATCGTCGCATCATCATTACTGTTATTAATTAAAAGCCTATAAATTATGATAATGTTTAACGCTCGAAAAGTTACACTTTCAGAAATGCGAATCTGAGGCGCTGTTTGTCAGTCGCCAGGTGAAGAGCAGTCAGCTAGCTATCCACATTTCTAGCATTTGAAAAGGAATAAGAAATAGGAGAACTAATGCATTTGAGGCGCTTACAAAGACATACATAAATGTTATAACGATTTTAATGTCTTAGCCTGGGCATGTGAGGGCGGGTGATGAGTCCTATGCCTTATCGTCTGATCTTTCTGCTGACAGTATACGACTATACGTCCTATACCGTAAGTGTACCGATTATAGCTGAGTTGGCTAGGAGTTCAAGCGGAGCCCAGATTTCGAGACAGTTTTCTGTAGCGGAGCACAGGAAGCAAGGGCGAACATAGGATCAGTGAGTAGGAAGTAGAGTAACCATAGGCTATAATTATACAACGCACGATTCGGTCGCTAGTTAACATAAAACGAATGAAAGTGAAATGCCTAAACGTAAAGACCGTGAAAAAACGTAAAAGTAAGAAATTAACGTACGGTCATCGGGTGGAACGAGCTGAAAGTTCTTCACCGATGGCTGAGTCACTCGACCGTGAAAGTTCAACACATAGGAGTTTTTCGCTGGAAAGAAACATCGCTACAGCTACAGTAACACGTTACGTCGCTTCACAAGGAGATAACAGAGGCCGCATATGGTCGAACTTTTTACTCTCACACAATGGCTACGTTTATTACCATAAGCCTAACTAAGGCAAAACCTGACGAACTATTAGGCGTGTGTATTGTGATTGTAATCGAGCATTTATATAGCGCCGCTCAAAGAGCAAAACTCATCTCTGTGCTAGTGTACGTATACATGATGTTAAATGTAGGCCTGATAATGAGCTAAAATACATCAGTTAGCAAAACAATGCACAGTAAACTGGAAGAGTCACCGCTGGAGGGCCCACGCAAACACGTGGAGCCCAATCAGTGGATTCCCGTCGACAGCCGACAGATGGCATGGATGTTCAGAATATCCGGACCAAGTTGCGTCGATAGGTGTATCGTAAAGGCATCAGTTAGATTCGCCTAAACCACTTACGACATCAGAATGGGTTTGATTATTAAAATACATGTTGAGAAATGTCTGTTTTAACACTCTAACGACGAAAGTGCATTAAAAGTGACTGGGAACCAATGCAGCTTAAGAGTGAAAAGATCACTTAGTCATCTGAAAGCAGCAGTTGAAATCACTATTCATCTTCGAATAGCATGCTCATAGGCTCATACAGGAGCTATACCCACAGCTCTACAGTATTCATTGATGCACACACATATAAATATATAGGCCTACATGTAGGCCTGTACAGCGCCTTGCAAGTATCACACAAATGAACCGACTGTACCATCCGAGGATCCATGGTATACAAGGCGCAGCCCAAGCCTTAATAACGGTGTCTAGGTAATTGGGAACAATGCTCCATCACTATACAAACGATACTCATAGATATATTTATTTATATGTATATATATTCTCAGTGTGTTATCTGCTTATACATAATATACCTTATCTTATCTGAAGATTTAAAAAGCGCCGCGTTCAGAGCAACCTATTCAGAGGCACTCCCAGCATCACAGCCCTGAGGGAATAAGAAAGTCTTTAATGAAGGTGTGAGCCCAAGCAAGATCCTACTGCGAATGGAAGGGGAAGGTATAAAATATATAAGCATATATAATACATACCTCTTTCCCAGACTGGAGGTTTGTTGTGCAAGATGATCAGATCCTTGAATCGTCGTGCTTTGTATCGACCGAGCAAAGTGTCGTCTTGCGTCTGCAGCTGCGTTCAAATCAACAAAAGATCAATCATACACGGGTGTAAAATCGATCACAGATCAATAAGAGGTGCATCTCTACACTTGTTCTATCTCTATGGCATTCTGTCCCCAACTCCGTGTGAGTGTATGTGTGCATGTATGTGTGCATGTGTGTGTGTGTATACGGTTGTAAGGTGGTGTATGTATGCGTCACAATGTGATGAGTAGTCGGAACCATGGTGAGACGGAAATTCCTCCTTTCCCCTACAAATCCTTGCACAGTTTCACCTACTTGCTGCTCATCTTTAGACCAATGCAACATTTTAAGATCCTTAAAGATCATACAAGATGTTGATGCAATCTTTACTTCTTTAGCGCCGTTATAGGCTACTAACGCACAAGGCACCCACGGTCGCTTCAGGAGAACCCGTTGTTTAAAATCGTCGTCCGTTGTTGAGGCAGGGTCGAAATCGTATAGGTCAGGGAAATGAGAAAGAAACCAGGCTGTATACGGTTGGAAAGCAAACTGTAACAGACCATTAACGTAGGGTAGGCCTACGTGTCATAATAGCGTAGGCCTATACCAGTCTTTTGTCAGTGGTATAGGCCTACTGGGCTTGAAAGAGTTCACAAGTGACGTTCGCAATTAGAGCACAGAGAACATTTGTTTAAATTCTGTTCAGTCTTACATTCTGTGAAGTGGTTGGGAGTCGTGCATCATTCTCAGTTATCCCTGGCAAGATCACCGTCATTCTTCTCGGTCCGTAAAACCCCAAAGGATTCGGTGCCTGTACGAAGGACCAGAACACAGAAACGACACAGTCATTCAGATCACCTATCGACTATTCCAGAGCATCGCAGTTGAGAAGTTCCAGTAAAGACGTCACGTAAATCGTTCCTCCAAACTGCAGTGGTTTTCAACCTTTTTGTAGTGACGGAACCCTACACAAGCACTCATTTGCTCGCGGAACCCCGGGGCGTTTTAGCCGTCCATTTTTCCAAGAAATTCAAGTATTATTGTAACTTGTATTGTTGATATATAATGTTTAAATTTTAGAATGTTAAACTTGTAATATAAGTTTTTTGCATCTCTGGTGCAGGCTATTATAAATACATACTTTAGTCTAGCGCTCTAGAGTAGTGCACAGAAACAATGTCGGTAAACAACATGTATTTTACTGTATTGTGCCGGCAACCAATTCTGACAGATGGATAGAAGAGTTATAGAAACGCTGCAGGGCTGTAAGTAATTAACTTCCAAAATTTCCTTAACTTGAATTATCCTTAAGAGAATAGGCCTACTAGTCACTACCGCTTTTACCCTTGAGTTTCACCCTAACTCTACTGACGGGTATTGGGACACTCGTCCACGGAGTGCCTTGATACAGCTTCCATCGCTAGTTCCAAGTAGGCAATAGTGAGCCCCCTGGGGGTCGGGGATTCCAGATTTCGTCCTGCACGCAACAGAACGGCAACAACGGACCAACAACAATTCGCTTACAGGCGGCCGCATAGCAGTTTCCGGTCCACTCTAGGGTACCTGCCTCTCTCCCCTTGGTCCTCTCTCGTGGTCCTACCAACGTCTGTAATGGTATGTACCAGTCCTCCGCCCAGGCTACATATCAGGTTCTACACAACGGTCAGTTAACACGGTGCAATCACAACTGCACCAAGTGGTTGGCACTCGGCTCGACCCAAGGTAATCTCAGCAATTCAGGGCTATTGTTGGCACATCCTCCCTCTATCCCAAACGGGAACAGGTCGGGGTAATTAACCTAATTCCACGCCAAGAGGGTTGGCTATATCAGAGCGCCTAGTTAGCGTATACCCCGCCGTTTACCCGCGTAAAAATGCAATGCAGATATAAAATGCAACGATGCACTCCCGTAATAATGTTAACTATGTTAACATAGAATTGTGTTTAGCATGAACGGCGGAAAGCTGTGAAGAATTCGGTTATTTGATCATTCTTTTGTGAAATCAGTTGGTGGTTTTTAAATTTAAGACTGCTGTCGCGGAACCCCTGGCCGACGCCCGCGGAACCCCTGGGGTCCGCGGAACCCCGGTTGAAAACCACTGCTCCAAAGTATACGCATGATTATATTAAAGAGTTTAATTAGCTTCTCAAACTTCTATATCGCGCCGGTGTCCGATGCATAAGGCATCAGCCGATGGCGCACCAGAGCCAAACCGTATTCAGGTCAATATCCAGAAGATCAGTCCACTAATACAAAGAGTCACCCTGTTTAGCCGTGGCTGGGCTGGGAGCGCCTCTGAGTAGGTCTCTTGAAGAAGCGCTGTATAAATTTCCAGAATGAATGAATGAATGAATCAATGAATGAATGAATGGTGGATAAGCAAAACTATAATACAAGACTACAAATCGATAGAATGGTTTTCGTACCCTTGCGAAATAGAACCACAAAGAGGAGAATATATATAAGCTCATGTCACAGATTGCATGGAGTCGACCAGATAAAGATGACATTGAAATACGCAAAATATATATGGTAATGTAACAAAGTTTGATGCATCAGTCAAGATTCTTTCCCACCATAGAAGTATTAGTCTAAGCAGGAATTTCGATCGCGCCTTTTTGAAGCAACTTCCAAGTTGCTCTGGTAAGTTCAAACGATTTACAATTTGGCAACAGTAGCCTAACGCCTAAGTGTAACGCCACAGCCCATATTTTATTTCGCCTATATACTGTATTATGCTAACTCTCTTCTTGGTAACTATAGATCCCGATCATTTTAAGTAGGCCTAGTCCATCGATTTGTTATAGGCCTGTGCAAATCCTGAGCTTGGCAGGCCTATGATAGGCTAGAGGCCTATATAGGCCTACTTACGTAGATGATGGATGCCAGTTCCTGCTTCTGTCGGGCCTTCGAACGAGCGCCAGTCCTTCTGTCTTCGGAGCAGGAGGGAGGAGCCTCGGCTGTGTAATACAGAGTAAACTTTGTCCCCATGTAATTCGACCTACTTCGACAGATCACAACACAAACTAAGCAGTCAGCTAAGGACACAAATAGAACTTTTCTCTTAAACATATATGAATGAATGAATGAATGAATGAATGAACGAGTGACAAGAGTTGCAATTTTATCTGAAATGTGAACAGACAACCAACCATCCAGTCAGGTACAGGAAATGATGGTGGTCAGTTCTTCAGAGCAAGCCCACTGGCGTAAACTTACCCTATACCTCAGTTGCTGAGCAAGGCAGCGAAATGTCACATTAAATAAATTGTAGGCCTACAATGTTTTATTGTAGCCCATAATTGCGTAATCTTATGCGCACACGTACGCACGTACAAAGCCTATTCTGCAGAGCTCTTCCTCACACACTCTTCGCATCTACATCTTTCGTTCGACTAAATATGCATATTATAATTTCAAAAGTAAGTAGATAAGTGAACATATTAACGACTATGCAGAAAGCGCTATATAGTAAAAGCCATGGATTGTTCGCATCTCAAATTAGCCTTCATAATTTGCATCTTCAGTTAGAGCAGGTAAAAGAGAATAACTTCGGCTACTGAGTAGGCCTACTCAACAGTGCATATTTTAAGAGAATTAGACTACTGGGACAAAGTCGGCCATGGGTCTAGTTGATGACCTTTTTCTGTGAATTCATCTCCCAAAAAGTTTATGACTTTTTTTAGGAAATCATCTCTCAAAAAAGTTGATGACCTTTTTTGGGAATTTCATAACTTTCTTTCAAAAATACTTCTAATTTTACTACTGGGACAAATCTTAAAACTCCTGCAACATTTGTCCCACTAGTTATACTTTAAACATACATTGCCTGGGATAAATCAGCCTAAACTACTGGGACAAATCCTAAGACTACTGGGACATTTGTCCCACTAGTTTTACAATTAAAATATGCCCTGCTACTCAATGAGTAAAGCTTAACTGAAAATCCTGCCTTAGTTTTCCAACGTAAGCGTCGCAGGCGCGAAGCAACCTCTCTCGGTCGATGGAGATAACGTAGCTGGACGAACGACTCTTCACTCGCTTCCGACCGGCCAGGTAAAATATCTTCACAACAACAGACAACAACAACAACAACAACAACAACCATTATTAAGTTAAGGTAAAGGTCAAGCAAGGTCAGGTAAACACGTAATGCAAGGCAAAGGATACAATAACTTGAGGTAGACTATACACAAAGGCAAAGCAAACAGGGCAATTAAGTTAAGGTAACGCAAGGTATGTAAGTGATAAGGCGAAGCTAGGCAACGCAAAGGCAAAGTAAGGTAAGGTAACATAAGGTAAGTTTAAATTATCACTAATTTATTGCGCAAACAATCCAGCAGCAGCAGCAGACCTATCAACGGATTTTGAGGCGTCGATCTACATACATATAATTATATACAGCAAACACACACACCTACACACACCTACACACACCTACACACACACACACACACACACACACACACACACACGCACACACACACACACATATTGTGCATGACATTGCACGTTGATTGGTGTGTTAGCTTACATTTGGTGCAATAAATATGGGGTTATGGAGATTACATATGGGGAACGAAAAGTGGAGTCTATATCTATATGGGTAGGTCGAGGACAAAGGCCTTACAAAAGACAGGTCTTGACGAAGGTTCTAAATACCTTTTCTCCGTTCAGTTCGAGGTGTGCATAGTACTTCCGGTAGAAACCGACTTTGTCTCTTATGATCTGGAACAGAATCCGGGTTCTCGGAGGCGCCGGACTGTACAACAGATTAACTTTTGATGGCCGAGTGGTCAGAATCTGTGCAAAACACGAAAATATATTAATTATATAGCGCCTCTTAAGAAAACTCATCACTTTTGCTTCCGACCTGATTACACAAGACCACCATCTTCAACCACTTATGAAATAGATCCATAGGAAGTAGAAGAAGCTCATGATTCAGACTGCAAAGCATCCTTCTGTGTCGCCTTTTACTGGAGACGCGATCGATTGTTGAAAGGGAGCATAAGGACCGTGCTAACAAGTCTAAGACAACGAATAGCTGTGGTGGGTCCCTCCCCCTCCTCCTCTAAACAAACTGTAGATCTGCCAATGATTCTTAGTCCTGATCTTACCATGTCATCGGTGTATCTTAAATTTGATCCGGGAAGAATATAGACCGGTGCACCAGGGGTCTCCGCTCCGTCACATTCGCCTCGCTCTTCAATGAAGTCCTCCTCTGAAAAGATATCATCAGGTCACGCATGAACGCACATCATCACATCGCATTCAACATCTCGCCCTATAAACCCCACCAGTGACACAGCCCCACCGCACATTCACCACGCCTCACCGCACTTTATACCACCAGTGGAAACAACAACATCTTCACTCATTACATCACCTGGCCATGGAGCTCACAGTTTTATAAACCATGAGCCCCAGTTTGTAACTGTTTCTTTGCTGAACAGGAAACCAATGCAAAGATTCAACCACAGAGGCTATATATGATCATATTTAGATGAATTAGTTATAGCTCTAGCCAAAGAGTTCTTGAACTCTTTGCAGCTTCAGCACGTACTGATACCAGTTTGAAGCGAGTTACAGTAATCTAAGCGACTGGAAACCAATGCAGTTTAGGCCGTAGGAGCTTATTCGACAAATTTTCTCTGCGAAAAGGTCAAGAATTTACTTGCAAGATCATGGGCAGCTAAGCTAGGGGACAAATGATATAATCAATCAACCAGTAGTTAAATCGAAGTTAAGTCTGACAACTTCTATTGCGCTCATGGGCGTCCGGAGGGGCAAGGAGGCATTTGCCCCCTGGATTTTGAAAATTGACTCGTTTTCTGTGTTCATGAATAGCTAGCTATTCTATGCGAAAACGTCATTTTGCCCCCTTACAAAAATTGTGCACCCCCCCTAGAAAAATTGTGCCCCTCTAAAAATTCCTGCGGACGTCCAGTGTTGTAATGATCTGTTAAGCGTCGTTCTTGCCTGGTTCAACTCTGGCGAAGGGCGTGCTGTCATCTGGATTGACTGGATCTGGCTGAAGACTCAGATCCGACGAGAAGTCGTGGACCATCGACGCAGACCTGTCAAGCGATTGGCTGGAAGAAGATGAGCCTGAAGGGAATGGCGGCTCAGGTACTTCCAGATAAGCAGTAGCAGCAGCTGCAGCAGCCGGGGTGGCATCAGAGGCATCGGATGCCATTCCAAGAATCCCCGTTGCGCCACCACCATCAACCGACTCGACAACAATAGCTGCGTCGTTTTCTTAAAACATAAATAATAAAAAGAATATAATAATAATCATCATCTTTATTAATTCAAGCTGACAAATACGCAGTTAATTAAGATTACACTGAAACATGACAGTACAATCAAGAACTTAATTAAACACACATTTTGGCAGCCACGCAAGGCGCCGCCCTAGAGGGGAGTAACGGGTATCGAACCACGATCTAATGCTCTCCTGGCCACGAGTGTTACTATTAATCTATCCCCCTACCCATTAATGCAAACATGTAGACGTTTTTCTGTAACGACCGTGTGGCCTCGACCCTGATCAGTTATCGATGAAGTGATCGGGTGAGATCCTTTACCACCACTACACGTTTGAATAAATGCCACATCATTTAAGGTCTCTGTGTACGGATCGTGCTAGCTCGAGATTTAAATCTATGAAATAAGCCACTATCAGGGATCGAACCGGAATCCGCACGCGCCTAGTGATGCAGGGGAGTTGCGCTCTTACATACCAATGCAGCTTACTGGACCAGTAGATTGAAATAAGCACGAAATGGACGAGTATTTAATTGAATCTCTAGCCGCAGCTAACCTGGTCTTAGGTTTTAGACTTCTGTCCTCTCAGATGACTGTCGCGATTAATATCCAGACTCACAACTCACCGTTTAATCGTAATCATAATCTCCAAACTTCTAAAGCGTCACTCGAAGGCCAAGCGCAGGGCGCCAGCCTATTCACGAGCGCTGTACAATTTTAGGTGAGAAACTTGTCAAAAGTCGCTACCTATTGGAAGCAAGCTACCTATTAGAAGTAAGGCTACCTATTTGAAGTAAGGCTACCCATTGGAAGTAAGGTTATCTATTTGAAGTAAGGCTACCTATTGGAATTAAGGCTATCTATTGGAAGTAAGGCTAACTATTAGAAGTAAGGCTACCTATTGGAAGTAAGGCTACCAAGGAACTTACCATTGCTGTGACTTGGTAGCTCGGAAATCTCTGGGATCGTGGATGCTCGAGCTGCGTCTCCGGCTGCAGCCAATGGATCGTGACGAAGATAAGACACGGTGACCAGAGGAATGGAATCTGACTCCAGATCCAGAGAGTTGTTCGGATTGTCAAAGGCTGAAACAACAGAACAACTTCTATGAGCTACTAGATTGGTTTCATTCCGTGCTATTGGGAATCACTTGCTATGCAATATACACTACAGCTGTATTTGAAACTAGAGTATTTGCCCGTCATATTATGACGGCAGTGTATATAGGCCTATATGTATCGTTGGTTAAAATGCTCTGATCGCCGTCGTCAAGACCGCAGTACTTACGTCATAAACGGTTTCTGTTTCACAATAGAACAGAAACCGTTTGTGACGTAGCATTTATCGACAGACACACGGTCTATGGATATTAGATGTATAGATTGTCCTCCTTTCAAACTTCCGGAGTGCATACCGGTCATAGATATATCTATGACTTTGCGCGCCTTAAAAATATTTGTTATAATAATAATAATAATAATAATAATAATAATAATAATAATAATAATAATAATAATAATAATAATAATAATAATAATAATAACCGTTCCAGAAAAATAACACGTAATCTCTAAGTCCCTGAGGGAATGAAGTACCTCAGGGCAAAAAAAATAATAATATCGATGTTTTCGTATGGTCGTGGGCACTGGGCACTTCTGCACTTTGGAAGGAAGGCAATATTAAAATACAGTTGTATAGCTAGGTTGACTAACCAGTGACAGGTGTCGTGACGTTGTCAGCGAGGAATGATTTTGGTTTCACTGGCTCTGATCGGACACCGGAAGCTCTGATGTCTTCGACGAGAGTTTCGTTCACGCAACGATGACACTCCTCTACAGCGGAATCAGTGCATGGGTCAGACGATTCTGTAGAAAGTAAAACAACTGTAGATCAGAGAGATGCCTCTCAACGCATCAGTGCTCCATAACCCCGTAACCCTTAGCCCCATAACCCTATAACCCCATAAACTTTAGCTCTATAACCATATAACCACACAACCCATAGCTCCATAACCCTATGACCCCATAATCATAGCTCCATAACCCTATAACTCTATAACCCCATAGCTCCATAACGTGGCGTAGGCGTATTATTATTATTATTATTATTATTATTATTATTATTATTATTATTATTATTATTATTATTATTATTATTATTATTATTATTATTATTAACAGTAAGTTCGGCGCCTTGTGACCGGAGGGTTGCAGGTTCGAATCCCACTCTAGCCACTGCGTACGGACCTTGGGCAAGTCCTTCACTCGCAATTGCTCGTGGCGCTTCGGCGTGAAAATTCCGGCACAGTATCAAATGCTGTAGTCGGGAGCGCCTCTGAGTAGTAGTTGACTTCGAGAGGCGCTATAGAAATATCCGGAATAAATAAATAAATAACCCTATAACCCCACAACCCATAGCTCCATAGCACTATAGCGTCATAACCCATATATCCCCAGGACCCCTTACTAGCCGCGACGACTTTGTAATCCGGTTACTGTATTTTACTGTCATTTCTAAAATGCTGTAGACATTTCCCATGCTGATGCTATTACTTCTGATTGATTGATTCATTGATTGATTGATGTTAGGTGTGCGTATACTGAGGCATGGAAACTTACCGAGGTCGATAACAGGCAGATCAGAATGAATATCCGACTGTGGAGCTGTTCCGACTTGACTGAGTTCTCTACTATTCTTCGGAGTTACTCCCGAGACGACTGTAAACATGAACAACCTTTTTATAAGCAATGCAAAACAGTAGGACTACGTCTAAACGCAACAGTTGTACTTCTAGCGTATGCGGTTCGGGCGCAGCCAGTCGCAAGCGTTATCATCAGCGAGATGATGAGCAATTTATGGTCCGCCATTGTAACATGTTTGCGGACAGACATTAGCAATGTCTGCCACAGTCTGAACTGTCCCACAGCTCGTAATTGTAGTCGTAAACTCAACATTTATAAAGCGCCACTCGAAAGCTAAGCGCAGGGCACCAGCTTATTCACGAGCTGCACGAAATATGATTGGCTTTTCCCCATCTCATAAGGTTGTACGCACAGCAACCCTGGCACGTCCGAAATGCAAGTTGAAGCCTGACAACAGTAGATAGTTATGACCACACAGATTTTTCAGACGGAAGTCGATTTGAGGATGAAATCGTCATCGTCTTCAGAATAATGGGGAAAGGTGACTACATTGAAAATCTACGATCTATGGATCTTCTTTTTCTTTAGAACAATAGACAAAGCAGACGGAATCTCTGTTCCTTGTCTCTCTTTCTCTCTGTCTGTCTTTCTCTCTCTCTCTGAACTCTGTCTCTCTCTGAACTCAGTCTCTCTCTGAACTCTGTCTCTCTGTCTCTCTGTCTGTCTCTGTCTGTCTCTCTGTCTGTCTCTGTCTGTCTCTATCTGTCTATCTCTGTCTCTGCCTCTGTTGTCTCTGTCTCTCTGTCTGCCTCTGCGTCTGTCTCTGTCGCTCTCTGTCTCCGCGTGTCTCTCTGTCTATGTCTCTCTCATCTACAGTCGGTACCGGCAGTCGAAGTCGGTAGTCCGTAGTCGATACCCGGCAGTTTTAGTCGGAAGTCCACACTCCTCACTCTACACGTCACCTATGGCTGCATCTAAGAAAAAAACCATCGATTACGTTTCATGGAAGGCGTCGTTGCAGAGCCGATTCCAGAGCCAATCTGTCTCTTCTCATCTTCATCATCACCATGATCATCGTCATGATCACCATCGTCACCATCATCATCATCATCATCCACTTGCTCCTCGTCCTCAGGAGTGGCAGCGAAGGGCTTGACCGCGATGACTCGATGACCTGACAATGGACGAACGCCTCCTCCTCCTTCAGATCCTCCTCCTCCTTCGGTGTCCCATCTGATGGGATCTGGTTCGATTCCTACAGAAACAAACGAGCAAGCCTTCCTCGAAACCGATCTAAATGAATAAGCGTCCATGCATGTCAAAGTTAGTCAAGCAAAACGGGAGTCATCCAAGCGCAAACATGTAGCTACAGCTTCAAGCAAAGTCAGGGACTGTGTGAATACAAGACAAGAATAGTTCGTACAAGTCAGATGTATGTGCGAGATATGATATGATGATATGATATGGTATATAATTATGTATATTGTATTGTGTTGTATATGGGCATTTATAAAGCGCCTGTCGCGGTATAGACCATTCAGAGGAGCTCCCAGTGCGCGAGACCCTGAGAGAAAAAGCAGGATTTAAGGCGAGGAAAGGAAGAAGCAACGCTACCAGAGACAATGGTGTTGCGGACAGGAGGAGGAGGTCGGTTTCAAAGCGAGGGACCTATGCAGGCAAAGGACCTGGATTGAGCCATAGTAGTTCTGACACGAGGAACTAAGAGGTCAAGACGATCAGAAGATCGGAGAGGACGCAGCGAAGCAGCAGAATGAGGCCGAAGAACTAGATCAACTGAGAAATAGCAGAATGCTTAAAAGTAGTCGCACTCTTTGTTTTCTTTATAATCGACTTTGTGTAATACCTGTTGAATGAAACTGCGCCACTGCCCTTGCTCTGGTTGTGCCAGTCCCAAGAAGAGGAGGGCAACGCTACCCATCCGTGTTAATGAGACTAAACAGAAACTAACCGACTGAATGTTCCTTGACGTCCGTTGAACTCTGCCTGCTCTCTGCAACTGAGTCCGTCTGCCAGTGTACGTGTCGCGTCGCTTTCACCGACTCCTCGAATAGATCATTCTGTAAGTTTGTAAGTTAATGTAAAGCATTGCAATGTCTTTTCGATAATTTATAAAACATCGTGGGCAGCGATATATACGTACATGATGCACTACAAGATCAACTGTCAAGCATGTGGTGAAAGAGAGAGATAGAGAGACAGACAGACAGACAGACAGCGCGAGAGAGAGAAAGAGAGAGAGCCTGCTAAGAATGAGATAACAGAGCTTTACTTGGTTGACTTTGATTTTTAAGGTACTTTCTCTTGGTCTACTGAAGAAGAAGAGGAGTCCCTTAGGCAGTCATGGGTATGAAGTATTAGCGACTTCAATTTCTTAGCCTCGGCATATGAGGGCGGGTGGCCAGTCCTCTCCCTCATCTTCCCACCGACAGTGTGCGGTTAGTTGGCTAGGAGTGCAGATGGAGCAGCAGAAATCTCGAACCAATTTTCTGCCCTGGCGGGTATTTGAACCCGCGACCTCTCGATTGGCAGTCCAGCACTCTAACCACTACACCATCGAGCACCCCATAGATACCGAAAAGTTGTCCCACGTATACGCAGGCGATTTTTACGGCCATTGCATTCGTATATAGGGTGCCTTTTAGACACGTTAGCCAAGGGACGGATGGTACCGCGAGGCCAGAAGGAGTCGGTCGAAATCGTATTTATAATGGCTTGGTTTTGATGTGCCATCGGTTGATGCCCTTGTGCATTAGATGTCGGCGCAATAGAAGTTACTAATTGATAATATTTAGATCTACCTTTGAGTTCTGTCTCCGAGAACGAATGAATCATATTTAAATCTATTAAACGATTGGATAACGTAAGGAGGAAGGGAGTCATTAGGGAGGTAGGGAGGAAGGGAAAGTGGGAGGACACAGGGCCGGATTTAGTCATAAGTTAAATAGCTGCAGCTTAGGGTTTCACAATCCGCAGGAGCCTACAAAATTCAGAATGTTGGGGGCTCTTTGTGTTTACTGTATGTATATATAATGTAGAATTTTGTAACCGCTTGTGTAGCAAATTCCATCTCGCCTGAGTAAATGAGTAATTATTTGAAAATAATTTGAATTTTTCATTTTAAATGCCTTGTTATCAAATAATTAAAAGGCGTATATGCTTTCAAGTTTTGTGAGACCTTCTGGTGTAACTCTTTAAAAAGGGCCTTCAAGCTGCCTATAGCTTAGGACGTCACTAAATCTAAATTCGACACAGGGAGGGAAACTCACGGTTGTAAGCGTCGCGTTGCACTTGACCCTTCTGGCTTCCAGCAGTTTTCTGCCCTCAACAGACGGATAGGAAACTGCGACTTCGCTGCTGCCACAGCTGTTAAAAAATATAATGACACAACAACAGCTGTTAATAACATAATAACAACAGCTGCTAATATAATAACAGCTGTCAATAATATAATAACATAATAACAGCTGTTAATAATATAATAACACAATAACAGCTGTTAATAATAAAATAACATAATAACATAATAATATGATAATAACTGTGACGAAGAACAAACCAAACAGCATTTGTAAACGTAAATGGAAGTCTCCGAAATTTCTCAGCGGCACACGAAAGCCGCTTCGAGGAGACCAGCTTATTCACCGGCGCTATAAAAAAAATCAAGTCCCCAAGAGAAAGTTTGCTTTGGTCCGTTTTAGGTTCCAGGCCAGAAGCTGAGGGAGAGTTCAAACCGAGGAGCCAGCATGATGCTGCGTTGGAAATAGTTGGTGATAATCGGCGTGGCATGGCGCAGTAGTGGAAGCAGGATAGAAAAGCATGAAAAGTCCAGTTTTCAGTCTTGAGTGGAAAGCTGCGGGAGAGAGAGACAGACAGACAGACAGACAGACGGAGAGAGAGAGAGAGCAAGCGGGTGCTGTTGAGATTGTCAGGCAGAGAGTGCAGAATATGAGAGACGGTTACTGTGCTTACACGGGGACCTTGAGCAAGTCCTTCACTCACAAATGCCAGCACCATAGACTGATGCTTGGTTAACTAAACCAAAGTCGTAGTTACTGTCTCTGCATGACAGTCCAATTAATGCCTAAGTTCAGCCACATACTAGTTTTGTTAATCACTCTCTGCCCTCTCTTCTCGTCCTCTTCGTTCCGCGGTCTGATTTGATGTCGTTGTCCCTCGATCGCGAACTTCTCTGTCCCAGCGTCGGCCTTTCGCTGTAGTGGGTACCCTCACTGTGGAATGACCTTCCCTCTGCAATCCGTAGTAGGATTCTAGAGGGATCACAACTGCGTCTCTTCGCTTCCTAAAGACTTATCTGTTTACGGGTCTGCCACGTCGATAGCGCTTCTGTATAGCCCTGCTGTGAGAAACGCTTTATAAATGTTCATATAAGTTAAGTTAAGATACGTAGGCTTATTCTTGAAGAAAGATAGTTTCTGGTTAACGGCGTATAGCGACGACGATTAGCGTTGCTCCATCCTCTGTCCAGGCTTGGCACTGGCACTACCAAAGTACAGCAGTAGTAGAGTGAATAATTGGGGAAAACTTCGCCAAATTAAATTTATGGGTCGTACATCGACATCGTCCGCTGACAATCAGCCCCGTCTTGCTTACCTGTCTTGTTTTCGTTTTGACAACATGCTGATCTCGCCACTCGAAGAAAACTATCGTAATCCTCCAAGCTCGAATTGCACAAACTTTAAAAATTCTAATAATATTCTATAGATTCGATTGACGCCGGCGGAGTCTCTTTCGCGCTATTGCAATCCATCAAACGAACGCGACATATAATGACGTCATTGCAATTATGACGTCATAATTATGACGTTTATTATTATAGGACCGTATTCCCGGTTTTGAAACGTTTGTCCAAAGGAGCGTATTACTCAGTGATATCTATTAACTATTAATACACAACAGTGGTATTACTGGCTGATCGCGCCTTCATGAATGGAATCGTGGTTAAGCGATACCTAATTAGACGATAGGATGTAAATGTATTCTAATGTATTACAGGTCTCACTGTGTGGCAGCTGGGATCCGTGTTGCTATAGTTGTTATATATATTTATTTATTTATTACGACCATTTTTAACGCGCGCAAAGTCACACAGAAATGCGAATCTGAGGCATGCTTAGGCCTAATTCTAACTATCGCTATTGTTTTTGACTATCGTTTTGTTGTTTTTGTTGTTGTTGTTGTTGTTGTTGTTGTTGCTGTGTGCAATTGTTTTTATTGCCTTAATCTCTGTCTTGATTTTTGTTGCAGTTATAAATAGACGTCTTGCTAATTCTTCTTAATAATATATACTGATTTTCATGGAAAAGGAAGAAAGGCAGGCAGGCAGGCAGGCAGGCAGGCAGGCAGGCAGGCAGGAAGGAAGGAAGGAAGGAAGGAAGGAAGGAAGGAAGGAAGGAAGGAAGGAAGGAAGGAAGGAAGGAAGGAAGGAAGGAAGGAAGGAAGGAAGGAAGGAAGGAAGGAAGGAAGGAAGGAAGGAAGGAAGGAAGGAAGGATGAATGGAAGGAAAGAAGGAAGGGTGGAAGGAAGGAAGGCAGGCAAGAAGGATGGAAAGAAGGATGAGTGGATGGAAGGATGGGTGGAAGGAATCAAAGAAGGAAGAAAAGAAGGAAGGAAGGAAGGAATTGATTAACTTTTCCTTTTTTAATGACTTTAGCAACAGTTAGGCAGCGCTTTTATGAGGTACGAATAAGAAATTTCCTTTAAAAAACTTTGAACAGACTGGAATGCAGATAATTTTAATGCAACAACTACAGCAACAACAACAACAACAACAAGACTAGTCCGAACGATGAGTGTAGAAATCAAACAACCCTGAATCCAGTGGAGCGGGAAAATGAGATCAATGAAGCGAGACCAATAACATCAGCCCTGCACCTTTTCGTGTGACTGGAATGATATAGGCTTAAAAAGTAAACGTCTCCAATGTAACTACACATGCAACATACACTATGCTATTTACACGGCCAGCCTGCTTTTGAGTGTAATGTTTGAGATCCTATACATGTATAGCTTAGCTAACGATGTCTAACGCGGGTCGTACTAGACGTCCTATATATGCGCCTGTGGCATTCGACTGATGAGTTTACAAGTAAATGTGTTCATAAAGTCTAAATCGAAAGATGTATAACTAAGCGTTTGAGATTACGATGCGCTGATCAACTGGTTTCTCTTGGCTACCTCGTGTCGCCTGATTCTGAATCGACTAATTGCGAGCTTTGACTCTTTCTCCGTTGCCCTCTTTTCCTCTTCTTTCGTCTCCTCCTTCTGCCCCTTCTGCTCCTTCTGCTCCTCCTCCTCCTCCTGCTCCTCCTCCTCCTCTCTTGCCAGCTGCTGAACCTGGTGTTCCGCCATCTTCGTTCTGTGACCCAGAAACATTTCTATCTGCGGCGGTTGACTCGTTATCTTCGACGTCGTCCTTGATATCTGGCATCGTCCTATGGTTGATTCCCGGCTTCTGAAAGATCTCTTCTATCTTCGAGTCAAGCGATCCCTGTTTCACGGTTCCCTGGTACGGCCGGACCTTGTCTCCGCCGCCACCATGATGCACCAGAGCAGCGCCGACGATCGGGAGCTGCGCCTCCAAGGGCGGCGGCAGCGGAAGGAGGCAGTGATCGAAGCTGCACTGCCTCTTCTGGTTCTCCATCCTCTTGCGCGGCGACATCCTGATCGGGCAGCCGTTGAGGTCGATGCTGCTGCGGCTGACATGCTCTGTGTATTCGGTGATGATGTCGTTGTCGTTGTCGAACAGCGCCGCGAAACTTCCGTTGATGAACTTTGGTGACATCGGGACGTTGCTGAGAATGAGGCTCAGCCCGAAGTCCTTGCGCCTCAGCCGTTCCCTCTTCCGTCGAAGGCTGTCCTCGATCTCCTCGCCCTCGTCCTCGGCCTGCTCCAACGCCGTCACCTCTCCGTTCGTCTCCTCGGCCAGAACCTCATCGGCTGTTCGTCGGATGATGGTCCAGTCGCGGATGATGTCCTCCGGGCGGGTGTACTGCGATGTGACGGTGAATCGGATCACGTAGTGACCCTTCAGGGACGCCGGGACCATGTGGACCTTTCCAGAAGAGTTGAGGCGTCTGAGCAGAGACTCAGTCCTCGCGTTGTTCCCCTGAAGAACGTAAGGATATCTATACACCAGTGGAAATAGTGGGTCATTTAGGATACGTCTGGAAAGACGGCTCACGAATGATAGTAGATGAAGTAATTTGTGTGCAGATGGAGAAAGAGAGACAGAGTTAAGCAGAGGGACAAGTACAGGTTGTCGAGAAGAACAGCAAGATACACGAGGGGAAATCTTATCGCTATTTTACAACATCGATGCGATTTCAGCCTTAATAATACTTATATCCGTGCTGGAGTCGGGAGCGCCTCTGAGTAGCCTCCTTGAAGGGGCGCTATATAAATGCTCAAATGAATGAATGAATAAAGCATAGGTATAATCACCAGAGAAAGCACTATTAAGCTTTGGCAATTGCTTTCATCCACAGCCAGTAGCTAACGGTAAGCAATAGAGGAGTTTACCCAAAAGGAATATTTTACATATTCATTGTGTGCTTGCGTGCATGTATGTGCGTTGGGCGTGTGTGACCTTGTGCCTGACTATGTATGGGGCACGGTGTCCGAATGGTTAGAGCGCTCGGCCTAAAACGCTGAGAGTACGGATTCGAACCACGCTCGAGGCAGTTGCTGTGTAGAGACCTTGAGCAAGTCCTTCACTCACAATTGCTCCGCACAATCGACGTTCTGTCGTATGGTCGTCTGTGCACTTCTGAACTTTGGAAGGAGGGCAATTTCAAAATACATTTATATTGTATGTGTGGTTACCATGTAGACTGGACATGTTATGTAAATTGAGAGGGAACATTTGAGCGAATGATGTCCAGCTCTAAGCAAGACGGACCTTGAGGCGAAAGACTACCATTCCCAGGTGTCTCTTGGCCGCCACTTCGAAACGATCGTCGAGTCGAACGAGGTTCTCAAAGCTTTCTGCCATTTTCACTCCCTACCACAAAACAGTGAAAACATATGACCAGTGATTGAACGAATTACTCGACTAATTACTGGCTGCAATTAAGACGGATGACGATACCTCGGAAGAGCTAAGCAAACGAAGGTCCAGAAATGGTATACGAAACGGCCACAGTTTGACAATCAGGTGTATAGATAAAGAGTATTTCCACAAAAGACCACGTCTTAAACCATTAATTATTGTTATTTGTTTGGTCATAATTATATCATTTTTCTAATTGGTCAACTTAAATAAACCTCACGCAAACTTATCATTTCCTTTCTTGCTGTTTGCATGTTTGTCTGTCTGTTTGTCTGTCTGTTTGTCTGTCTGTTTACCTGTTCTTCTGCCTGTTCTTTCATCTGTCCGTCAGTCTGCTTGTTCGTATTTCTCTCTGTCCACCTTCCTATCTCTCTATCCGCCTGTCTCTCAGTATGTCTGACAGCATATCGATCATTTTATGTACCTGGTTTCTAGTGGTCCTCCTTTTGTTTCCAAAGTCTTACCTTGCGAATATGGTTTTGTAATCCTTTGACGCCAAAGGAACGCAGCACAAACCAAAGCTTCAACGCACGAAATCTCTTGCTCAGCGGAACCTGCCAGTGCTAACAACAGCAAATCACAGACCTTTAGATGAAGTTAGGCATGACTATATGTGAAACTCCACGTTTTCACATGGAAAAATCAGACAGGAGAGTGGCAAATATAAGCCCTACATTGGATATAGACATTTTAAGGCATACACGAGGACTGAAGAACGAAGAGGTTACATTGGATATCAAGGAATAGAGTTACATTGGATAGTAAGGACTAAGGTTACACTGGATAGTAAGGACTAAGGTTACATTGGATAGTAAGGACTATGGTTACATTAGACAGCAAGGACTAAGGTTACATTGGATAGTAAGGACTAAGGTTACATTGGATAGTAAGGACTAAGGTTACATGTGGATAGTAAGGACTAAGGTAACATTAGATAGTAAGGACTAAGGTTACATCGGATAGTATTACTGATTTCCGTCAACATGGACGTTGGAACGGTTGGGACACCTTTGAATCGAGAATGAACCACTGGAGATCGCTGATGACAGCAATCAGAAATAAACTAATAGGGACCTACTGTAATTTTTACACGCATTGGAACTAGATTGTCATGCTGGCAGATCAGACAGTTCAAGCATCTACATTTTTCACAATTTTCACTGATGGCAAAAGCCTATTCTTGCCATTCCACTTTGCAAGCCGTTCCACGATATAGGTTCTGATGACCAAAGCTCGAGGGTACGCGTACCCTAAAATAAAATACGTTAAAATACGTAGGCCCTACGTACCTTTAAAAAAATACAATACGCGTATGGTACGTATCATACACGAAAATTTTATTTATGGTTTACTCGGCGACCCATAGCCTACGTATAATCTGACGTCAACAGTATGCGTCATTGAAACCGGTACTTCCGGTAGCGTAGCAGTAAATTTAATTCGATAAATTCTTCGGTTATAATTAATTTAATGCAAATTGTACTTTCATTCTGAGTAGAGCTAAGTACACGTCACTGGTTTGCAACTGTTCAACCTTTTACTTGGAGTTGGACTTTGAAGTGCTGCAGCAGAACTGAGCCGACTGACTGACATTAGTGCATTAAGTGCAATGTATGCTGGATAAACATAGACCTACAATATAGCATTGCAGCAATTTACAACGCCGTATACTGGGTTGCGATTGTTTGCTTAAATTAAATTGAACATTCTTATAATGAGGCTAAATGAGCAATGACGTGGTTAACGTATTTTTGTATTGTTTACGTACCCTAAAATAGGGTACGTTAAAAAACGTACGTACCTTTCAAAAAATAGAATACGTAGGGCCTATGGTACGTACCCTCGAGCTTTGCTGATGACCATGTTCATCTCTTCTTGACCATTTTATACCAGCCTAGACCTAATACAATTTACCACTTGCATAGATAGTGTTTGTTAATCAATAGGCCTATCAGCAAATAAACCTACAGTTACTAATAATAATTAACTGTTATTAAATGAACACGTAATGAACGCATGCTTACCATGAAGTCAATGGCGGTACCTGTTGAAAGAAACATCAGATTAAATACATAATTATACAGAAACTAAAGTTCTACAGTTACGACATTTATATATTTCATAATATACAGCAAAATAAAGACGCAGGTGTGAATGGCGCCTTTGCCTCACAATACATTATACCAGAGCTTATTTAATACTGCATTCCCTCCAAAAGTCCAGAAGTGCACATCACACGACCATACAACAGACCATCGATGACGCTGAGCAACTGTGCTTGAAGGAACTCGCTCAAATTCGCTACACAGTAACCGCCATAGTAGAGGATCGAACTCGTAGTCTTCGCGTTAGAGGCCGAGCTCTCTTTTAACATAACATAACATAGTTCTGTGATGAGTCTCTCTTTAAGTGACGCTATATAAATTTGCAATTACCATTGTCATTACCACAGAGGCATGCTGACAAGGAGGTGGTTCTAACCTCTAAGGCTAAGCCGCTCACTCTTCTGGGAAATATATAATATCATTAGCTCAAACAAATTTGCTATTATGACGAGAAGCTACTTTTAAACAGCCTTAATCCTCTCTATCGTGGATATAACCAAAGTTACTTCCGACATAAAGAAGTTAACGCAACGCATTTATATAGCGCTTTAGTTTTTAGTTGCACTTATCACTCACCGGTGTTTTCATGGCGCAAGTAAAGAGGTTGTACGTTGAAAGTCCGATGCAATGCGCGACTGTCTTTAACCCTTTAGAGATAACGAGATACACGAATACATACTTATCAAATGGCAGCGTTTTTGTGAGGCATTCTAAAGGCGCTGTATTGAGTGCCCTGATACAGACATGCTTACAAACTGGAAGACCTAACTGCAATCGTGATGTCATAGCCTCACAGGTATGTGTAAATGCAAAGCTTTGCTAATCTATGGTCTTTTAAATGTCAATTCGTCGCTTATTAAGGTTAGGTACAGTTAAACTATCCATACATTGATCCTTGTCATTTTTAATCGACAGTCTGCAACCCAGTGTGTGTATTGTCTTAGCAATGTGGAGACTGGAGATATATGTGGTTTCGAGCCTCTGAAACATGACTATCCAGACAGACAGACAAACAGACAAAGACTTGGATAGCCATAAAGACACAGACACAGACAGACACATGCACAAACAGTTAATCCGTACCCATACAGACACAGATTGATAAGCAGACCGAGAGAGAGAGAGAGAGAGAGAGAGAGAGAGAGAGAGAGAGAGAGAGAGAGAGAGAGAGAGAGAGAGAGAGAGAGAGAGAGAGAGAGAAAGAGAGAGAGAGAGAGAGAGAGAGAGAGAGGGGGGGAGAAAGAGAGAGAGAGAGACTGACAGACCGACACAGTTATAGAGAGAGACGGATTGAAGAAGACGGATGAAGGGACGTGCACGTGGTGGTGGTGGTGGTGGTGGTGGTGGTGGTGGTGGTGGTGGTGGTGGTGGTGGTGGTGGTGGTGGTGGTGGTGGTGGTGGTGGTGGTGGTGGTGGTGGTGGTGGTGGTGGTGGTGGTGTGGTGGTGGTGGTGGAGAGAGAGCAAGCGCGAGACAGAGCAGAGAGAAAGAAAGAAAGAGATAGAGAGAGAAAGAGAGAGCGACGGATGGATGAAGACGGATGAAGGTACGTACCACATTGCTGTGCAGTCGAAGTGTACCATGAGCCACTTGGAAGGGTTGAAAGCAAACGACTGCGCACATTCGACGCCATCCATGAAGCAGCGAAACTCATCGCAGATGAAAGCTGATCCAGCATAGGCTGCGTCAATATGCATCCAAATCTCCTCCTCCACACCTTCACAATTCAACAACACCTTCATGAAAAGGAGCTATATAAACACTCAGGTATAGTCAACCAACACTCAAGTGATTGGCTAAAAAAATAACCGATAAATGGATGCTGAATGACCTATTGATTGGCTGAAGAATCAATTGGTCGATAATCCATTGATCGACTCTAGTGACTGATCAATTTGACAGTTGACTTTTGTCTAATTAGTTCTGTTGATAATTGACTGATCTATTAAACTAATTTGAACAGAAATTGTCGAATTATATAGAATCGTTAAATAATTCAATAAAGAAAGAAGATAGTGGAGAAATTGTAATCATTTTTACTTACAGATTGGTCCAAGTTCTTTAAGGTTGTCGAAGGCGCAGGCTCCAGTTGTACCCAGCGTCGCACACAACTTAACAGCATATCAACAGTACATGAGTCATTAAGAGTCATTAAGTACATCAAGTACATGAGTCATTAAGTACATTGAATCATTAAGTCATTCCTCAGTACGTGAGTCATTATGAGTCATTAAGTATATTAAGTTATTCCTCGGTGCATGAGTCATTTTAAATCATTAAGTACATTAAGTCATTAAGTCATTTCTCGGTGCATGAGTCATTTTGAATCATTAAGTACATAAAGTCATTAAGTCATTCCTCAGTACACGAATCACTCACTATGAGTCATTAAGTAGGCCTACATTAAGTCATCTAGCTTACATAGTGCACGGATCCAGCAGTGTACAGAGGGCTAACGTGCTGTGGTTGATGTTAGTTAATTAATTGCTGTTTATCGAGGCTATGTCTAGAGCCCTGCGCCGGCCGCGCCGCGCCGCCGCCGCCGACATTTCGTGGGCGCCGCCGCCGCCGACTTTTGTTTGTCGGCGCGCCGCCGCCGCCGCCGCCGCCGCCGCCGACAATCTGTCGGCGCGCCGCCGATGCCAGTTTGATATGCTTAATTCCTATTGTTGCATTTTTCATGTTTTGCATGATATTGCAAAGATAAGCAAACTATTCTCAGAAATGGCACTTTGATTGGTAGGAACTCGTGTGTTAATGAAGAAGATAAAGAGTAAACATAGCTGATTACAATACAATGTTTGTGGGCTTTATCTTGATACCAAGAATGCATTGTCTTCCTGACTAAATTCGTTTTCCTTATACTTTGATGATCTTGTCTTTGTGCCTTGATACACAGTCATTTAAAGTGAAATCTTGTTACAGGTAACCATTGTTTTGATACACCTGTTCCTGTTGCCATTTCCTTAATACCTTGACAACAAAAGCAATATGCAATGCATGTCTTTGTATGTGTACTACAGTACTACAGTATTCCCTCATTCGTTACCTTCATGTTGAATAGCTTCTATAACTTATTGATTGTTGTCTTTGATGTCTGTGGTCTTATTACAATGGTGTAAAATTTTGGCTTAATGTTGTAAGATTAGAGGAGTTTATGAGTGCTATTAATATCAAGATATGCCATTTAAGTAATAATCCTGCAGAAGGGAAGGTATAATTGATTAATACTTTTGGCAGGAATCTATTCAGGTAAACAGTATCAGTTGACACAGGTTTTGACTTAGTACGCATAGTACCAAGAACGGTCTAATTCAGTTTAGTCTGATACAAACAATGGTCTATATGTGGAAACTTTAAATGGCGTGGCACCAATTCAAACGGGCAGCAGACCACCTGGTAAATTCATTTAAAAATTACCAGGAGTGAGGCCACTCGGCCAGTCTATTACCATAGGAAAACGTATATATTTACATTTAATTTAATGGCTTCAGCAGCCTCTCTTACTGGGAGGATGCTGTTATCCAGCATCTGCCATGTGACTTGGTGTGTAGGCCTACACTGTATCCGTGCATATGCAAGTGTATTCATGCAATATGCAAATGCATGTTGTTTCATCTGATTACAATTTGCCAATACCTATACAGATGTGCAGCGTAATTAAGGATGTTCATATTTGTAAGGCAAATGTCTGAAGGTGTCTTCTCTTTCAGTCCCTTTATATGTAGTTGAGCTTCAGTGTGATGGAGTGGCTTTAGAGAACTTGGCCCTTTGACTGGTCACAGGACCAACGGCTGTTCAACTCTCATAGTGACTCACATGGGCGTCCGGAGGAGGGGAGGGGGATTTGCCTCATGGATTTGTGAATAGATTTTCCATGCAAAAACGTCAGTTTACCCTCTAGAAAAATTTGGTCCCCTTAGAAAATTTTTGCCCCCCTCCGGAAAAATTCCTGCGGATGCCCATGGTGACTCATGTTTCTGACTAGGGCACGCCGCGCCGACGCCGACATTTTGTGGGCGCCGCCGCCGCCGATATTTGTTCGTCGGCGCGCCGCCGCCGCCGACCAAAAAAGACCTGCGCGCCGCCGCCGACACTATGACGTCGGCGCAGGGCTCTAGCTATGTCATAATAAAGACGATTAGCGTCACTCTCCTACTTTTTCCAGGCACTACCAGCAGAGTACAGGCAGTACCGGAAAGAGCTGAAGAACCTGTTTCAAGCGTTTTATGAATTTCACCTAAGAACCTTAGGGCAGGATTGTGAGCTCAGAAGTTCACCGATGTCGTATGCTTGCTTTATTTTGTGTTTAAATTTTGGCTCACTGTTAGTTAAGATTTATAAATTTTCAACCAGATATGTATCTATGCTGTCCGTCTCAGCCTGTGAACTATCAGGGTGTCCCATTTTAGCGGGACTTGTCCCTTAGGGACATCCTTTTATAACACTAAACTGATAACTGTTGTTTTCTGTCACTGTTAATCTGCAGTTTGTGTGTTGTAATAAAAACGGATTTGATTTGATTTGATATATTATGTGTATGTGTATGTGTATATGTATGTGTATAAGTGTTTGTATGTGTATGTATCGTACTTTGAGGGAACTACCATAAATTGACACGAGCTGGCAATGTGGTTCAAAAGACTTTTCATCTGTGTGTAATCCTCTCATTCCTCTGCAGTCTATATGTGCAGAATTATTGTTCAGCTGTCAACGTTTCTTTTAATTTACTCTTGAAGGTCGTGGCATCACTGCCATCCAAATTATTCCACTTACAACTTTTGTTGCGTAAATGTCTGTCTTAAATATTCTGCGTAATTGGCATCTGTATTGCATCTATACTTTCGAAATAGGCTGACAATTGTAAATCTTTCGAAATTGAAACTTTTATAATATCGAGGACGTGTGAATGTTGTGAAAGTGATTATGGTAACGGAACCTTACAATTGGCTATGTGAAATTGGTTATGTCGAATTGGCTATGTTAAATTCACTATGTTAAATTGAGTATGTTAAATTGGTTATGTCGAATGGGCTATGTTAAATTGGGTACGTTAAATTGGGTATGTTAAATTCACAATGTTAAATTGGGCATGTGAATTTGGGTATGTTAAATTGGCTATGTTAAATTGACTATGTTAAATTGGCTATGTTAAATTGACAATGTTAAACGGGTTATGTTAAATTGGCTATGTTAAATTGGATATGTTAAATTGGCTATGTTAAATTAGCTATGTTAAATTAGCTATGTTAAATTGGCTATGCTAAATGCTAGAGGTCTTACGTAGAACGGTATGAGTCCTTCGTCTTTGTCCATCTCGATGGCTTGTTTCAAGGTCTCTCCTCTGAGGCTAAGGTCGTTGTCTGAGGGCAGAAGACGCATCTTAACCAGTCCTATCAGTCCAGCCTTCTCGACGGAAGAATGCGCCTGGAAAAGGAAGGAAGAAAACTCACCATACAACAGATCACACGACCCCAAAAACAATGCAAAAAGGAAGATTTGAATAAAAATAATTGCAAGGATGAACAGCGGAGAACACGTCAAGATTAAAGCTTCAGTAAACATCGATCGAGGTGTGACGAAAGCTAGCGTGTGAAAGAAACAAGCGTGTGTGTGTGTGTGTGTGTGTGTGTGTGTGTGTGTGTGTGTGTGTGTGTGTGTGTGTGTGTGTGTGTGTGTGTGTGTGTGTGTGTGTGTGTGTGTGTGTGTGTGTGTGTGTGTGTGTGTGTGTGTGTGTGTGTGTGTGTGTGTGTGTGTGTGTGTGTGTGTGTGTGTGTGTGTGTGTGTGTGTGTGTGTGTGTGTGTGTGTGTGTGTGTGTGTGTGTGTGTGTGTGTGTGTGTGTGTGTGTGTGTGTGTGTGTGTGTGTGTGTGTGTCGACGGCTAGTATTTGATAAACACTAAAGTGTGCAAAACACAAATGTGTGATAAACACTAAAAAGATATTTGGCAACTTCAAACACTAAAGTGTGACGTAGGCCGAGAAGAACTACTGTGACTAACACTAGGGTGCAACGCAAACTAGCGTGTGACAAAACTAGGGGGAAGATAGTCAGTGAGAAAGTGAGAGATAGGAGACATTTAAGAAGTGCGAGAACGAGAGACACAGACAGACACAGACAGACACGGACACAGAGACAGAGAGGTGAAGGAAAGCCAGAGAGAGAGAGACAGATACATCGATAGATCGATACCTGATCGGAACAATAGCCGACCAGTCTAGCATTGATCTCTGAGTCGCTCAGTTCGCTGTCCATTGTTCGATACTTTTTAATTGTTTCACTTCGAGCGGCCAATAAAGCCACGAACGTCGCCTCACTGGCTGTCGTCTGCAACCGAAAATACACGGCAACCGTACATCTAAATCTTCAACAGTTACAGGGAGACCATTTACACTGGTGCTATATCAAATCAGCCTTCAATTGCCAAGTTGTTGGTGCGGTTTCTGTGTCAGGTCAGAATCCGGATAGAGGGCCAGGTCAGAGGATAGAGCGTGATGCTAAGGTGGCAAGCGATGCTAGAACTATGTGTAGCAGTCTATAAATTATTTGAACTGAACGCCAGTGAACAATACAAAACACTTTCGGTAAGTTAGGCCTACTGTCATAAGTAGATGCGCATTGTTTTGAAATAAAAGAAGTTGTTAATCCTCCAAATCCTGGATATAATCAGTCAATTCCAATGAAATAAACACAGTGCGTATAGTACACAAGTGAGACTACATTACTGTCCCATCAACCACTTTCCTATCTTAAAAACGCAATGAATGGACGCTATATAAATGCTCTACATAATACATGAATGAATGAATGAAAGAATGAATGAATGAATGAACGAATGAATGAACAATTGTAACCTGTATGACGCCACCTCCCATTGTTTCTGTGTTGCTGTGGTAGAACTCGGATGGGAGTCCGATCATCTTGCCCAACCAGTCCATGACTATCGTCTCCAGCTCAGTACACGCCGGACTGGACGCCTATGGCACCAACAGCAACATATACTTACACTTCGACCGATGTATTATGCCAAGTCAGTAGAATTAAGTAGTCTTACACATCTTTGTGCGCCGTCATACATTCATCTAATGATTTATTAATGTTACTATTTCCTACTTCGTCAGTGAGTCAGTCAGCCATCTCCTTCATTCATTCATTCATTCATTCATTCATTCATTCATTCATTCATTCATTCATTCGTTCATTCAGTTAGCCATTCATCCTTTCAATCAGCCATTCGTTCATTTCATACATTAATTCATTCAGTCAGTCAGAAAATTTTTATAATCAAGAGTTGTTACATAATAGCATCAGATAAATCCAAGCAAATTAAACGTCTGCAACTCATCTGAGACTCACCAGAACACCCACGCATCATTAAATCATTCCATTCTTAAATCCCGGAGCGCATCCATTTCAAAGTCCTATCGACAAACTACATATACAACTCCCTACAATACTCGCAGCAACCTAAGTACCTTCGCGACCTTTTCACCGTCCATCCACCCCGCTTTACTCGATCCTCCTCCTCTTTCCTGCCTCCAGTCACTATTCATTTCTTCTCTAACCGATCCATAAACCACCCACCTGCTCTCGACTCAGCAATGATCTCCCTCCGGAATTCCGAAAATTCTCAAATCCACCATCAATATCGCCGCTCGCCCAATCATCACGCTCCTCCATCCATCACCTCTCAGACTTTTCACTCCAAATTGAAGTCTCACCTTATCAAGATCATGACCTTTGCCTTCCAATCTTTCTCGTCCTAGATTAAATCCGTCTCAGCAGCTCCTCTACTGCCTCCTCATCTTCCTCATCCTCTAGCAACCAGACTTGAATCTCCACTTGGTATATCTGTACAACCCCTTGACACGACGCAGCGCTTGCGTATAAGGTGGTGCTGAGCGCTTAACTTTTAACAAGCGCTTTAGAATACGACCTGACATGGAGTCTGCTTGCTAACTCACCGTGCCTTCATTTGAATTCTTGGCAACTATAAAAAGACGTTTTTCTATCTGATTCGTAGCCGCATGACGATTTCTTTCCGACAGATTCGCGACATAGGCCTAAGCCAAAATAATTTATTATCTTGAATTAGCATTCACGATATACAGTGAATCATAAGCGACTACTGAACCCAATGCATTCAATCCAATAACTCATCCAAATTAACCCGAAGCAAACTCACTCAAGCGAATCCGAGGCAAAACTCACCCAAGCGAATCCGAGGCAAAACTCACCCAAGCGAATCCGAGGTAAAATCTCACCCAAGCGAGTCGGAGTAAAATCTCACCCAAGCGAATCGGAGGTAAAATCTCACCCAAGCGAGTCGGAGTAAAATCTCACCCAAGCGAATCCGAGGTAAAATCTCACCCAAGCGAGTCGGAGTAAAATCTCACCCAAGCGAATCCGAGGTAAAATCTCACCCAAGCGAGTCGGAGTAAAATCTCACCCACGCGAATCGGAGGTAAAATCTCACCCAAGCGAATCCGAGGTAAAAATCTCACCCAAGCGAATCCGAGGTAAAACTCACCCGTGTGTGTCGGAAGCAAAACTCATCCAAGCGAATCGCAGGTTAAAACTCACCCAAGTGAATCCGAGGCATCCAATGGCGTCTGCCAGCATGTCTCCTAGAAGTGATGGGAAGGAGTTGAGAGCCGGGAAGTAGGCGTGCATGTGTGGACTCTGCCAGTGCGTCACCTACACAGCCAATAAAAACTAACAGATGAGCTGTTAGAATCACCACTGAATCCTCGCAAGAAGCCCATGCGCCTCTGAGTTGTGCCTCTGAGTAGGGCTCCCGAAGGGGCGCTATAAAAACTTCGATTGATTGAATGATCATATTAAGTTACCTGTGCGCATCATTTTCCCACTGGAAATAGATAACTTCAAGTATCCTGTGTGTTACATAACCAGGGGTTAAAGTGCGGTGGGAACTGTGGGAACGGCGTTCCCATTGCTCTCAAAATTCTTTGCTTGCGTTCCCACTGCTCACGCATGCGTTCCAATGAAATTCTTCTTTGGCGTTCCCATTGCTCACCCAAACCACTTTGACCACTGTACATAATTTACATATCTGCTAATTAAGCTCTCATAGTTGTAGCAGATATTCAAATTTAGACCTATAGCCGACTTCTTTAATTCAATGAAAATATAAAAAATTTAGACACCGTCTAGTTTTATTAGCAATCTTACAAGTTGTTACACATATACCCTACCTTACTCGACCTTAACTGCATATCCCTCTGATTTTGATTAGTTTACCCCTGGCATGATGACTCTTTCGATGTCCTTGTATATATCCTGCCATCTCTCTCCTTCCATCGGTGCCGAATCCGGAACCAGATGACGCATGTAGCCGGGCGTTACATTCGGGAAGACCGGACGATCTCGGATGTTCTGTAGGTAGTCGGCTATGAAATCTACCATCTCCTTTCCTGTATAGCCACAGACAAATGCGTTAAGTAATGTAAGCTCAGCAAGCATTTCTATTGAGTCAATAATATTCAGCCAACTCATACTTATACAAACTTTAGATTCAAATGGCTGGCGTCAGGAACTGATGACGATGAGGAGGAGGAGGAGGAGGAGGAGGAGGAGGACGACGACGACGACGACGACGACGACAACGACGACGACGACGACGACGAGGAGGACGAGGACGAGGAGGACGAGGAGGATGATGAGCAGGATATGAAAAGTTTCTGCTTTCACTAGACATTGGGCCGTATACCTTTCATCACGTGATGTGTATATATTTGTGCATATGCGCAGTGTGGAAGAAGTTTTGGGTGAACATGGCTCTAGATACATCGTCGTAGTTCCCATGCTGCATTGTTTGGCTAATGAGCGGCTGAAGGAGATGCTCAGCTGCTGAGGCAGAGCTGCAGGTGCCAAAGCCAACGGATCAGATTGAAAAACAGCTAATCAGTGACTTCTTTATCCGAATCATTTTTCCGCCGACGCTCTCCCTGATTCCATTCTCTCTTCCGTCTCCCCTTCTTCCTTCTCTTTCTGCTTCTTCAATCCTTAACCCCCTCGCTCCCTATCCACTCCTCCCTGCTCTTTTTTTTATCACGCCTAATGAAGAGGGACCAGGTCGAAATTTCAGTCGACACGGATTGAGTCAATCAGAGAACGGTTTGTGATTGCCGGCCGCGAAGGAGGAGGAGGAGGGCAAAAGACAGAAACGCTGGCGACGAGAAAAAAGAGAAAAGGTACAGAAAGGAAGAACGAAAGAACGAACACAAGAACTGGAAAAGCGAGATAAGGAACAGAACAAGAACAAGAACAACTCCTTGTAGAAGCATAACGAACTTGAAAGCGTTGAACATCTGCGCCGCAAGTGGCGTAATCAAGAGAACGTCCGCGACGAACCTGCAGCGTTGAAAGTTGTTGCTCAATTATTCTCAGCAATAAAAGATTCGCCAAGCAGCCGAGGTAACGCAATATAGAGTAAATTAGGGCAATGTCAGGCAAAGTGAGTTAAGGCAAGGTCGTATGAGGTAAGCAAATCAAGGTATAGCGTATACGGCAAGACGAGTTGAGACAAAGAATGGTAAGAATGATATACGACCAGATGGGTAAAGATCGGCTTTACTTTAACTGAACTGACAATACAAATCCTGTCTTACATGAGCTATTGTTGAGAAAGAATGTAACTCGATCGCAGCGAACCGGAAGTTTGTTCAAAGGACACGGGTTTGATGTCACGGAGTAACTATAGTTGCGGAAACTATAAGCTATGAAAAGTAATAACTTTGCAAGATTAAGATTTAAAGTCAGGTATATTTTGTTTGCTAGCAAAAACAGTTAAATTTATCCACCCGGTGGACACCGTAACCCTGACGTTTTGTCCCAAGCTCTTCGTTAAGACTAACCCTGGTCTTTATTGACCACCACCCACTGGGTTGCTTTTCCACACTCATAGCATAGCGTAACATTGAAGAAGAAGAGAAGAGCAGTCCCTTAAGCTAGCCCTGAGGCAGCCATGGGTATGAAGTGTTAGCGACTTCATTTTCTTAACCTCGGCATATGAGGGTGGGTGGCCAGTCCTCTCCATCGCCGTCTCATCTTTCCACCGACAGTGCACGTTCAGTGTACTCGTTATAGCTGAGTTGGCTACGGGGTGCAGGTGGAGCAGGAATCTCGAAGCAAACTTCTGCCTTGGCGAGGATTTGAACCCCCGACCTCTCGGTTGACAGTCCAGCACCCTAACCACTACACTATCCCGGACTATTAGTATTATTTATTCTGTGTTAGAACCTTAGAACCACTGCACTACTCATGTCACTCCTGCTCATGTATGCATATATATACATATGTATATGTGTGTATATATGTATGTGTGTATATATATATAGGAGTCTATATATGAGCGCATGTGTCTTATATATGTGCGTATGTGCGCGCGTGCTGTTTATATATATATACACTAAAGCCAGGTAGGTAATCGAATGCGAGCCCGATAACCTTACCTGGCCAAACATCAAACAGGTGTGGTTGTCTGTTCTTAGACCCGTGGCAGACTCTGTCAGAGTCATCAGAAACAGGCGAGGAGCCTATACTGACGTTTTGGAATCGGAGACCCAGAGGGTACGAGTACAATGCTGATGCTGCTGACGCTGTAGAGCGGTGATAGGCTAATTGTATGCGGAGCAATTAGCGCCTCATTGATTGGCATCGCAAGACGTCACGCTCGAGAGATTGCGAGAGTCTGCGAGGGGTGCGCCAGCGCAGAAAGCGGATATTGTGAATATTATCCGCACAGCGGTTGGTTCTATCTCAGATTAAGTGACACGTCATTGATTGTCTCGACGCGGCTGATCATCCGCGTTGGAGACAGTAGCTGTAGTTGATGTTAACTCGGTATATATGTTAGGCGCAACACCGTGGAAGAGAGAGAGAGAGAGAGAGAGAGAGAGAGAGAGAGACAGACAGACAGACAGACAGACAGACAGACAGACAGACAGACAGACAGACAGACAGACAGACAGACAGACAGACAGACAGAGACAGAGTGACAGCGAGACAGAGAGACAGCGAGACAGCGAGACAGAGAGGGAGAGAGGGGAGAGAGACATACAGACAGGCAGACAGAGGCAGACAGACAGACAGCGACAGAGACAGAGAGAGAGAGAGACAAAGATAGAGAGAGACAGAGAGAGGGAGGGGCAGACAGACAGAGACAAACAGAAAGTCAGACAGACAGAGGCAGAGACAGAGAGACAGAGACAAGACGACAGAGAAACAGAGAGGGAGAGACAGAGAGAGGCAGAGACAGAGACACAGAGAGAGACAAAGAGAGAGAGAGAGGCAGAGAGAGAGAAAGAGAGAGAGAAAGAGAGAGAGACAGTGAAAAATAGACAGACAGACAGACGGAGAAAGCGGGCGAGTGGGTGGGTGGCGCAGAGCACCGTAGGGTGAGTGGAGAGCTTGTTCTTACCTTGCAGAGGAGAGCTATTGAGAGAAATTCGATTAGCTGAGCAAATGCGATCTATTGTTGTCACCGAATAATCTCGCTGTTGTGTTTGTGGATTGTTTGTTGGGTGAAAGGACAGTGCAGGCAGATTCTGTTTCGAAGATCCTCACTCACCTTCGGAATTACGACAGCAGTGGCTGGGTGCAAATGGATGGGTGGGTGGTGGTTGACAATCTTGGCGTTAAATATAGTCTACCTGTCTGTCATCTTCTTTGTGTCTGTCTCTTTAAGTACGTCTGTCCATCTGTGCATTTTTGTTTCTTTATACGGCTCTGTATGTCTCACTACGTCTCCATGTATGTTTTGATGTGTCTCTATAATTATTTTCTGTGTGTCTGTCAAACTCTGCGCCTAAGTATATTTCTATATTTGGCTGCGCTTTGAGTGGTGAACTTGATGTATTAGATCTCATCAGTCACCTCTGACCTCTGACTTATGACGACCCTTTCCAGATCCCTTATTTGTACTGTTTAACTCCGTTTCTCCATATTAAAGTAAATAGGATAAGGTGAAACAATGTAACCTAAGGTAAAGTTAAGCATAAAGGTAAATTAAGGTATAGCAAGGTAACGCACGTTTAAACTACCGGGGTAGGCTACTAAACTAGACTAGGCTTGACTATAGATGATATTAGACACGAAAAATCTAGCTTATGCCTCTAAGTATCGAGTTTGCAGGGTAGCTTTAGGTTTCAACAAAATTTAAAAATCACAAAGTGCCTTGAAGACACAATTCTTCGCACATCATTTAGCAATTCTTCAACCAGCGTGAGGCGTATTTAAACGGAAGCGTGATGTCTCGGTTGAAGAAACATTCGGCTGAAGCGCACACGGGATCACAACAATTTAACCACAGGACACCTTCTTAAACCAGCAATTCAACCACAGGACATCTTCTTAAACCAGCAATTCAACTATAGCAGGACACCTCCTCAAACCAACAATTCAACCACAGGACACCTTCTCAAACCAACAATTCAACCACAGGACACCTTCTAAAACCAGCAATTCAGCCACCGGACACCTTCTTAAACCAACAATTCAACCACAGGACACCTTCTTAAACCTCCCAACCTGTACTGCATGGTAGGCCTACTTATTAACCAACTAAGGACAGACGGAGGCCATGTTGGTACGAAATGACTTGCTGTTGCACCACGACTGATCTCCGCCTACATTTACTAGATAGACTCAGCTTCTCTTAACTTTACTACACTTGCTTGCGTCATGCGACAGGGTCAGACTATTTAAGTTCATTTTACGTACTTAAGACGTATATTACTCATATAGCTCATAGGCGTAATTTGTGGGGGGCACGAGGGGTACCCGTACCCCCCACTTTTTGGACTGAGGGGTACCGTATCCCCCACTTTTTGGACTGAGGGGTACCGTACCCCCTCTTTTTAAACAATGCCAATCAGTATTTTATTATTGAGCCTTCCCAGAGATCACAGTCTCCGCCTTGCTTCGTGCATGTAAGAAATTGGTACCCCCCACTTTTTAGGCCAAAGTTACGCCTCTGATATAGCTCACTGACTCAGTCATGCTATCACTCTTGCATATACGATATATCCGTGCTTCAGTTATATCTTTTCATATCTGTTAGATCGGCGCATCAGCAGCCCAGTTAAAGTGGGCGAGTGGTGCGTCTGACCTGGGAGGCAGTGTCCAAGGGGGGGGTAGACAGAGGCAAAGGGAAATTTTTTAAAGACATTTTAATCATTTCCACCCAACATTTCAATGGTGATCATAAAGAGCACAACAACTACTACGACGTTCCAAGAATCTTTAGTGGGATTCACTCATAGTGACGTTTAAAGTAATGAGAGCCTATTTTAAAGTTAACGAGAGCCTATGATCAAAAGATCTAAAACTCTTATGGACATAGACTCTCATTGTCTTTGATGTGGTGATGAAAGTTTTGGACTTGATATAGGCCTACGCGCATTGGATACCGCAATATTGAACAGTACACAATACGCACATTGTGCACTGTAAGCCTATCGAGTTTTCAGCATCACCATTTGAATTTGAAAAGTCTTTGTCTCTGTCTCTGTCTCTGTCTGTCTCTGTCTGTCTGTCTGTCTCTCTCTCTCCCACACACCAATTATTATACATGTAAATTTAAGCTTATCTGCGCACAGCTGTATAAGTAGACCTCTCTCTTTTCTCTGTACCCTTTGTACCTTGCAGGGCGAAATATTGCGCGTGTCAGATCAAAAACTTCCTCCCACTCTGCCTTCCACTCCGCCTTACACTCCCTTCCGCCGTTACGCGAGCGCCTGACGTCTATATTAATTATTCGTCAGCAATTCACTGGTTCGGGTCGAGTTCGCCACTGATGAGTTTGTTCTTGCAGTGGCGCTTTATAAATGTCAGATTACAATTGCTCTGTGTGTAACGAAGAAAATCTCTCAACGACCATACTAGCCTATTGCTGTCAGAGGAGCACCTACATTTTTTGGGCCCTGAAGCTTTGTTATAATTTTTAAGCTTGGCCTATTGTGCTTAACAGCAGCGGTTTTCAAACACTAGTGGTACGCCAGGTGTCGCTAAGTGGTACGTGAACATTTCAAAACATTTCTATGACTTTATGCCCATCTTTCTTTGATTAGCTATTGACTATTGAAGTCACTATTCTATGTCCACCATGCGCTTCTTTTTCTGTAAATTTTCTATGAGTTTATGCCCATCTTCTCTTTTTCCTTTTTGTTGATATGATTACATTCTTAAAATTATATTAATTTTTAAATTTGTCTACCTACGGTCCTACTCTAAAATTATAATTGCAAGCAGTAGCGGCCTTAAAAGTTTGTGCTATAACTATAGGCAAGGACAAAAATGTCGCCCCTTACTTAAAAACGTAATTCATGTTTAAAAACATTGATGTGATATGCTAAACTATATAGAGTGTGTATCCAATTGTTAGGTGACTTTGAAAAATTGAATTTGTTGCCACCATATCTGAGTATTGTTATGCATAAGGGCACACTTATTCTTCTAAACTGATAATATCATGGGACGATAGGGGCGTCATAAAATCTACACGAAGTACGAACAAACCATTTCGTTTATTTATCTTTTTTTCCCATTTTTTGCCGAAATTTGCCGCCCCTTGAAAAATGTCGCTCTAGGCAGCCGCCTATATCGCCATATATGCCTAAAGACGGCACTGATTGCAAGGGGACTTCACGCTCGCCTGTTGCTTTTAATCTGACCCAACATTCGATTTTTTTAACCTGGTGGTACAATAAAAATAAAGTTTAAAAACCGCTGCTCTACAGTCTACAGTCTGAGTCGCTTCTAGGGCCTAGTAGTTAGGGCCGGGGGCCCTGAAGCTTCAGCTTCATAAGTTTCATAGTAGATCCGCCACTTTTTTGCTGTTAAATAGGCCTATGTTTCAAGCCCGGAGTGACAAGTAATTGCTCATTTTTAAATTTTAATTGTGCTGTATTAAGTTGGACTGTAGTATATTTTTAGTCCTATTTTTACAGTATTATATTATATAATATATTCAAAAATTCACACACCCACACACAGACACACCAACTAACCTCTGATTCTGTATTCGTTGAAATCCATCGCAGTTTCTCGCTTGAATGCACGAAGATGTCGAAGGGTTTAACAGCAGCAGCAGCAGTCGAAACAGCAGTAGCACCACAGGCAGCAGCAGCAGGAGGAGGAAGAAAAAGAGGAGGCTCTTTCAGCTTGCGGATATCTTAACAAAAGCTTGATTCGATCTCTTGATCTCTGAAATGTTCTGCAAAGACCTGCTTCTACTCTGTCGATCGTAGTCTTCAAGTGCAGAGGCGGAAGAAAGGCGTCTCGCTTCTTCTTTGGTCAACTGCCGTCTGCAGAAAGGAACTCAGTTTAAGCCGATAACTGAATGTCCTTCTATGGGACGACCAGCGTCACTGAGTGGCGTCTTCCTCGCACGCGACTCGTATCCGTAGGTGTAGCGCCGCTTGGCCCCCCTAGCGGCGAAGCCAAGCTGAAGCCTGTCAACCTCACCTACAGATACGAGGAACTGCGTGGTCGGCCGATGGTTGGACGGAAGCATCGTTGCTCGAGGTTTGGACAAAGAATATTAGACCATTGAGACTAGCATAATTTTTAAAAGTATGCAGTGTCACTAATTTAGCAATAGCTTCAATCTTGATATTAAGTTAAGTTTTGCATCTTCAATTTTAATTTTTTTTTATTTCTAAGCGTATGTCATTTATTAAAAACTTCATTAAGTTAAGTTTTGTATAAATTTAATCTTGAATTTTTGTTTTAGCTTTTAATTTTTAAGCTTATTAAGAACTTCAATCTTGATATTAAGTTAAGTTTTGTATAAATTAAATTTTCAATTTTTATTTTTATTTTTGTTTTGCCATCCGCTGGAATGTGCCTCCCCAGGTCATGACCTCGTTTGTACCTACTGTATAGTAAACTCGCGACTGCATCCAAATGATTTATGCAACTCAGATGTAGTTCACTCAACAACGACATACAATCTAGAGCAGTGGTTGCCAAACTGTGGTCCACGGGCCAAAAGTTGCCCACCCGCTGTTTTAGGTGTCCCGCCAAACCTTTCTCACAACTGAAGAATTTCTGTCCATTTCGCGTAGAGCCTAATATACCTCTTTTTGTTCCTATTAGCTCCCGGTTGCCCTCATATATCTGAATTTTAATTCACAGGCATACGTTTAAGGGTTGATGCCTTACGTATCAAACAGTCTTAACGGAGAATTTTTTTCAAAATTGTTAACATGAATGTTACCATTAAATTGAAATTTATCAGTAGCAGCCTGCATTTCGTTTAGATATTTAAAAGGCCTTTACTTAATTTTATCTATTATATGGAAACAATTTTTGTACAAGATGTGTGGCCCGCCGCAGTTTTACACGATAGTTTGATTGATCATTGGTGCAAAAATATTTGGGAACCATGCCAGAATATTAAACTATTGTCATTGCACGAGACTAGACGTATGACTCTAGACCAGTCTATACATTGTAGGCCTACTGTACTAGCCTAGATTGGAACGTCATTATAGTAGAGTTAGCCTCACTACGGATACGTTCTGCTCAGTCATTTCGTTCTTGTTGAGACTTGCCTTTTTCAAATTGCCTCTGTATCTTAGTGAACTGATTTTCTGAACGTTGATTGCGGCTTGGTTTTGGTGTGCCATCGGTCTATACATTAGACATCAGCGCAATGGAAGTTACTAATATTACTAATAATAATCATGATAACCTATGGATACTGGAGATTATCAAAAACACCCAATTACACTATAGACTAGATAGATTAGACTAGAATGTGCTCCTGTTTTTCAACATAACTTCGTTACATCTTGTATTTAGTTCCATGGTAGTCAGCCAATGATAGGCCTATTCGCTACTTTAACGCATAGCAAAAGAATGAGATGTTGAGCGTTCGAATGAGTTTCTGAAATGACTCGACGAGTGTTAGGATGTTTAGAAATTTACAAATCGACGGAAAACAAGTCAGATGATGACTGACAGAGTAATAAAGAAAGACACGCAGGCAGACAAAGCAGACCGAGAGCAGGAGAACAAGAAGAAGTACGTGGATAGGCAGAGACAGAGAGACGGACAGAGAAAGGGACATAAAATGACAACGACTTACAACAGAGCAACAGATACATACTGGCAAAGCGACTGTTACACACCAATGCATCCAGACTGGCAAAAAGTTACGCAGGCTAACAGAGAGACAAACTGACAGAAGAAGAGTGTTAGAGGCAGGGATAGACTGACAGAGGTACAGGTAGACTGACAGAGGCAGCGACAGATAAATAGAGACAGAGACAGGCGTGTACGGACAAAGGGGTACAGAGACAGACAGAGAGACGGGAACTGTACACGGCGAATATACCTCAACGCCAATACTTAGTCAAGCACAACACCCGCCGACAGGTCGGCGTAAGATGTGAGCATTCTCGAAAGCATCCTCGCTCGAAACCCTGGATTACATGACAGCTTTACTGTTTCGCTCGACTTAACAGATCTCGCTCCTTAAACAACACACGTGCAATATGAAAGCTAACAGACCCTCAACATGCATCTTTCACACCCGGCTCGAAGATTGGGATATGGATTGAAGGTCGTCTACTGAAACAAACTTCAATCGAATCACAGCAGTCTACGAGAGATGGTTTATTGGCAAATGGCACATAACTACAAGTTCAAGGTTCAAAAAGCTTAATATGCCGCAGGCGGTGGTATATATTTGTTACAAAGACGCACATGCCCAAGCGCATCAGACATATTCTGTTGGATTCTACCTATTGCTCTGTCAACCGAAATAATCCGGTTTTCTGGTTAGGAGCAGGTGCTTGCTTGCTAGAATTGACATTGTTGTTGCGACTGAAGCCGTGCTGCTTCCGAACAATAGACCCCTGTGGCTACGGACGGAGGTGGTTATTACGGAGGCGTTTGTTGTATTTTTTTCAGTAGGTGCATGTAAGGTTTATAGAAAGCAGTGCACAGCAAGACACCGAAGCTATTCGTTTTAGCGAGAAATTCAGTGCAAAGTGCACACGCTGGAAGTGGATGTTTCCGATGTGCTTTTTAGGAATAATGCAAGAGATCGGCATGAAGCAGGCTTCAGTGTCTTTGATTTTCTTTATGATCTGTGGAATTTTACGAGTCTTCGCACATTCGTCATCATCATCGGAAGAGTTGCTAGTCGAAGATCGTCTCCAGGCGGAATCCAACATCCGCAGTCTGGATTCTCTCGTGGCGCGTCTGATGGAATGTCGCAAGATCCCTGGTCTCGTCTTGACAGTGGTTGATCAAAAGAAGAATGTTCTGAGGAGGGAGTACGGTTATTCCAACATCCGCAATTCAGTTCCAATGACGCAGCACACGAGGCATTGCATTGCGTCCTGTACGAAGGCTTTCACCTCGATTTTGCTCGGAAAAATGCTACAGAATACTAGGTAGGTTAAACGTTCCTTTGAAAATATCACTGAGCATAGGTGTAATTTGTGGAGGGTACGAGGGGTATCCGTACCCCCCACTTTTTGGACTGGGGTACCGTACTCCCAACTTTTTAAACAATGTCAATCAATATTTTATTATTGTGCCTTCCCAGAGATGGTCTTCATGTGAAAAACGAAAGTGGAAAGAAATTGGTACCCCCGCTTTTAGACCAAAGTTACCCCCCTGTCACTGAGCACCAGATAGCGATTAAAGTGTCCCTTTTAAAAGGCTATAGGACACTAGAGAACACCAGAGAACGCTAAAAACGCTCATTTGAACCTTTTAAAGAAGACCAGATAGCGGTGAAACTGTTCCTTTGAAACTGCTAGAGAGTCCTATAGATATAGGTGAAACTTTCCTGTGAAATTTTGTAGTACACTAGATAGTGATAGAACTGTTCCTCTGTAACAAAAATGATAACTAAAATCGCTTATAGGGTTCAATATGATCCCTTTAAAATTTGAAAAACATCGGTTTAATGAAACGATTCATTTATAAAGGGAACACAGAGAACACAGAAAAATGAATAAATGTTTAACGATGTTCGTAGTACGTGTTTGTCGGGTTCAACGCGTTAGGCCTACATTTTGTGAAAGAGTTCAGCAGGCTAGTATTCTCAATTGTCGTTGCAAATTATCCTAGGCACTTTTGTAAATCTGACTAAGATGGCTCTTAGATGCGCTGGCATTTCCATGGGCATTAAATTGTACCCATAACGGCCCTGTACGAGCCCCATATATTAATAGGCCCTACGGGCCCTATAGGTCTCCATATAGACATGCTAGCAGGGATCGAGATGCTCTTGGTCAGAACTATATAAATCTGTTTTCTCATTGTTGCTCCTGCTGTTCTCAGGTATATTATTGCTTTCTTTTTTACGTACACACTTGAGAATTTGTTAACAGTGCCTTTTAGAGCTCCCGTCTCTCCAAGATGCGTATACTTTATGGGATTGAGTGTATTGTTTTCTATTCTCTATTGTTTTTTGCTAATTATTATCCTGCTGTTCTCAGGCACTCGTGGGATACCCCAGTCTCTCGGATTCTGCCCGACTACTGTCATTTCTCGGACCAATATCTAACAGAACACGTGACGATTCGAGATATCCTGTCGCATCGAACCGGAATCGATAGAAACTATGATGCTGTCTGGTACAGCGGAATCTTCAACAGAACGGAACTCTTCAAGTTTGTATTGCTTCCCGAAGGCTCTGTTGCTTCAGATGGCCTAGTTTTCTCCCTCGACATTGTGCATTGAATTCTAATGTTTAGCATCATGGATTGTCAACCAGTGATGGGCAGAACAGCATATTGAAAATGGATTACTATTTTCAAAATAGAAAATACTATTTTATTTTGTATTTCAAAATACTTTTAAAAACATTTCGCAAAAGTATTTTCAAATATTTTCAAAAAGTATTTAATAGAATTTAAAATACTTTTCCAAAATACTTTTCTAAAGTAGGCCTACTTTTCAAAAATAATTTTTACACACCTTCTGCCAAAATTATTATTTTAATGCTATCAGATTTAAGACCTCGTTAGGCCTACGTCTCGAAAAATTAATGATCACATCAAATACTTTTGAGTTTGTTGCATCGGAATATAATATATAATTTATCAATATTTCAGTTGACATCAGGATTGCAAATGAGCAAATCTGTTGTAATCGTGGTTGTTCCTAGTCAAATTTGACAAAATAATGTCTGAGCATAAGGCACCGATTTATTTGGGAAAGGGGATTTTAAATTTAAAATAACCATAAATTTGTTAAACTCCGTATTCAAGACCCTCAAGTAAGCTTTAAGAAAAGAACCATTAGGCCTAGCAATATTGCATGTTCAAAATTTAGTTAATTGCCATGCTTGAAACCAGAAATTAGAGTTGACTAAAATTGCAAAATAGTCTACCTAATCTCCGTCAACCTGTGTTCGAGTCTTCGATATAGGTACACGTATTTAGCATAATTATAACAATATCTTATACATACTTCGTACTGTTAAATTTCTTATCATCGAAACCTCATGGAAACTTGGGACGTTAGGAGTCTTTGCCCCGGGGCCTACCAGGAGGCATGAGTCGGTTTTCGGCGTCTTGTAAAGCCTATAGGGTGTCAAATCTCAGTGAGGGATTCAGACTTTATTTATTAGTTGTGTGCTTTTGTTGAGATTTTGAAGCCTATAATTGTAGGCCTACAATTGGTTTATAAATAACCTAGCACTGGCAGACTGACAGCACTCCAGCATGTTCTAGTTCAGCGGTTCTTAAACTGTGATCCGCGGACCGGCGCTGGTCACCGGTCCGTGAAACAGTTTTTAAAAATTTAAAAATTCATAATTTTTCAACTTATTCGCGAAAATTTATAATATTTCAAATGTATTTTAATTAAAATCAGCAACTTTAGCAGCAAAACCCAGGAATCCCCCATACTTTATGTACGTATCCCCAGGTTGCGATTCCGCGCCTGCCATTAGTGGTCCGCGAGAGACAACATAAAGATGGTGCCGGTCGCTAGCTTTAAAAAGTTTAAAACAAACTGCTAACACTGGTCAGAACTGTTGCTACTTGTCTGTCTAGACTGTCTTGTTAAGAACTGTTACACGGATAAAGTGTAATATCTTTCTTTGTTAAATTTACTCTTATTTTCCATTGCTTTTAATTTATTTCGACAGTCGAAGTAGGGCATACTGAATGTTTATTTAGTCTAGCCTATTTGTTCAGATAAGTCATAAGAAACCAGGGTGAGAATTGTCGGAGGGGTTGGGGGGGTTCAACCCCCCTAGTCTTTCTTAGGACCCCATAATAAAGTCTTCATTTCACACCCAAACTACACACGAATCAAGGTCCAACCCCCCCAGTCTTTTTTCTACAATTCTCATACTGTAAGAAACTACAGATCGCTGTCAAGTAGGCCTACACTAATGCTACGGCGTAGCGATAGAAGTACATTTCAAATACTATTTTCGAAAGTAGGCCTAATTTTCAAAATACTTTTGAAAAGTATTTTATTCTGTATTTTCAAAACACTTTTGAAATATATTTTGCCCATCACTGCTGTCAACTAAATTTATAAGCGGTCGGAGGTTCAAATTCCTGCAAGAGTAGAACGATTTTGTCAAGAGTCCTGTGCCACGCGTCTTCCTCTTGCGAATTCTGATATATATATATAGAATAATACTGACCATGTACTTTCGGTAGAAAGATCACAATGAGAGTGAGAGAGCTGGTCACCCGCCCTCGTGTGCCAAGGCTAAGAAAAGTGAAGTCGCTAACACGATTTCGTCGTACCCATGGCAGTCTCTCAGGGTCATCTTAAGGGAGTTCTTCTTATTCTTCTTTCTCTTCTCCTCTCTTCCTGTTCTTGTTTTTTCTTATTGTCATTATCATTATTTTCTTCTTCCCTCTTTCTTCTTCGTTCTCTTCTTCTCCATTACCGTCTTCTCAATTTCTTCATCTTCATCTTCATCATCTTCTTCTTCTTCGTCGTCGTCGTCGTCTTCTTTTTCTTCTTCTTCTTCTTCTTCTTCTTCTTCTTCTTCTTCTTCTTCTTCTTCTTCTTCTTCTTCTTCTTCTTCTTCTTCTACTACTACTTCGTATTCTTCTTCTTCTTCGTCTTCTACTTCATCATCATCATCATCTTCTTCTTCTTCTTCTTCTTCTTCTTCTTCTTCTTCTTCTTCTTCGTGTTCTTCTTCTTCGTGTTCTTCTTCTTCTTCTTCTTCTTCTTCTTCTTCTTCTTCTTCTTCTTCTTCTTCTTATTCTTCTTCGTCTTCTACTTCATCATCATCATCATCATCATCATCATCATCATCATCATCATCATCATCATCATCATCATCATCATCATCATCATCATCATCATCTTCTTCATCTTCTTCTTCTTCTTCTTCTTCTCCTCCTCCTCCTTCTTCGCATTCTTTGCATTCTCCCGCATTCTTCTTTCTCAGTCAGTCAGTCATTTGTCAATTAGTCTGTCTTCTTCACACCCATGCATCTCCATGGGTTTATAACTGAACATTGCCGAATGCAAGCCCCACCACAGAACTGAATCAGTTGGTTGAGTCTCCTCTGATCCATGCTGATGGTGTTGACGTTGATGTTATTGTGAAGCCTTCGCTCATCTGGTGATTATTAGACTCGACAGCTCAAGTCTTTCGACTCTTGTTCTGTCTTATCTATGCGCCATCGAATTAATTAATCTTATCAGCATCGTCGTTATCACCATTATCGTGAACGTCCTCAAAGCCTCGCCATCGTTATCATCATCATCAGCAGCAGCAGCAGCATCAGTGTCGTCGATATCATCATCATCAAGGTCGTAGTCGTCGCCATCATCCAAGTCACATTCATTATCTTCATTATCGCAACCATCATCATTAAGGTTACCGTCGTTATCATGTGTATCAGCGGCATCGTCATCATCATTGTCTTCATCAAATCCATCATCGTAAAGGTAACGCAGTTTTTCAAGTGTATTTAATTTAGGATTTCGACCTCGTCTGGCGGTACCAGTTAGGAAAAGCTCTTGCCTACCTACGGGAGCTAAGGGCGTGGTAGGTCATGGAGATCTACGTTCTGCATCTCAAGGTGTACTTGTTCCCTTTGCACGCACTTCCTAGGTGCAACGTCGGGCCTTTTCAGTGGATGGTCCACCATGTAAAATAACTTTCCTTCGGATCTGGGTATCCTTTTAGCTAGGGAATCTGCATAAAACTTTTAAAAGCATCTGAAAACTGTTCTTTTCGCTGGTGTTGGGCAAGGAGCGCCGCTGAGTAGGTATCGCGGAGAGGCGCTGTATGAATGAATGAATGAATGAATGAATGAATGAATGAATGAATGAATGAATGAATGAATGTAACTGATAGCATTTGCTCTGTCAGTTGACAGTGTAAAGCCCTCTAGATGTAGCTAATTGCCAATGACGATGCTGTATAAATCGTATTTACGTATTGAAGACACAATTATTATCTTTTCAGACGAATTCGGATGATGCCAACCGGGAACAATTTTCGTTCGACTGCCACTTACAACAACATTGTCTATTCCTTGGCTGGTAGCATCACCGAAACAATCGGACAGGAAGGCGGACTGAGAAGAAAAGAAGGAGGAGGAGGAGGAGGAGGAGGACGAGGAGGACGAGGAGGACGAGGAGGAGGAGGAGGAGGAGGAGAACTAGGAAGAGGAGGCGGAGGAAAAATTTCGTGGGAGGATGAGCTGAGGATGCGGCTACTGGTGCCTCTGGAAATGTTCAACACGTCATTCTATCACCGAAGAGACGAACCAGAACACTTTGCCACTCCTTACGATCTGGCTAGGGGTCGAATTGACGAGCTCGAACCAGAACCCGGTTTTAATAGGTAGGTTTCATCGGCGATTAGACCGATCGCAACAGACAGAGAAAGACAAACAAACAGACAGACAGACAGACAAACAGACAGACTGACAGATAGACATACACACTGACTGATTGACTAACTGAAAGGCTCTGTTCGTATGTGATGTATCATGTATGCAAGCATGCATGTATTTATGACTATCTATATATCAATCAATCTATCTATCTATCTCTCTGTCTGTCGGTCGGTCTGTCTGTCTATCTATCTATCTGTATATATATATATATATATATATATATATATATATATATATATATATATATATATATATATATATATATATATATATATATATATATGCCGGTCTGTCTGTCTGTCTATATATATATATATATATATATATATATATATATATATATATGTATATATATAATATATATACAGACATACATACAGACTGAAAACACATACACATACACATACAAAAACACACGGATGCAGCATAGGCCTACTTAATTAATCGTTAAGCGAATGTGAAACACAGGTTTTAAACAATGTTCTCTGCGTGCTTGAAGCAGAGTTGGCTGTTATGTGCTTAAAAGTATTGCTTCACGGATTAGGCCTATATCTGCTACAACGCATTCGGGTGCATGACATCGGGCACAGTCACCATCAGTTCCATAAACATGTAGCCTACGCAAGATCTCTCCTATCGAAATGACGAATACGATTGTATACTTTAGGGGCGTAGAAGCAATAGCCTCGTCCATCGCCGTCTGTACCACGTCATCCGACATTTCACTCTGGATGAGGTGTCTGCTGTCAGCGCTGATCAGTGACGACTGCAAAGTGGTTGCCCAAGAAATCGTCAAAAGGGTGACGGAGGAACAGGTGCTGGCGGGCGACATGTTCCATTCGTACATTCAGAGACCCCGAGCTCCCGTTTCTCTTATCGTCGATGCCTATGGCATGGGGTGGTTCACCGGATACTACCGAGGCAAGATCGCAACTTTTTATTGCATCGCGTTAGAGGAGCCCATACACCATCTATTGTCACATCTCAACCACATTCGTATACTTCCATCGTAATCACGCCCATAGGCGTAATTGGGGGGGGGTACGAGGGGTACCCGTACCCCCTGACACTTTTTGGACTGGGGTACCGTACCCCCCACTTTTTGAACAATGCTAATGAATATTTTATTATTGTGCCTTCCCAGAGATCGCAGTCTCAGCCTTGTTTCAATCAATCAATCAATCAATCAATCAAACATTTATATAGCGCCCCTTCAAGGAATCTATTCAGAGGCGCTCCCAGCCCAACCCCGGCGAAAGAGAAAAGTCTTTAGAGCAGAGAAGAAAGCGGTGGATGAGTTTCGAGGAAGAGACCGCAGCTCAGAAGGAAGCCCATTCCAAATTTTGGGACCAACGACGGAGAAAGCACGGTGCTGCATAGTAGCGGTGCGTGCAAAAGGAACAGAGAGATCACCACGGGTGGTAGAGCGAAGAGAGCGGTGACCAGGTGGAACAGAGGCACGAGAACAGAGCTCACGCAGATAGAAGGGAGCACAGCCAAGCTGACATTTCCAGACAATGGAGGCAACCCGGTAGACAATGCGTTGCGAGAGTGGTAACCAGTGGAGGACATCACGCATGTATTCAGAAACATGGCCAAATTTAGGTATGCTCCCAATCAAACGCGCAGCAGAACGCAATACGCGTTCCAGACAGTTCAGTCGAGTGAGGGGAAGCCCAATATAGAGGGAGCAGCAGTAGTCAAGCCGACAGGTAATGAATGCATGAACGAGAGTAGCAGCAGATTGGGGGGAAAGAGAGCGGGAAACAACGCGAAGCTGTCGTAGCTGAAAGTAGCAAGCCCGGCTCAGCTGCAAGATATGCGGAGAGAGGGTGAGTTCTGAATCCAAGATGACGCCAAGATCTCTGACGGAGGTGGAAAAGACGATATAGGGGAACTCAGAAGTAAGACAAGCATGATCAATCTTAGCAAGCTGCCTAGGGGTGCCCAGCCAGATATATTGAGTCTTAGTGGAATTCAAGCGAAGGCGGTTGGAAGACATCCAGGCAGTCAAAGAGTCAGTGGAGTGGCACATGAGGCGGACTGCAGCGGCGGCGTCAGAGGGAAAGCAGTGGGTGTAAGCCTGTATATCGTCAGCATATAAATGGTTGGACAAAGAACAAGTGGCAAGAAGGCGACTGAGATCAGAGGTGAAGATAATATAGAGGAGGGGACCCAAAACTGATCCCTGAGGAAGGCCAAAACGGACTGGGGTCCAGAGGGACCTGGTAGAACAGTAGACAACCAATGAGGAGCGGTCAGAAAGGTAGGAGGCTAGCCACTCAAGGGGCTTTTCAGATAGACCGAATGATACAGACAAGCGATTGAGGAGGATGTCATGGTCGACCGAGTCAAAGGCAGCGCTGACATCGAAGAGTGCAAGAAGGGAGACTTGGGAGCGATCAATGGCGCCATAGAAATCAGAGAGGAGGCGAAGGAGAAGGGTTTCTGTAGAATGACCTTTGCGGAAGCCAGATTGATAGACAGGAAGTAAGTTATTAGCATCAAGGTAAGTCAATAATTGCTGAGCGACTAATTTCTCGATGATTTTAGAAATAAATGAGACGTTCGCAATGGGCCTGAAGTGTGCAGGGTCCGAAGAGTCGAGACCGGCTTGCTTGAGGATAGGAGTAACAATCGACCTCTTCTGCGAAGCTGGAAGAGTACCGTCACGGAGCGAGGAGTTGCATAGTAGTGTCAGGAAAGGGAGGAGGACATCGATGTAATCCTGGAGCAAAAAAGGAGGGAGGGGGTCAAGCTCACAGGATTTCGCAGCAGAACCCAAGATGATGTTGCGCAGCTCAAGACTGGAGACCTCGTGAAGAACTGAGAGCCGATGGTTGGTAGTAGGAAAGTCTGGCGGAGGAGAACCAGCGGTGTCGTTGCGAACCGATTGGACTTTAGCAGCGAAGTAGTTCGAGTAGTCGGATGCAGTAAAGGAAGGATCAGGCGATTGTGCTGATCGATGACGGCCGAGCAGGTCATTGAAAGTCGACCAAAGCCGCCGTGGGTCGCTGGCGTTGGATGATATCAGACGCTCCCAGTGATCCTTTTCCTTCTCACGATGACGTCGGTGCATCCCACGGACAAACTGGATCCATGCTGACTGGTCGGTTGGCGAGCGTGTGCGCTGGTAAACGCGTTCAAGACGACGGGCTTGACGTCGAAGAGAATAACATTCAGCATCGAACCAGGGGGAGAGAGGGTGCTGGCGATGTCTGACCGGACGGGATGGAAGAAGACGATCGATGATGGCTGTCATAGAGCTCTCATAAATGTCAAATAGTTCGGTAGTAGAAGAGCCGACAAACTGGCCCGGGTCAAAGAAGGCTGGAACAGCAAGGATAGCCGACTGGAAAGCTTCACGGTCCAGGCGCTTCCAGCCACGAGACTGACGAATAACATAGACAGGTGCCGTCAGGAAGAAGGGAATGTCAGCGAAGACCAGCCCATGGTCTGAGATGACGGGAGGAAAGATGTTCAGATCAGCAGGGACGCAGTCATCACGAGTGATGAAGACATCGAGCCAGCCGCCAGCCTGGTGGGTTGGAGCAGCGACGTGCTGGATTAAGCCGTACTGTTGGAGGATTGAAGTGAATTCTAGAGTAGACGGCGAAGAGAGATCCTCCAGATGCAAGTTGAGGTCGCCGAGGACGACAATCTGTGTGTTGTACAGCGCAAATTGCTCAATTATGGCGGCGAACTCGGTGAAGAAGGCAGTGGAAACAGGAGCCGATCCGGGGCGATAGATAGTGATGACAGTGGTGGGGCCCAGAGGAGAAGAAACAGAGGCGGCGAGAACCTCAAACGTGGTGGGAGGAGAAGAGATGGTGATCTGCTTCACGCGAAGAGTGTCTTTGTAGAAGAGGACAATGCCTCCTCCACGAGAGACCTCTCCCGAAGTGTCGAGTCTAGGGCTGTCAAGCGAAGCGTAACCAGAGGGTGTTGATCGTAGCACTGGTACATCGAGAGAGGATTCATGCCAGGACTCAGTGACAGCGAGAAGATCGAGAGCATTATGTGTGATGGAGTCTGAGACAGCCACGTATTTGTGCCGCAAAGATCTCGCATTCCATGTGGCAACGCGAAGCCTCCTTTGGATCGATGTTGGAGGAGAAGGAATAGGGGTGGTCGGCGTAGACTGATTAAGTAAGTGCCGAGAGCGACGTTTCGGCCATGGGGCCACAGAGGCAGGACGCCAAAGGTTGAAGGCGAATAAAATCTTCCGCACTGGTCGACGAATAGGCGCAGCGGCCTCACGAAGTGACCATATTAGGTCGCCGTCGTAAACGTCAGTTGGCATAGTCCAGTCGGAATGTTGAATACGCAAGTTAATAGATGAGCCAATTAATCCGTAAAACGAGAAACGTTTAAGCGCCCGACACACTGGGCAACTTTGACGAAAATTGGCGAAGAAGGAAGACGACGCTATTGTAAACAGTGGTGTGCATTGCAGCAACGAACGTGTATCGATAATCGGTCAAAACTAGCACAAACAGTCGTAGTAGACGCAAAAACAACGAAAAACTAGTAACCAGTGACTAGAACTAGTCACAACTACTTTATCGAAAGCAATGTTTTGAAAGAATTCAGATATTTTAGTAAAAACGTAAGTAAATAAAGAGCCGAGGCGAAGCTGAGTCCGACACGCCGAAGCGCCACCTATCGAATTTCGAGTTTCGTGCATATATTAGAAATTGGTACCCCCACTTTTTAGACCAAAGTTACGCCACTGATCACGCCGTCCTCTCACAACTGCATACATGTATATGCGCCATCGAATTAACTAACACCTGATCTTAACCAACACAGTCGTCTATTGGGGAAGGGGGATAGATGAATGGTAACACTCTACGTCGACTCAACCTTCCACTCACTAGAGGGCAGCAGTAAATGAGCGGACGCCATACGCGCTGCCAAAACGTGCGTTAATTAAGATCTTGATAACTGTACCGTCGTGTTTCAACGATTTCAATGTAACTTACTGCGGTTTGTCAGTGAACTTGTCAATAAACACGAATATTATTATAAGACAAGAAGATGCCCTTCCCTTAAATGTTTCACGTGTGGTTGACGTCTCAAAATAAAAATGGTTTTGATATTTTGACATATATATATATGCATACATACATGATATTACGTGCGTGCTAACGTACATACATACATACATACATACATACATACATACATACATACATACATACATACATACATACATACATACATACATACATACATATACACATATAGGGCCTACACATACATACATACATACATACATACATACATACATACATACATACATACCTACATACATACATACATACATACATACATACATGCATACATACATACATACATACAGGCATGAATAATCGATGTGCATCTGTTTCATTTGATAGACCGACGCCTAGTGATGCACTATGGTTCTCTGCCAGGCGCCTACTCTCTGCTGGCCTTGGTTCCCGACCTACAACTCGGCATCTTCCTAACCTACAACGGTGCCATCCAGAACGACCCGTACACGATCAACGCCCTCCTTCTGACACACCTCCTCGACACCGCACTCGGTCTTCCATCCTGGATCTCGGACTTCGAAAAAGACGCCTGTAACTTCCCGAACAACGCTCACTTCCGGTTCCGCGCCCCTGCACCTCCCCACCCCAACGTATCGGACTTCGCTCGTACGCGGCATCAGGTCCACGCGTACGTTGGCGTCTACGAACACCCGGTCTTGGGCAAGGTCAAGGTCAGGTACGATCAGAGGCGACTGCGTCTCAGCTACGGCCTCATCGACAGCGACCTACTGCCGCAGAACACTTCCCTACGGGACGATGTGGAGGATTTTCTGGGGATTCCACGGAGGTCCGGATGGGTCCAGATGATCGACCGATTCCTGGTCCGATTCTCCAGGCTGGACGCCGATCACAAAACGCCACTCTTCCGTCACGCGACTGTGCCCTTTCTGAACGATGGAAACGACTTTATGAACGACGGTGTCGATTCGACCTTCACCCGAGTCCATCAAGGTCACGACCTTCACATGGAAACCTCGTCGTTCAGTGCCCCTTCATCGTCGGCTAAGCGTCTTAAATGTCCCACCCGATGGCATCCGTTTGTTCCGCTGTTGTTACTGCTGCTACTGCTACAGATGCCGTCTTCATGACAAGATACGGCATCAGAGAAATACAATACAATACAATACAATACAAATCTATTTTGATACTGCCCTCCCTACAGAGTTCAGAAGTGCACACGACCATACGACAGAACATCGATGGCGCTGGGTCGCTACGCAGTGACTTGAGGTGGATTCGAACCTGCGACCCTCCGGTTACAAGGCACCGAACATACCACTACACCACCGCGTCCCTCGACAGCTTATTCACAGGCGCTCAGTCAAAAGACAATCGATAGGCAGGTAGGGTTAAAATCGGTCCCAGATCAAGATCAAAAGGGGTCAGGCACGCCAACAGACAATTAGGGTGGATGCATGGGCGTCCCCAGGAATTTTTCAAGCAGGGCAAAAGTTTTGAGGGGCAACATTTTTGTAGGGGAGCAAAATGTCGTTTTTGCATAGCTAGCTATTCATGAACACAGAACTCGTGACAAGGGGTCGTCCATAAAGGACGTCCGCAAAATATGACCTACTTTGGACTCCTCCCTCATCCCCATGTCCGCATTTGTCCGCATTTGACCTTATCCCCTCTCTCCCCTTTGCAGACGTCCGAACGCTTAAGCCAAGTTTTAATATCATCATTATTTTACAATTATTTCACAGTTCCTGTGCACGAAGTGACATTTTGGGTTTCATATCGCAGGATGTGCAGTAAAAAAGCTTCTTTAAAGTCTCAGTAAAGGTTATACCACGCATGTGGTTTTAGGCAATCACCTCACTGACCTTTTCGTCTTTCAGGGAAGGTTGAAGCAATATGGTGCTTAAAAAACTATCAAATTAAAAAGTTTAGATGCGGAAGTCCGCACTAGTAATTACCCCCTCCCTCCCCTTCATTGCGGACGTCCTTTATGAAGTTTATGGATGACTCCAAACTTTAAAAATAAATAACGGTCAGGGACTTTACTAAATAATTGTTTTTTGCATTGAAAATCGTGTTGGGACTGTTGTAAAAATATCATAGTGCTCAAAGGATTTAATTTTTGTAAAATATTTGCAAAATCCAGGGGGTAAATCCTTGATCCCTACGGACGCCCATGGGTGGATGGTGTTTAGAATTGAAGCGGCAGGGCAGGTAAAAGGAAGAGGAGGAAACACGGTAGGATTTTTGTAAGAACAGTGTTTTCAGTACCCTTTCCTAGCAGCTCTAGTCAATAAGAAAGTACTTATGAAATGTGTGTTTAAACTCATTTTAATGCAAGCTACATAACACTTTATCAACCATTATATAAAATCATTGTATTAAAAATCTCATTAAATATTTTTGATGTGATCATTTGCAGTGGTGGAATTCATACAGAAAAAAATGCCCAATATTACAACAGCAGTATCTAAACATATCAGTAATAATAGCTGCAGTACCATACAGTCAAAATATGCAGTTTAAAAACTCAGAATTTGCAATCAATGCAGGAAAACAAACAAGTCCAAAGTAATGCTTGGATACAGTGCAGCATTTAAAAAATATCACAAACTCCAAATCATATGACATCACTTATATCGCTTCACACTCTCAACAGTAATTGTACAAGACATCATGTCTAAACAGTGTTTAATCTAGTCTCCCTCTTCTGGGAGGGAAACAAGGTTTCTGGGGGACCAACAAATTTACACAAGATTTTTTTACCCATCTTGAAAGTTTCTGACTTTTCCTAATTTCATCTTCAAAAAAAGTTGATGACCTTTTTTTAGTCCTTCGTCCGGTTTTTGTAACTTTTTCTACAGCAGTTACTCTCTCAAAAAAGGTTGATGACCTTTTTTTTAGGAATTCATCTCTCTGGGGGGGGGGGGAAACATGTATCCGCAAGTATCCTGGGGGGAATTTTCCTCCCCTAAAGGTCTCTACATTGTAATATTGCTGGTCTCTGGGGGGAAACAAATCCTGGGGGGCATTCCACCCCCCCCCCCAAAGGCGTCTAGATTAAACACTGATGTCTATACGTATGCATCGTGTCCACGCGTACCGCTGGGTGCGGTGTGTCATCCAGATTTGATTATAATAAACGAATCTACATATATATAGTAATGTCTATTAATAGCACCCACTACCTCATGCCCATCATGGTCAGAGACCGAGTCCTTTGTTTATTACATTGATCACATAGTGCACCCAGTGTGGCCTACAGCCAAACAGCTAGCTATGGTTCCTTGATAGTAACACGGCTGGTCCCAATAATCTACTTTCATACTAGACAATTTATGGTTATAAGCTCTCAAGTCACATTACCACGACCTATGATTGCATTATGGTTGCACAAATGACAAGCTACATTTCTTCCCAGTCGCTTTTAGTACGCAATCGTCGTTAAAGTTTTAAAATGTGGAAAACATTAGCTGCAAAACTTGTACTTTAAAAAATGTGTTATAGAATACATCAATAAAAACATGGAATAAAATCAGTTGTATAACAAACTCGTACTTCACAGAATGTGTTGTAGAAACATATTTTTAAAGTGTAGAATAAAATTAGCAACATAACCAACTCATACCAAACAGAATGCGTTATAGAAACACGTCATTAAAATATGGAGTGAAATGAACTGCAAACCCAACTGCATAAATAGCAACCTTAGAGAGTACCAAGGAGTTATATACATGAAAAAACTGCTTATACATATATATATATATATATATATGTATAATTGTATATATATATATATATGCATTATGCATCTACATCCCAAACCTGTTAATTAAAATCTAAAATATGTGCAGCACGCTAATGCACGTTTATTAAGTTAGTTCCTAAAGTTAGTTTGATAATATTATCTCATTTAGTTCCTAATTGTAGTTCCTAATTGTAGTTCCTAATATAAGTTCTCAATATTAGTGCATAAAATTTTGCTTATAAGTAATAAGCAGTCTCTGGGGTTTTGGGCTCCAAAACAGCCACCATATTTCATGTTTGGTTGAAGCCTGTCAGGCCATGACTACCTACAGATAGGTACTTTCTTAATCTTTTCCAGGCAATGCAAACCGTAGGCAGTTCCTTTCTGATCCACAGAAATTGTAGTCAAAATAATAAACAGCATTATCACTTTCTACCTTGAGCAGCCACTAGATATAAACAAAATTATGACAGTAATATAAAAGAAAATAACACAAGTATCATTTAAATACGGGAATGTTTCTCGTAGAGAAATCTCAAGGTCAAGTGCAATTCTGTACATATTAGTCATGCCAGTAATGCTCAACGAAAAATAAAACAAAGCATACAAATAAAATAAGAGCGTAACATTCATTCCTATCGGACATTTATATAGCACCTCTTCAAGGAGAACTACTCAGAGGTGCTCCAGACTCCAGCACGGCTGAATAGAGCGGTCTCAAGGTGAGAAAAGCACATGGACGCAAAGGTTCTGGTGAGCAAGCGGAGAGCTAGGGGAAGGCTATTCCAGGTTAGAGGGCCCACAACTGAGAGAGCGTGATGCTCCCTGGTAAAGGTACGTGCAAAAGAAAGAGAGAGCAAGTCCTGCTCAGACGAGCGAAGGGATTGGCATACAGAAAGGTAAACAAATTCTAGCCAAACATTGGATGCTGCGTTAAGGGTAAGATGCTTTTTGCACAGAAGATCACATTTACCCATACGCATAAAGCTCCCAATTTTAAGAAAAAACATATTTAATAATTGCTGTTGTTAAAAACATTGTGAAAACAACTTCTGCAAACACTCAATGAATCCAGAATTCGGTTAGTAAAGCGGTGGAGTGATTAGTAGAACCAAACCAGAAATTGATATTTTAAATCCACAGTTTGGTGGGATTATGTCTCATAAGCACAGGCTGGAGATGTCTAAACTTTCCCTCCAATTTCTCGACAGCTTCCACCGTAATATTCCCGCAAAACGAAACATCAAGTTGTCGCAAGCCACTTGTGTTGTTTGACAGAGCAGCGATCGTTTGATCTGTCAGCCGATCGCAGCCAGTTACGCTCAGAAGTGACAGTCGGCGAAGTCTCTCAATCAGTTTGATCATCCCGTCATCCGTAACCCTTCTGCAACTGGACAGGTAGAGTTCCTCGAGCTTTGGAACACCGTTACTGATTGCAGCGAGACTCGCATCTGTGACCTCGGGAATCCAGCTGAGATGCAGCGTCTTCATCATGGGAAAGTTCATGACCGGAACGATGCTTGCGTTTGTCAACTTATCGCATGCATTCAAATTCAGCTGCTGAAGTTTCTTGAGATGCGATATTGGGAAGAACTCTTCCATCTGTAATTGTTGTACTTCGTTTGAAAGGCTGTCGCAGGCCGATTTGGTTGAACTCTGTCGGCTAGTAAGACTCGGACCATGCTCTTCAGTATGTTTCTTTGTGTTAAGCCTATGATTTGTAGTTTCCTGTATGCCAAGAAGGCCGCTATCAGTGATATCCTTACACCAAGACAAGGATAAATACTCAAGGTTGACCAGATGTTTAGATATCGCCAACAGGCCGATGTTAGTCACCTTGCAAGAACTGAGATCAAGAAACGTCAGCTGTAGCAAATGCTCGCTCGCCTCAACCACAAAGGCATCGTGAACAGAACTACAGTGACCTAAGTTCAGGTAAGTAAGATGCCTAAGAGACTCAGCGCACAGTCCAAGTCTAAGCCCATTCGACGTCACCATGTAGCTCGCATTTAGATCAAGATGCTCAAGCTGTTGCAAGCCACGGAGCTTGCAGATGGATAACTCGGTGACTTGGCAGTTGACCAGAACAAGTTTCTTGAGACCAAGAAGACACGCGGCAATGGCCGTCACGCCTTTGTCGCTCACGGAAGCGCAATCGCCAACATCGAGAACCGTGAGCATCGACTGATGCTCGCAGACAGACACAACTGCAGAATCTGAGATCTGAGTACAACCCGTCAAATAAAGTTCCCACAGCTGCAGTCCTTTTATCTCTGCCAAGGAGCTCACGGCCAGATCGTTGATCAGGGTTCGGCTGAAATCAAGAACTCTAAGCTGCGTACTGAAAGAATGCAACAAAGTCATGATATTGCCAAAAGAAAGAACTGCAGAGTTAGCCTTCTGTTCCTCAACGGCAGGCTTTTTCTTATACGATGCAGAATCGAAGACAATGCGGTTGTTTGCGACGCTCAAGTGCTCTACAGACGAACAGACTTCCAGAAATCGATTCAGCAGAAGATCAGATAGGTACTTGTGGGAAGCCAGGGCTAAGACTCGGACGTTCCTCAGTACGGAAGTCAGCCGATCTCTGTCCCCTTTGTCGCAAAACAGCAACCCAGTCATCAGAATGCTGTTGCAGCCAGAAACATCAAGTCGTATTAGTTTTGGGCAGTGTTCCAAAATGGCCATAAAGACAGGAGCAGTCAAATCGCAATTTTTTAATGTAAGACTCTGAACACTATCGAACATATCAGCAAAGTTCTTCACAAAATTGGAATTCAGGCTAATCGGATGGTCAAAGCCATCAAACACGACACTGACTGCGCTGGTATTTAGCAGGACTGTTTCGATGTCCGTTTCTTTGGCCGTGCTGCCAAACGTTTGGACAACTTTCTTCATCAGCCGCGAATCGTGCGATGCTGTATACCACTTCTTGTTCACAAGTGCTGTCATTTTGCGGTCAAAATAGTCGAGGTAGCTCACGATTTGAGTTAAAATCTGTCAAAACACAAAGATATTCTGCGCATAAGTTTAGCCCATCATTGTATATGCAAGGTCAGCGGTTGATCAACATTTGCTCATACTCAGTCATATTCTTGACTGCACAAGAATGCAATCCATGCAAACTATTGCCCTTAATAAACCAATATTATTTATTTTAATGGATAAACAGCATCACAATAAACTGTTTTATAGTATTTTAGTCTTGGCCACACCAGTGTAAATTATGTCATAAATGTGCGACTGCTCAATTTCTAAAAGCTAGTCCCGTTTTGGATGCAAAACTACATCTCTGGTGAAGCTCCATCTTACTTAATCTGATCTCTGCTGTCCGCTCTCTGGCCTAATGTCCCGTCGAGTTCTGCATTCTGCAACTGGGGGTGAGCTGCTGGTCACTCGGTCCCGCTCCTCAGTTAAACAGCGTCATGCCTTCTCGGTGGCTTCTACGTGGAATGGGTTCCCACCTTTATTGTGCTTATTTCCTACGGCAGTTCTCCTGCTTTCTACCGTCTCCTTAGGTATTCTCTGTTTAACCGTGGCTGGACTGGGAGGGCCTCTGAGTAATCTTGGTAAAGAGGCGTTATATAAATAATCAGAATAAATGAATGAATCTCTTAAATACGCGCTACTTCGCGGAAGGAACTATAAGACAACCTATATGACCTGCGCATCGTTAACGTTACAATGTCCCTATAATCTGGATCCAGCTGGTGTGTATCTTGCTGCAATTAAAATTAAAATGGCATTACTTGATTACATTATAATTATATGCAATAAAAATTTACCACAGGTCAACGCAACTTACCTCAACTGGAATAAATTCAGCCATTTTTAGTTCAACTGTCGCTTAGCCCAAACTGATTACGTTTCCCAAATAAAAATTTTGATCACAAGCGAGATAAACCAACTGCAAACGAGGATGCGCTAAAAGGTTAAGTGCCTTAGATCCACATCATGCCACAAACCAAGGCCCTGGTTGTTAAGACTTGTAATATTAATAATTCCCTCTTTAAAGTCGACATTAACTTGAGGTTGCCCCATAATCTCACATACGAGACGTCAGGGAAAGCTTATCAAGGTCAATGACCCAATGAGATATGCATCAGCGAATGATCCCAGGGTTTTAACTCGGAATTTTTTACGTCACATTGTACACTAGCTCTCGTGGTATGTAATCCGTTCCTATAAATTATTATAGCCTAATAAGTACACACCAATAAAATAATAACTGGGCCTGTTCTGTTTAAGCTGGTATGCTACCGGTAAACTCTGTGGCTTTCTATTGCCAAAGGTTCGTGTTATTACTAATGTGAAAGTTTGAGGAATATATTGTATGTTCGTACCATGTTCGTACCAGTTCTCAGTACGAAGTTGGCACTTATATTGCGCTGTTCCTGACCATCGATAGCGTACGTAGGTCCATTCGGCATATTGAAATGGTGATGTATATCCTATAATAATGTGCATTCCGCATGATGGCCATCCCATAGTAGGCCTATTGAGTTCATTGCATGAGTTGTTGACTATGCATGGCCTGATTATTCTTGTTCAAAGGCGCTAGGCCTGCTACACTTAGGCCTATACGTAGACCCTATACGCTTACTTTGTGTAGTAATTAAGTGTATCAATCGCTCTACAACCGTCCGGTTTAGACTAGCGGTGGGCGTAGGCGTAACTAACTTTGTACTGTGACAGTGGCGTCCAGTCACCATCACTTTATAGGCCTAATATAAAATGATGTAGGCCTAAATGTAGGCCTTACATGTTTTATATAGCGACCGTATGGCGTCTTGTGTATATATTCGTCTATTATGCAAAACTGGTTGGCAAACCGCAACCAGGAACATGAGACTAGATAGATAATAAAAAAAAACAATAAAAGTGAAGATATAAGGTTTTGGGTTATTGTGGATTGTACTCAGATTATTTTATACAGAATGCGTGAGATGTAGTTTTTATCGTCTTTGTCCGGAAGTTCCTGTTCATTTTCAATGAAGTGACGGGCCGGGTGAGATCCTTCACCACCGCTGCCCGTTTGAATGGGCCCTTGCCAGTGCCGTCTTGAATCATGGGTAGGCCTACGCTCCATGGGCCCAGTCGCCAGAGACCCACGATTCAGTAGAGCTGAACTTAGTTAAAGCCCTAGGTTTTAGGTTTGGCGGTTTCCCTCGTAGAATGAAGTGACCAACGACTGTAGGCGGTTCAAGTAAGCATCTGTCGGCCAATGGGCGTTGATTTCATTTTGGTTTACACATCTTACAAGCATAGGCTGCTGAATTTAATTATATGCATAGCCTAGGCAACATCGTCCGCTTTGTGGAATGGAGGCGAGGCGCAGGGACGGTCGGTCGATCGGTGGTAGCCCCCACCCTAGGCCCTTCACCCTCCCTCTGGCCTACCCCGATCAATTGACCACTTGTATATATAACCGAGCTTTGGGTCGTAAACCTGTATATAAATGCCAGCTGTTGATGCTGTCACCGTTGCCTTATTATACCCGGAACACTAAAGACAATAAGCTGTATTTCATATTCTAAGAATTTGCACCAGTATCAGATGCTAATATACAGCCTAAGGAAGAGAGACTAGGTCACATGCCAAATTATGCTAATGAACTTAGGAAATGAACTTAGGAAATGTCCTTTCACAATTGAGTCTTGGTTTGCAGTACTCATTCTAGTTTGAATTTCGCTGCAGCAGAGTTGAGCTTCGTAATTTCTTCACTTCATAGCCATTTTAAATCGCATAGTCGATACAGCTTATATCTCGTGTCTGTATATTATATTATTATCTTATTTCAGTAGTGGACCTTATAGTAGTATAACATTGTATTTCGTTAGTGGACATATATTAGTATCATTATATCGAACTATTTCCAAAGATGGATGGAGACTACGCTGTACCAACGACACCGACTTCAGGTGTTGCAGTTGGCAACATGCGAACATTTAAAAAACGGTTGTCTGATGGATCTACCAAGAGTTATAGCTACCCTTACGTTTCTGTAAGGAAACATTTTGAATTAACTTTTACAACCGACAGTGATAAACTTAAATTTGAGCAAAAATGTGAGGACATTCGCTTGGCGTTGGGAGTAAAAAGTTTGAGAGAAGTTCTGGTGAAAGTCATAATGGATGTTGACACCAATAAGCTCTCTTCTGCAACTCAACATCCGCAGCAGACACTCACGATGTCTTCAGTCACGGAAGAAGTAAGTGAATCAACTTCACTGACTGATCCAGCATCTGTCACAGCAGCAATATCAGCAGCTCCAGCAACAGCTTTGGAGACTGCACATGAGAATTTTGTTGGGCAGTGCTCCAGCATTGCCCAGTTGATCGACACAATCTCACAACATTCATCCACATGTGTGACGCCGTATTCAGTGAAGTCATGGACACACAGTGGTCATGTGCTGTCGGTGGATATGGAGTGTGCGAAAAAACACTCCTTTCAGTGGAGTTCCTCATCCACAATAGACAGCGAGCGGAAGGAATTTGAAGTCAACCACCGAGTGATGTTGAGCTACCTGGCCTCTGGTATGACACCCATACAGTACGAGCGCTTTAGCGACTTCAGTCGGTTTGGACTATTGTCAGACCTTTTCCGCAGGAGGAATATGGTTACATTTAGTGCCATTTCTGAGAACCTGCGAAAGCAATCTATATTTGGCGCTAGAGCGCAGGAGTCTTCACTGTCGCCTGATGGAGCTATCTCTATAATGACTGACGCACGACATCATTGTAGACGAAATAGTTATCACACCGACCATGTTGCTATCGGGTTGAAAACTCACAAAGTCGTTGATATTCAACACATTAACGGGAATGATGATAACTGTTCACAGCGTCACGAGGCAGTGGGATTCGACAGGATGTACGAGAGCCTGGATCTCAGCAACATTAAAGTTGCCCATCATGTGCATGATCGAAACATGACAATCAACAAGCGCCTACGTGAGAGGAAGCAAGCCAGGAATTCCAATGACCGCTGGCACTGCACCCGTCCTATAACAGCCGGGGTGAAAAAAATTGGGCAAGGAGCACAAAAAAACATTGGAAAAACATGGCATCCCGAGCTTTCTGACAAGGGTGCTGCCATTCGAAACCACGTCTATTGGTGTATGGACAATTGCAATGGAGATGCCCAAACCCTGCGTAAGCTCATAGAATCATGCATCCCTCATTTTCAGAACAACCACAGCAAGTGCCATGAAACTTCCCACTGCAAAGAGCCGGGGCATATGATTGAAGTTCGAATTGTTTCAAATGAGGCTGCAATTACAATGCTCCAGGACTTTCTTCGGTCGTTGGTAGTGTACAAGCACGCTGAAGATTATGTCAAAGGCCACGACACATTTTATGTGGAAAGTTTTAATAACGTTTGTCTGATCTATCTGGATAAACGGATACACTACGGGAATTTAATGTACGAGCTGCGGAGCAATCTGGCTGTCTTGGACTGGAACGAACACGTCGACAGACCATACACGTCTATATGCACGACTGTTCGTTCGAAAAACCCACGTCGCCAAATCGGGAAAAAAGTGTATCGGCGCAAGACCTACGTATTTGTTGAGAACATTTGGAATTTGTACATTGCCGTGTGGTCAGCATCTAAAGCAATATCGGAGTCTGTGACAGAAACTTCTGCAGATAAGGAGACCTGCCAGAGTGAAATCTCTTCGGACGAATCCGATGACGACCAATTAGGAGACAGTGAGAGCTTTTCAAATGAAAGCAATGCACCCTACACAGTAGAATAACCGTAAGAGCTGTGACAATATTGTATGATACACTAAAATCAAACATATCAGTGCTACATAACCATCAACCGTCATTACACATAACCACCTTAGCATTCTGCTGTCTACTCTGCTTGACCTCCCCGGATTTTGGCCTGGCATAGGACAGAGAGATGTGTGGCAGAGCTGATGTGTGGCAGAGCTGACTGCTATCACACGCGTCCACAGGTGGCGGATAGTGGAACGACCTCTAGAAATAGAGGTCAGCTGCGAAATAAGCAGGGTTATATCTGACGAATAAGCAGTCGCGGACCAACAGCGGCAAGGCTAGTAGGGCACACTGTAGAAAAAGAGTGGCATTTTGCTTGACAACTAAAAGCTGCAAATATCCAATAACAGCCTTGTGACATGGGAGCACATGACTCAATTTAAATAAGCCTGATGACCCTCTGCCTAGCGGGCATGTGTTCATCACCAAGACTAGGTCCACAGCGGAAAACTGTGGTTGATGCCACGAAGGGCATCCGATCTGTAACAAGATGCTCCAATCTGTATAAAAATGAATCTGTGGCTTACCCCCCCTCAACGAGGTCCTAATCCAAGCAAGAAAAAAAGAAGATTGAACGGACAAGGGACTGTGGCCATTGCAAAATTGATTTGACATAGCACTTATGAAAAACCTAGTCTCCGTAACGTGGTTTTCGTGTGGCGCCGAGCAATTGAGGGCAATTCAGGTTTAAATCCACCTCTGAGTAGGAATCTTGAAGAGGCGCTATATAAATTTAAAATGGGGGAATGTTATGTTACATTGAATCATAGCTATGACAGGTGTACATAAGCAGCTCACAATCGATAAAATTCTGCTTTATGTCAGAAAGTAAGTGTACAATAAAAATCTCTCTGTCTAAACAAAGTCCGGCGAATTATCCAAAGTATCAATGTTACTCCCACTTGTGGCCCATGTAAGGCGTGCCTGTTGGATTCGGATACAACGATCTCACTTTTCGCACTACGCAATCTGGCATTATTTCCCGCATGTGAAGTACACCGTTCGATTCCGTTAGTTTCTTGGCCAGATATAATGGGCTCGTCCACCCACCCAAGTTGCAAATGATCTTCCAATATTTTCCATAAATTACTCTTCGTATTGGACTGTTAGCTGCATGCGCTGCTTGTCCTCCGCCAAGCCAACCTGGAGATGCAGAACCCACGCACGGAGAGAGAAAACAAAGAGGACAGGCGCCTTCCGATTGATGATTTTCACCCTGCAGCTGCAAATGATCAGCTGACACTTGAATGTCATGACTGTTTTGAGCCTCAATTTCTGACTCTGTACTATTTCCATTGGACGCGACCAAGACCTCCTTCGAAGCGGCATCCATACAAGATTTTCTTCTCTTTGGTGGTTCCAACTCTGCAATTGGAACAAAGGCAGTTTCGATTGGTTGGAGATATATTTATAATGTCATCAACATACAATTAGCTCTTTCGACTTGACTTGAACGACAGCTTAGCTGGGTTATGCATATGTTTATTGTCTTATTACATATCGTAATAATAATAATCATGGTAATTTTAATAATTACATTTTTAATTGGCCATTTATTATCATTACTGCTGTTACTGCTGTTCACATCAGTTGTCATTATACTAACATTGCTGATGTTATTATTACTATGTATTTCTATAGCATGGTTTGAGCTAAATATTTGCAAGGATAATAAATGCAATTTAATTTAATATTTATAAATCTTAGTTCAATCTTATTTGCGCACGTATAGCGCTACCTGAAGAACAATAGGGCCTACTTGTACAGGGTTCACCACACAAAACAATTTATACAATTTCAGTATATATATATATATATATATATATATATATATATATATATATATATATACGCATCGTCTTCATAATTACCAATTTTTTCAAAATTCCAGTTGTTGTGAGCAAAAAATGCCCGTATGGCTTCCTCTTGATCGCCATCTACCACAATAGTAAGTTCGTATTTGTTCATGGCAATCTAATCGCATATAGAAACTACAGACTTGTTTCTCAACCCTGTAAGTATCTTCATAGCAATGAACTCCATAGTAATATGAGTGTATGGGGGGGTAAATTTGGATAATTGGAACAACTTGTATACATTCTAGAAGTACAGGTATGACCTCTAGCCAGCTTACCTGGCTTTCGTATACACAAATTAGTCGACCCACAGCTCGGTTATATATATACAAGTGGTCAATTGATCGAGGTAGGGCCTGTACGGGGTATGCCCTGTCGGGTCTAGTCTGCCCTAGCGATGCATCTCCATCCATCCGTCCGACCGCTAGAGGGCCAGAGGGAGGGTGAAGGGCCTAGGGTGGGGGCTACCACCGATCGACCGACCGTCCCTGCGCCTCGCCTCCATTCCACAAAGCGGACGATGTTGCCTAGGCTATGCATATAATTAAATTCAGCAGCCTATGCTTGTAAGATGTGTAAACCAAAATGAAATCAACGCCCATTGGCCGACAGATGCTTACTTGAACCGCCTACAGTCGTTGGTCACTTCATTCTACGAGGGAAACCGCCAAACCTAAAACCTAGGGCTTTAAGTGTCATTTCTGTTTGAAACATGTAACCAGTGCGCATAGGGCGGTATACTGTAGGCCCTACACTCTGCGGGAGGGGATTCCACTCGGACTGCCTCGAAATTGCCCTACCAAACCAAACTGATCCATCCTCCTGGTATTGCACTAATTGTGTAACGACTCTGTTCCCTTTTAACCATATTGTCTGTGACGATGAATTTGCCCAGAGCATAACTGATGCCTCTGACGGACTCCCGTCTATTGATTCATTGAGGGAGGGACCTAGGCTTGAGATACACACAGAAGTGCAGGAGAATCGACCGTTAACTCATGACTACGACTTGGACCCAGACGACAACTATTATATAACGCGCCCTCTAGTCTCTAAATATAGTACTCCTCTAGACTTGGAACCTGTTATCTCTGCAGGGAGACACTTGATATCACTTATGCATATCAACTGTCGAAGCATCGCTTCAAAGGTTTCATCAATTGCTCAACTCACGCACCAGTTGTCGGTTGATATTCTTGCACTCACCGAAATTTGAATCCACAACTGACTCAATCCAAATTGCAGGATATAAATTCATCCATGAGCCAAGAAGCTTTAGCCGAGGAGGGGGCGTAGGGTTTGCCATAAAAGACCACCTCGGATTCAGCAAAATGGAAATACCCTCAAATTGTCGCTCGCATCGCACCTATGAGGCTCTATTAATTAAATTCCCTTTACCACACGGTTCTTATTTTGTTATTGGCACAGTTTATAGACCTCCGGGTCACAACATGGTTGCTTTTAATGAAGAAATTGGGCAGCTATTATCCACCTTAACATTAAAAGTTAAAGATATATATCTTATGGGAGATTTTAATATAGATTTATTAAAAGCTCAAAATCATGCCCTAACTGCAAATTTTCTAGATATTATGTCTGCTTACCATTTTTTACCCTCCATTACACAACCAACAAGAATTACCCCAACTTCCTCGACCTTAATCGATAATGTTTTCTCTAATACAACCTCAAAAATTATTGACTCGTATATACTTGCATCGGACATATCCGACCATCTTCCAATTTTGGTGCGAATCAATCAAATTCCTATACAGGGAGAGAATACTTCGAATTCGAACACTCGAAACTTTAATGCATCCAACTGTGAACATTTTAAAAATTTATTATCCAAAATTGATTGGTCCGTTGTATTAGAATCCTGCACCAAAAATGACCCTGACGCTTCTTATGACCTCTTCTTTTCATTATTCCAGGAAGCTTATGACACTGCTTTTCCCCTAAAACATAAGCAAACAAAAGCACATAATAAGATTAAAAACCCTTGGATGACACTCGGCTTGCTCAAATCATGTAAAAAAAAATCAAAACTGTATATGAAATATATTAAAAATCCAACTCTTGAAAATAAATCTAAATTCACTACTTATCGAAACAAATTTAAAACGGTCTGCACCAAAGCTGAAAGAAATTATTATGAATCAGAATTTCTTAAATACAGTCAAGACCTTAAAAAAACGTGGCAGACCATAAGAACTTTAGTTAACTCTAAGGATAAGAAAAAAATTATCAGCCACTTATGCTTAAATGGTAATGACATAACAAATGCTGATGTTATATCTGAGAAATTTAACAACTATTTCACCAGTATTGCTCAGGATCTCATTGGGAAAATACCTGCGTCCAATAACACTATCTATACTTATCTTAGTCCACAATTACCAACCTCTTTTGCAATTTACCCCACCTCCCCGGATGAACTAATCTCACTTAGTCATACTATAAAAATCTCTCACAGCGCAGGCTTCGATGAAATCGACCCATCTGTTGTTTTCCTGTATTCGAGCACATTGCCGCTCCATTATCAGCCATCATTAACTGCTTTTTAAGTATATCCACAGGAATAGTTCCCTCAAGCCTGAAAATAGCTAAAGTCACACCAATCCATAAACAAGGCCCAGAAGAGGAACTGACCAACTATAGACCAATCTCTATTCTACCATTTTTTTCCAAAATCCTTGAAAAAATCATGTTTATTCGTCTATTTGACTATGTTAATAAAAAAAAACATCTTACACATATCTCAACATGGTTTTCAGCCCGGTCATTCAACTGTTATGTCACTTTTGAGTATCCAGGATAACATCTCATCTGTTATTGACCGTGGCGAATATGCACTATAGTGTTTTCATCGATATTGCAAAAGCATTTGACACTGTCAATCATGAAATACTCCTTAATAAACTTCAAAATATTGGAATACGTGGTATCGCACAGGATTGGTTCAAAAGCTACCTCGAAGATAGGAAACAACAGGTCCTATGCAATGGCTCCCTATCAAAATTAAAATTAAATAAATTTGGTGTACCACAAGGATCAATTCTTGGACCCCTCCTTTTCTTAATTTTTATTAATGACCTCCCAAACGCTTCACCAATCCTGCGCTTTGTACTTTTCGCCGATGATACGAACATTTTTGCTTCTCACAAATCATACCAAACACTCTTTCAATTAATGAACGAAGAACTAACAAAAGTTATTGACTGGTTCAGAGTCAACAAATTATCATTGAATCTAAAAAAGACAAACTACATTTTATTTTGCTCGCATCGTAAACATATCCCAGAAACAAGGGAAGCACTCATTATGGACAACAACCCTATACCACAAGCAACCTCTGTCAAATTTCTGGGAGTATTTGTGGACCAATTCCTTACATGGAAAGTACATATTGAGAATATCTCTAAAAGAATTGCGAAAAGTGTGGGTGTATTAGCCCGTATTGCCTACTTATTACCAACCCATATTAAACTGAACCTATATTATTCTTTAATTCACCCTTATCTCTCATATTGCAACATAGTCTGGGCTTCAAATTACTCAACTTGCTTGCTTAGATTAACTTCATTGCAAAAGAGGGCTGCTAGAATTATAACAAGAAAATCAGGTCCCATTTCCCCCCTTGCTGCATTACAAAGTCTAAAAATTTTATCAATTGAACAGATTAGAATCCAACAGACCTCTGAATTCATGTTTAAGTATATGCACAATCTTCTTCCTGCAGCATTCAATGACTTCTTCAGTTTGACATCCAAAATAAACCCCTACTATGTCAGGACATCTGCCGATTATAGAGGAGCATTTGCTAGAACAAACATCCGAATGTTCTCAATAAAAAGTGCTGGCCCGAGGACTTGGAATAATATTCCTGTTGCCATAAGAAATCTACCTAATATTTTAATTTTTAAGAGAAAGCTCCGCGAGTACCTAGTATCAACAGTTCCCCAACCTTCCCCATCCACATTTTACTAACAAATTACTGCCTGAATGCGCACTAGGTTTTGATGCTGACACCTGATCTGATATTACTTCGATGTTTAGTTAACTAGTTAAGTCCAAAATGTCTAGTATTACAATGTTATGCCAGTTGCCGTAATTTTTTTATGTATAAGGGTAACCCTGATAGCGGGACCCAGGTCCCTTAAGGGTTTCTCTCCCTTTACTTCCATTGGACACGAATTAATTTATCTGTTTTTCTGTTAAAATTTTACACTGAATGATATTATTTCTGTTATTGCATATTATGATATTATGCGAAGTAATAAAACTTATGGTTATGGTTATGGTTATGGTTATTCTCACCTTGTCACCTTGTGCTGTCAACTCCTGGAGCTCTAGCGATCGTCATGATAAACATTCTCCATTGCTTCCTATTCGAAGTCAGGTCCCTTAGTTCTTCCAAATTCATGCCAGTTACATCGTGAATCTCATCCATCCATTTCTTCCTTGGTCGACTCGTCTTTTTTCCCCTCACCACAAGCCAACATCATTTCCTTTTCTAGCCCATCAGATCGCATAACATGACCAAAGAATCCTAGCTTCGATCTTGTCGCCTTTTGTTTTAATGACTCATCATTCTCGACACCAATCTCCACTCGTATTGATTCGTTCGTCCTTTTCTCTGTCCATGATATTCTCAACATCTTTCTCCATATCCACATTTCACATGCGTTGACCTTTTTCTCCATGTTCTTTGTCATTGTCCACGACTCACAACCATACAGAACCGTTGGAAAGATTAGGGCTCTCACGAGCCTTTTTTGTATCTATGCTCACATGCTTGTCCTTCCATATCTTTTCCAGTCCAATCATTGCAGCTTTCCCAATCGCAATCCTTCGTTTTATTTCTGTATCACATTTTCCTTCTTTTTCAACCAATGATCCCAGGAAAGTGAAGCTTTCTACCACCTCTATTTCTTCTCCGTAAATCTCAAAAGTATCACATTCTGCTGTTGTCATGACTTTTGTCTTCTTTATGTTGAAGTATAAGCCAGCTTTTTCACTTTCTCTCCTTGCCCTTCTTATTAATTCTATCAGCTCATCTTTCTTTTTGCCATTAGTGTTGTATCATCCGCATATATAAGATTAGGCCTATTCAATGTCCTTCCCGCAATTTTTACTCCCTCTTTTGCCCACGATTCTAGGGGCTCCAAATTAAAAAGACAAAAAGATGCGACGCCGTGCGAGGCAAGTTATAATGCTCTTGAGACGGCACTGATGGATGCCACCGTCCCACGCAGTGTGGGAATTGTAGAAAAAAGACTGGGAAGTTGAACATTTTATCCGTATTTTGCAAATTGATGTCAACGAAATTTGAAAGCAGCTGATTTCAACGCTAGAAGTTTTGCAAGTCAGACTCGAATCTAAATCAATTTCTTTGTTGAGAAAATTCAAAAATGCATGCGTATTACATGATGCACCATGTAAATTTCTTCTTTTTGTCAAAGACTTAGTGTCAAATAATGCTAAATCCCACTAGCACAACTGAGGGGATTGGAAACGATCCGCTGGGGTGTGCAATGAAGACTTAACTGGGAGGGGGTCCTAAGAAAGACTAAGGGGTTGAACCCCAGTGACAATTCCCATCCTGGTCCCACGCCATTTAAGGTCCCGTCTACGGACAAAAAGTGGTAGTAGGCCTACGTGACAGTCATCACACAGCCTACCACTCTTTGGCCCTGTGCTGAAATATATTTGCGACATGAAAGCGTTATTTTCGTGTGAAGCAAGTTCAGGCAAAGATAATTAACGGCGGTGCACATGTATTCTTGCGTAGGACTACAGGCCTTCGAACGTAACTGTTGCAATGCTGATATAATTATGCTGATAAATTATATGCCTGATTGACCCCTTTGGATCTTGACCTGGAACCGAGTTCACCACCACCCCTCCTCTAATCGATTATGATTTGACTGAGCGCATGTAAATAAGCTGGTTCTCCCGATTTCGCTTTTTGGACGCTGTAGAAATCTCGAGATCAATGTTACGATTAGATACAAGTGAGCTATTGTATAATTTTTATGTGTATTCCAATCTTATTGCTACAAAGGCCGTTGATTCTTACTATATAACATACAATGAGACATAAGATTCTTGTGTAATATATTATGATAAAACAGCAACAGAAACAGTATCATGTATCCTTTGAAAGTAACAAAGTAGGCATTTAAATAAACAGGTAAAAATATGTGAACTAAATTATTACAGATTTAATAACAAAATAAGAACTATTTACATTATTTAATTATTACATTACATTACATTATTAAGGAATTACATTATTAAAAATATCCACCTGAAATGGTTGACCTTCACTGTACAGGTTGATCAGTCTACACACCCATTTCAAAAGAAACTAATGCTTCATCATTATGAGCAACAAAAGACCTTCGAATTGAGATTGCGCGCGGACGCAATTGAGAACCGTCTGTCGTTGCCGTAGGTCAACCGCACGGAGTGTGGAAGGGATGTCAATATAGTTAAGAATTTAGCCTACAGATTGTATTTCTAGATATTATTTACACTATGTACGTATAATATTTACATAATTTTTCCAATAGTTGTAGTTAAGAGTATATTAAATGCTTCGAGATAAGTATCTAGAATAGACAAGATATTTTGACAGTATTTTCCACTTTTTTCTCTGCACGTGTGTTAAGTAATAAGTGGTCTATACCGCGAGAGGCGCTTTATAAATGCCCATATACAATACCATTCGTTTAAGCTGTTTATGGGGGGGGGGGGTCCGTAGAGTAATGGATAACACACTGGCGTGAAGAGCTGAAGGTACCAAGATCGAACTCAGTAGACCCCGTAAGGTTTATTCAACCTTCCACTCGCTAGGTGACAGTGGTTAAATGAATGTAGGCCATGATTGACGCCGTGTGGCTGCCGCTTAAACAGTTATATTCGGCTCCTGTAAAACTGTTATCATGTGCTTCTACTGTATGCATGTATGTAATTTAAGGTGCCCTGCGTGGCTGCCGTTTCTACTATATGTATGTTCACTGTACAGCGCAGTGCGTTTGCAGGCGTTTAATTAAGGAACAGATTATTATTATTATTATTATTATTATTATTATTATTATTATTATTATTATTATTATTATTATTATTATTATTATTATTATTATTATTATTATTATTATTATTATTATTATTATTATTATTATTATTATTATTATTATTATTATTATTATTATTATTATTATTATTATTATTATTATTATTATTATCTTTGCTGTCGATTGAATCTGTTTGTACAGAGTCGATTAACATGCATGCTTTTGTGGACGAGTTTGACTTTAGGCATGACAATCTTAACCTTGCATTTCTTTAGGTGTATGTATTGTTTATAGTTTACAAGGTTTACTTTAAGAAACTGATTCTGTTTCCGATTGCGTTATAACTTGAGGTTGTTGATGCGAAGAATTATTCATGTATCTCCAATACAGATATTGTATCTGACAATGTATAAAGCGCCTCTCACAGTGTTCGCTAATCAGAGTCATATCATGTCAGTGAGATTCGGTGTGAAGTCTTGTTGAGCTCTCCCACTTTCGGCGAAGTCAGCACCCAATTAACTCCACCCTTCCGTGTCCCTTCCTGTTGGGAAAACCGAAAGCCGCCACTGTGGAGTCATATACGAAACAGCAAACTTATCAGGAGCAGTGCGAGGACGAATAATAGTTTTTTTTAGCAGATTACCCCAACAATAATTTTAATTTAAATGAGTAGCCTATGCATGTGTGCTTGTGCAAGACAGCTAGCGCGTGTGTGTATGCGTGTGTGCTTTGTTTGTGTATGTGTGTGTGCGTGCGTGTGTGCGTGCGTGCGTGCGTGCGTGCGTGCGTGCGTGTGCGCGCGCGCGCGCGCGCGCGTGTGTGTGTGTGTGTGTGTGTGTGCGAATGTGCGTACGAATGTGTATGTGCGTGCGTGTTTTTGAAATAGCATTTATACAGGTCCATGCAAAGAAACAATCCGCGCTAAACAAGGGATTTCCGTTTTGATGAAACGACGCCAGAGAAAGTGGGTCATAACTAGGTCGTGTCAAAAATCACTATAGTTAACGGGTTCCATGATGGCGGGCCAACGATGGCAACGCTTCTGCAGCGCTAAAATGCGGGCCTCAGTTCGCATTAGGCCTATCACTGACTGGTGAAGTCAATAGAAAAGCCGGTTGTTAATATACGTTTATAAGAAGACGTTAAGGGCGTTACGCTCCATAAGGAGCCGATAAACAACACCAGTACCGTTCGCGATTGCCTGCAGTAGCAGTCTTTAGCTGTTTCAGGAGTTGCTTTCGTGTCTGGTAAAGCAATCTGGTCGAAGTATCGTGGGTCTTATCTGTCTTGTCGGTGGGCCACGCGTGTGTTTACGTTAACGTTGTTTAGGAAGCGAGCAGAGGCTTTCTTAGGTCCACAGATGCCCACAAAGAAGTCTCGCTAAATGTGTTTATCTGCTTTCTAATTGATAGTCGATACATCTGGGCCGAGATACGCATTTCGGCACATGTTATTTTGGAGCGAAGAACATTCGGCTAGTTTATTCGAGATAGTCTGTGGGGCATGGTGGCCGATTGGTTAGAGCGTGGCCTGTAACTCGTAGAGTATGGGTTCGAGCCTCGCCCGAATCAGTTACTGTGTAGGGATCTTGAGCAAGTCCTTCACTCACAATTAATTGCTCTGCGCCATCGATATTCTGTCGTATGGTCGTGTGTGCAGTTCTGAACGTTGGGAGGAGGGCAATATCAAATAAGTTGTTTTGTATTGTATTGTATAGTCTGGTGGTAAGCGTGGTGGACTGTCAAGCAAGAGGTCGGAGGTTCAAATCCCCGCCAGAGTAGAAATTTGGTTTGAGATTTCTGCTCCACCTGCGCCTCATAGATAACTCAGCTATTAGACTGTATGTAGGGCCTATGTACACTGTGGGAATTCTTAAGATTAGTTAGCTTAGAAAATTAAAGTCGATAACTCTTCATACCGATGGTTGCCTTTCGGGGTATAACTTTAAGAACTACGCATGTCTACTCTTCCGCTTCTTCTTCTTCTTCTTCTTCTTCTTCTTCATTCGGCCTAAAATATTTAAAGATATCTTTGTGGAGTTCTTTTACTGAACGTTTGTTTGTAGGTTAATTCTGAACTCAGAGTTCTCCAAAACTACTGCTAAAAAATGTATCGACAATGTTTACGTTGGCCTTAGCAGTTAATGTTCCTGACATTGTATTTAAGGCACTGTTTATTTAGTACATCTGGGGCCCGTGCAATCGTCATTACTGCTCTGTTGAAACAGTGAAAACAGTGTCATAGGCCGATTAAGTACTATACATGCAGGACCCATGTCCGGCATTTACTTGTCTTTGGACTTAACCCTGTCAGCATTTCCATGGGCATTATGTGGGACCCATATGTTCTCTATGCGGGTCCCAAATGGGAATATGGGTCCTACATAGATAGACTCCATGTGGGTATACGCTGACAGCGGAATTAAGTGCCGCTTAGCGCGTGTTGCACTTTTTCAACGCCTTGCACTCGCACTTCTGGATGCGCATCATCTTTTCCCTGATGATCTTTCCATCTGGACAGGAGAACTGGACGTCAATCGTTGTCGTTCGACCTGGACCGCAGCATTTGTTTTTCTTGCACGTCGAGCAGTATTTCGGTTGGTAGGGCTCGACACTCAGGCATTCGTTCTTGTCTATATAGGCCAGCTTCTTCGGTGTCTCCTCTCGCCAAGTCGTCTTGCAAACGCCCGGCTGTCATGCGTAGAGCAAAAGAAAAACAGAAACGGATAGTGGACGTAGTAATTCATCTATAATTGAGTCTACATGTGTGTTTACATTAACTGATGAAGCGGCGTTAGTGGCTGATCTTTTGAGCCTACGAAGGGGACAACGAAGAGGGGATATTGGCAGATGTATACATATGAGAGCGTGAGAGCGTAAGACTGTGAACGGAGTGGATGTCTTTAAGTAACTTAGACCGCATTAGTAAATATATAGTTCAAATAATAATGGAAGCAGTAAGTGTTGTTAAGTTGCTGACATTTTAGATGAGGTGCTACAGAAGGAGTTTACGCATAAGATAGCAGCAGATAGTATCAAATAGGCTAAAGAAGTGCATGGAAGAGTGCAGTTCAGAAACACCGTAACACAGCTAATGGAAAGGTAGCTTAATTTTTTCGGACACATCTGTAAGATGGAAAATATCAGACTTTTTAAACAGGCCTATTGGGAATGATCGACGGCGCGGGGATTAGAAGTGGTACACCAAACAGAGAATGGTTTGATGATGTCAGAGATTGTTGCAAACTGGATGTGCAAAGACTGCATCTGGTGGATTCGGAGGATCAACATTATAATTATTAAGTAAATCGCAGCATGCTGAATTCATTAGTCTATCTGTTAATAATTAGCTAACAAAGCGTTTTGTTAATTTTGTTAATTTCCAAGCATGCCATGCGAACAATCGCAACATGAAAGCATATGTCTTCTTCCCCAACTCATGCCTATTACATCGAAGGTTCAAAGAATAGATCCAGGTCTAACTTCTGGATCATCAATCTACGAAACCACCTAGACATAACTCACATTTCAAATGTCGAAAAGTTAAAAGTTAGGCATATACAGCCTTCAAAATCTTCCCCAAAATTCATCATTAGTTAAATATTCTTTGTTCTGCGTTGGACCATATACCACAAGCTGACATTTCAGTTATGTCTACATAGAATAAATTTGAAAGACTCACCTGCTGCTCGTTTTGCGACGGTTTATGTTTTAAACTCGGCCATCGTTAACCTCTCTTCCAATCAAACCAGGATTTAGATGGAGTAAATCCTGCTGAATATCTATGGAACAATATTACTGCATTTCATCGGACGCTTGGTTTCTTGATTGGTAATCGGAAGCAGTGGCGGCGATCTTGTTTGACAGGTGGGGGGGGACATTCTTGAACTGATCATGGCGTGTCCCCCCACTCTTAAAGGTGGGGGTCTTGTCCCCCTCGACCCCCCCGGGATCAAATCAAAATCATTTTATTGCAACCCAAAACAAAAAACATAGCAATGATACGATACATCGAGTAACATCGAAAGAAAAATATAAACCAGGGCAGCAAAGGGAAACCCAGAAGGGATGTGTATCCCGCTAGATTAGGGCACCCAAACCTTTTTATTTAACCTAAAAAAAGTACTGGCCTGCATTAGACATATCCAAAGAGTACAGCTGGATGACAATAACTCATTTCTGATAAATTAACCTACATCAGATGTAGGCTATCCTAATTAGTTAAAGAAACACAAAACTTAACTAAGAACACAAAAATCTTAATTAACATCTTAACTAAACACGGCAAAAAAAACTTCCTTAATCATTTATGAATCTTATAATGGAGAGAGAAGGTGCGTACGTAATTTCTTTTTAAATATAAATAAATTGTTTGACATACGTATATCAGTAGGAATTGAGTTCCATATATGAGTTCCCTTAGACTTGATTGTATGAAGACGAGCATTAGAATGTATCTTAACAGAACGATAAGCAGAGGCATTTCTAGTATAATGGGAGTGAATGTCATAAGCATGAGGCAAGAAATCCTTAAAGCTAGGTGGTAGAAGTCCATGTTCTAGTCGGAAAAAGAATTCCCCAACTTGGAGATCCTTAATTTGATCCACTCTCAGTATTTTAAATTCTCCGAACAATAGGGCAGTATGGTCCCATTTTCGAGCACCTGCAATTAATCGTACAGCCCTTTTTTGCAGATTTATCAGTCCTTTTAGCCTGGAGGGATAAGTTATTGCCCAAATCATATTGCAGTAATTGAGGTACGGAAAGATAAGTGCATAGTATAGACTTAATCTAACAGATTGAGGTAACAGGCGAGCAATACGGCTCAGAATTCCAACATTCTTAGCAATTTTACTAGAAATTTCATTAATATGTGATTTCCATGTTAAATGTTGATCGATATGTACGCCAAGAAACTTAGTTGACTCAACCTGTCTAAGAGGAGCATCTTTTATAGTTATATCTAAATTCTCATTAGGTGTTGATTTTCTAAAGGATTTAAATAAAATGTAATTAGTTTTATCAAGATTCAAAGAAAGTTTATTCGCAGAGAACCAAGTATTTATATTTTCTAGTTCCATATTGACTAACCTAACCAATTCCCTCCAAGAGGAGTGAGAATAAAAGACATTTGTGTCATCTGCAAACAGTATAAAGTAAGAGGCTGGAGAAGTTTTAGCCAGATCATTAATATAGAGAAGAAATAATAGGGGTCCAAGATTGGACCCCTGTGGGACACCGTATTTAATCCAGTTTAGCCCTGACCACACCCCATTACAGAAAACCATCTGAGCGCGTTTATCTAGGTAACTGGCAAACCAATTTAACTGAGTGCCTCTAATTCCATAATATTCTAATTTGCTTAATAGGATTTTATGATCAACCGTGTCAAACGCCTTTGCTAGGTCGAAAAACACCCCCACCGAGTATTCGTTATTATCTATAGCCTTGGTGATCATGTCATGCATATTCATTAATGCCATATAAGTGGAATGTCCCTGTTGGAATCCATATTGTAATTGGTAGATAATATCAAATTTTTTTACATAGTATGATAACCTGTTATGCATAAGCTTTTCATAGAATTTGGAGAAATAAGGTAAAACAGAAATAGGCCTATAGTTAGAGACATTATCCTTATCACCTTTCTTTAGTATAGGTACTATCTTAGCAACTTTTATGGCGTCAGGAACAATTCCAGTGCTTAAAGAACAATTTATAATTTCAGCCAGAGGCATAACAATTCTATCTAGATGAGGCTCAGCAAGGGAAGGGTCTATATCATCAACCCCTTTACTGCGGGTTTTTTTGAAGTTCCGACCTATTTCCAGAATTTCCTCGGGAGTGGTAAGGAGAACACCCATTGAATTCTGTTGGGGAACCTGAAGATAACTACTGAAGTGAACGGGAGAAGATGGCAGTTTCTCAGCAAGCGTTTGAGCAATATTAGTGAAAAAATTATTAAACTCATTGGCTATTATCTGAGGATCATTAACATTAACCCCATTTATTTTTAACACCTCAGTGTGTTCATCCTCATTACTTAGTTGCATTACGGAGCGAATGAGTTTCCATGTCTGTTTGAGATCACCGTTAATTTTAGAGAATTCAGCTTCATAATAGTTTTTTTCAGCCATGAGTCTAATTGTCTTAAATTTATTTCTATACTTAGTAAATCTCATTTTATTAACCTCATTTGGTGATTTTATAAATTTTAAGTAGAGAGAGTTTTTCATCTTACATGATTTGAGGAGGCCAGGCGACATCCATGGTTGTTTATAAGTAAATTTCCTAGATTTATTACGTTTAATTATTGAGGGGAATGCATTATCATACGCTGTTTTATAAATTTCCAAAAACTTATCATAAGCCCCATTAGCGTCTCCATCCTTACTAACTTTCATAACAGGACCCCAGTCTGTATTGGCAAGGAGTGAATCAAATTTAACTATATTTTCCTCATTAATTTGTCGTGTAGACATAGCGTTAAGAAAATTTGTTTTATGATTTTTTCTCAATGCAAATGATGCAAAGACTGGAAGATGATCGGATAAATCTGAGACAATTACAGCTGCTCTAGTTAGTTTCGACCAAGCAGTGGAAAATATATTATCAATAAGTGTGGAACTATGAGGAGTGATACGCGTAGGCCTCGTAATGGAGGGGAAAAATTGATGAGAGGTCAGGCAATTATGGAATTGGTTAGTTTCTTTGTGATCATTCGTTTTCAGAAGATCAATATTGAAATCCCCAGTTATTATAGTCTCATGTCCTTTCTTAACAGATCTACATAACAGGTCCTCAAATTCCCTGTTAAAGTCAGGTAAGTTCAATCCAGGAGCCCTGTAGACTACCCCCACCGAATAAGAAGTATCAGCGAGATGGATCCTAACAAACAACTGCTCGAAGGTTGTATACTCTCCTTGTTCTTTTTGCAGCACATGATTAATATTTTTTTTAATAAACATTCCCACACCACCACCCCGAGTCTTCCCTCTTGATTTATGAATAAAATTATAACCTGGTATATGAATGGACTCCTCCTCCTCTGGCAGCAGCCAAGTCTCAGTAAGGGTAAGTACATTAACAGGTAAGTAATTAAGAATATTACATATTTCATCTAATTTATATAACATACTTCTACAATTGATGTGAAGGATTGAGAAGTTAGTCTCAACAAATTCAGTATTATCTTGCCATGATTGTAAGGTAGTGTATGGACTATCCCATTTGGTATTTAAAAAATAATTTTGGTCAGGATCCGTCTCGCTCTTGTTAATCAATCTACGATTCTCGTCTACCTCAGGAAACACTTGAAGTTCAAGATTATTCTCAAGTAGCCCCAACAGTGTAAGTTCACAGACATTCTGTGGAATGTTGCCTATGTTTGCACTATCTACTTCCACGTCCAGCAAAGAATCATTAGTACAGTCAATACAAAGCCAGGAGTCACTATTCACACTTATATCAAATGTTTGGCTATAACATTGCAAGTGGTACACACCTTTACAAATTGTACATTCAACATACTCAATAGGTTCTTTATTGTACATTCAACATACTCAATAGGTTCTTTAGGATCGCCGCCCATGATCGGAAGGCACAGAGAAGCTGAGCATTATCGAGACCGTTTAGGATAGATTCCGTACAGTGGAATACCATGCCACCAGTCCTGCATGCAGAATTTTACTCCTCCACCCACAAACATGTCGAATGGCCCAAGTGAGGCTCACTGTCTTAAAGCTGAATCGCTAAAGAAACTGTTTTTTTATCGTTAAACAATAACAAATTCAAACAGGTCTAGTGTCCCACCAGTCACTGGTGGGACACTAGAGTGGTTCTAAATCCAGTAGTGAGTGGTTCTCTTCTGGTGAGTGGCTCTAAATCCAGTACCAAGTTCTTAAATCGATTTCTTTTCGATCAGATGAAAGAGGCGAAATTAAATATGCGCCTTCCCGAAGGTGGCTTATTTCAGAGATTTAAATCTCGGGATTGCAAGGTCCGTACACTGGGACCTTTAAATTTTATGGCGTGGCACCCTTTCAAACGGGCAGCGGTGGTGATTGTGAAGGATCTCACCCGATCAATACATTGAAAATGAACAGGGTTGAGGGTCGAGGCCATGCGGTCGCTAGACAAAACCGTGTGCATTTACATTTACGGGGCACTGTGACAATCTATATACACGGAGGTGCTCCCCTCTATTAGTGATTTACAATTGACTTTGAATTACTTGCTTCTCCTTGTTAACCGGAAACCTTGGGAACTGGACTCGGACTTCCTTTTGACTATACCGTTCGGAAAACCCATCTGACTTGACGGAGCGTTCGTGAATAAGCTGGTGCCCTGCTTTTGGCTTTCGAGTGGCATTTAGAAGTTTGAAGTTTACGATTACAATTAGTGTACAACAAACCAATCAATCAATGACTGCAAATAGTAGAACTAATGCACTTGAATTGTTTTCTGCTGTACGTGAAAGTGTCGCATGATAAACGCAATGTTACATATGTGATGTGCCACTTTAATGTTATGACGTGTGACGTAGTGTTATGCTACATATGTGACGTGACGTTTGATGTTATCACATGTGACGTAGTGTTATCTTACATAATATGTGATGTAACACTTTATGTTATGACGTTTGACGTATAGTATTATGTTACCAATGTGACGTGACGCTTTATGTTATGACATGTGACGTAGTGCTATGTTACGTACATATGTGATGTGACGCTTTATTTTATGACGTGTGACGTAGTGTTATGTTACATATGTGATGTAACGCTTTATTTTATGACGTGTGACGTAGTGTTATGTTACATATGTGATGTGCCACTTTCTGTTATGACGTGTGACGTAGTGTTATGTTACATATGTGACGTGACGCTTTATGTTATGACATGTGACGTAGTGCTATGTTACGTACATATGTGATGTGACGCTTTATTTTATGACGTGTGACGTAGTGTTATGTTACATATGTGATGTGACGCTTTATGTTATGACATGTGACGTAGTGCTATGTTACGTACAGGTATGTGATGTGACGCTTTATTTTATGACGTGTGACGTAGTGTTATGTTACATATGTGATGTGACGCTTTATGTTATGACACGTGACGTAGTGTTATGTTGTGTGTGTCTGTGTCTAAGAATTTGTATGCTGTGCTACGTTTTGTTAAGTTGTGTTATGCACATTAATTCGTTCATCTGTGGACCACGGTGGCCGATTGGTTAGAGCAATCAGCTTGTAACGAGCAGAGCAGGGGTTCGAGTTTCACCCGAGATGGCCACTGTGCATGGACTATGAGCAAGTTGTTCTTCACTCACAGTTGTCGCGCCTCAGATTTACTTACCTTGCTTGCGAAATAAATGCGGTGTATTACCCATGATGATGATGATGATGATGATGATGACGACGACGACGACGACGATTACGACAACAACATTAATAAAATAACAATATAAGTAATAATAGTCTGATTTTGTTGTTCATGGGTGTTTATTTATTACTCGGGTAAAATAATAATAATAATTACAATAATAATAGTAGTAGTAATAATAATAGTAATAATAATAGTAATAATAGTAATAATAATAATAATAGTAATAATAATAATAATAATAATAATAATAATAATAATAATAATAATAATAATACCAATAGTAATACTGCGTGTATATTATTGTGTCTGTATAGACAGTGCAAAGCGAAAGACACGAGTAGGCCTATATACCATCACGTAAAGAAGAAACTTGTTGCAACTAAGCCTACTTGTTGCCAATTGCTTCGATTCGCACCTCTTCCGTGGAGGCCTATAAGAAGAAGAGCAGTCCCTTAAGCTATCCCGAGGCAGCCATGAGTACGAAGTGTTAGCGACTTCATTTTCTTAGCCTCAGCATATAAGGGCGGGGCCAGTCCTCTCCCTCTCCCTTTCTTCTTCCCACTGACAGTGTATACGGGTGCAGGTGGAGCAGAACTCTCAAACCAAATCTCTGCCCTGTCAGGGATTTGAACCCCCGACCTCTCGATTGACAGTCCAGCACGCTAACCACTACCCCATGGAGCACCCCGTATACGACCCCATAAAAGCCGAAACAGAGAATCTGGCAACGAGAGAGATAGAAGAAGCATATCAAGCCCATTTCCCCTACGCACACCGATGTTGCTCAACTCCCCCGTTCGTCGTAAAGAGGATTAACGAGAAGCAGCGGAGAGACTATTAGTCTTGTGAGATTAATGTAGACCAGTGAGGCAGGCATGCGACATCGCAGCTTCTTTATTAAGACATGCACAAGTGGTTATTTCTATCATGCACCGCTAATCAAGCAAAACCGACATCGTTTCATATCAAAGCAATTACTTCACGCCCATGCACGGAATGCTGTATGAAATATGAATATGATTATTATATCGGGATAAATAGCTTTGTATTGAGCGAGTGATATACGCGCGTTAATAATGGTCTCACTAGCAAAGATTTATTAAAATACTGTAGTTCTTTCAAGGCACATCGATAATTGTCAAATCATTTACCCATACCTATCTGGGATTTGCTGAACATATTCTTAGTTGACACCATGTCTCTGTCTATCTCTGTGTCTGTCTCTGTGTCTGTCTCTGTGTCTGTCTGTATGTATGCATGCATGTATCATGTATGTATGTATGTATGTATGTATGTATGTATGTATGTATGTATGTATGTATGTATGTATGTATGTATGTATGCATGTATGTATGTATGTATGCATGCATGTATGTATGTATGTATGTATGTATGTATGTATGTATGTATGTATGTATGTATGTATGTATGTATGTATGTATGCATGTACATGTATGTATGTACGTATGTATGTATGCATATATTTATGTATGTAATGTATGGATATGTGTATGTATGTATGTATGTATGTATGTATGTATTTATGTATGTATGTATTTATGTATGTATGTATGTATGTATGTATGTATGTATGTATGTATGTATGTATGTATGTATGTATGTATGTATGTATGTATGTATGTATGTATGTATGTATGTATGTATGTATGTATGTATGTATGTATGTATGTATGTATGTATGTATGTATGTATGTATGTATGTATGTATGTATGTATGTATGTATGTATGTATGTATATCATTATATGGATACATTGAAACATGTGTACGTGTAAGACGGTCATCATTTTGTATGCATGTGTAATGCGCTGAGTTGGTCGCTTATGCAGAAACAGCCGCGTGGTGTTTTTGGGTCGCCACGTGACATGAAAGACGTCTCGTTCTGAAGTCGGGCCTTGTCAACTGATGTCATTTGATGTCATCTTATGTCATTTGATGTCATCTGGTGTCATCTGATGTCAATGTGGTCCATTTTCTAATCAGTCTGTAACTGTTCTTTGTATCGCTCCAAACGTCATCGCTCTTCCTAAAACCCGTTTTCCATTTCTCGCTCTCCTCCACCCTTCCCTGCATGCCCTGCATCCTACACTTCCTGTTCTCCCGTTTGCCTACCACGTAAGCTGCCTTTCCACTTCTTTAAAATTTCTCGTACTATCTAGATAAGTTTATATATCCTATCTTCTTCGTATTCACTCCTCGTATCTAAACGAGGAATGTTCTCTAGCCAGATGTCCTCTTCGTATCTCGTCATCCTCCGCTAAAAGCATTCCCTTCATTCTTAGGTCTCCCTCTGTAACGAATGTCTTTGAGCTTCCGAAACGAGCTATACTTATCCCAGCGATCGATCCATTCTTCAGCGACAGTCGGAACAGATGCGCACATGATCGTCGTTTACCAGACTAATACCCTTATGGGGTCATTCACTTGTAGCAGTTGTACTCTTCCAGACATTCACTGCACGAACTCCAGGACATGAATAACAGCCACGGCACAATGCCACTCCTATGCCGCCCGAAGTCCGCGTAGACTAAACCCAGACCGTTGGAGCCTGAGGCTACGGTTTGTAGAGTCCGGTTGGAGCCAGATGCCTGATCGCCGTTCAGGTCACGTTCATCCCGAGCTCCTCCACGTACTTCCGCTTTCCGTTGCGTCGACGAAAACCGGAAGTCCAGCGGATGTGTCGTTCCGACGTCCGTCCTCTGTCCAGCCTCCGTATCCGCATCGACCTGCGGAGCCATCACTCATCCATCGAGTGTCGTGTGATGTCGAGTCGCTCTAACTGTGCTTGTCTCCAACTGCCAATCGATCACAGCAATACGCATGACGCCCTAACGACTTCCCGTCTTGTCTTCATCCTCCTCCTCTTCCTCGTCCTCCTCCTCATCGTCCTCCTCCCTTCAGCTCTTGCACGTCGATTCCTGGCACTTGCAGTTCTTAATCCACATGAAGTGTTCAACGACCTTCTTCCCGCCCGAACACTCCAGTTCGATGTCCATCGTTTTCGTTCGCTCCGGCGCGCAGCATCTCAGCTTCTTGCACGTGCTGCAGTACTTGGGCTTGTACTCCTTGACGCTCTTGCAGCCGTCGTAGTTGATGTGTATCGGAGCGTGTCGCCAGGTGTTCTTGCAGTCCTTGCCCTGCTACAAGAACGAAACAATGCGCAGAGGACAAATGAGGACAGATGACGATCGAGTGTTTAGTGTCTGGCGTTGATATATGCGACATAAACAGCTTACGAGGAACCGTGACAAGCGATTTATTCGCGGAGAATCGAGTTTGACAAGAATTTAACCAAACAGTTGACTTCAATTATAGCGCGGTTGTCCAGGGCCGCATTAAGACTACTGCGGGCCCGGGTGCTGTGACTGGCAAATTTCATCACGGAAATATTTGATGACTTTTTTGGGAATTCTTCTTACACAAACTTTGATGACCTTTTTTGGGAATTTTTGATGACCTTTTGTGGGATTTTGATCTTACATTAAATTTGTTTATGTACTTCCGAAAATGCGGGCCCCAAAATCTGCGGGCCCGGGTGCTGCAGCACCCTTAGCACCCCCCCCTTAATGCGGGCTACTGTTGTCATTCTGCACAAAAACATCATTCGCTTCAGGTAAACTGTAGGCAAAATAGTAATCTGTGCATGGAGAGGCCATCGGTCGAAAGCCGATAGATTTTAGAAACCCAAGTCAAGTTACGGTCGGTATGGAAGTTTCAACAGACAAGTTGTAAGTTAACACCTGAATGAATTAGATGAGCCACACAAGCTGAGAGAACGCATAAAAGCTGGGCAGTGAATTTTACAGCTTAGGACCAGCCGCCGAGAATGGACTGGGTTGAATCAATCAAAAGGATCGAGTATTAAAACTCAGTTGCTGAGAAAAAAGGCGAAAGGCACTTCGAATGTATCGCGAGTAATTAGCAGACAATGCAAGGGAATAAAGCCTAGGATACAGAAATCAGGTTTGATGACGCATCTACGAAATGACTGAGATATCTTTTGTACTTCAGGACTCACGTCTTGCTTAAAACGGATAAAAGAAAGTAAGAATTTATAACTCATTAATTTAAGGACCACGCATCAATTGAAGCACGCGCAGTACTTAGATCCAATTCATTTTCCGAGGCTCTACGAGACCAAACGCCGCAGCTCACGCAATGGAGACAAACGCAGAAATACCCGCCTGAGTTGAACAGCATATTACAGTCAACTCTCGGGGTGATTACGTTTCACATAAAAGAAGCCTGGAGGGTCACCGGTATTGTGGGCATACGTCAATCCTAGTTACTCTCCCAAAGGCTAAAATTCTTTTGTTTGGGTACCATTAAAAAGCAGACAAAACGGAGAGGTTATTTCGGCCAGTCAGTGTGTTGACAACGGTGATGGCAACCAGTCGGAATGGACAGATGTCCTTAACCTGATAAGCGGTCAGCGAATTCATTTAGCATCGCTTTGGGCGAAGCTCCTAATCGAATCGTTCTGCGACTCCTGTTCGCCGTTTGGGCGATGGTCATCGCAACGTATAGGACGAGCCGCGTCTCAAGAAGCCGTTCGAGTGAATTTGAATTATTCGGAATTTAATTATACGCTGTGAAGGAACTGGCCACGAATAACAAGTTAACTATGGCTGCTTTAGTCGCTATCCGGAGTGCAATTATAGGGTTGCTAATTTAATAGAGTTTCAGATACGCGGTCACTGGAGTAGAACTGCGGTTGCTGTGTTACTTTGTCGTAATCAAATTCCACTGTAATAACTTGGGCCTTCGAGTCAGATATAGACGCCACAGATGAGAATGATTTTGCTATCTTAACCGCGAATATATATCGAGAAAGATATTGTAAAACAGACCACGTTGCTATCATGGCTATTACTCATTTGCCCATAATGAGTAACCGTGTGTTAAACCGTGTGTTTAATTAAGATCTTGACTGTACTACTGTCATGTTTCAATGTAATCATGCTGCGTCTGTCAGTTTGAAATAATAAGGAATAGACTCTATTATTATTATTAATTACCAATGACCATAGTTTTAATTGTGTATACCATTGTACAGAGCATTAATCAGTAACGTACAAAACAGCAGACATCGCACAGCACAAACAAAAGGAGAACCCAAAAGGGACCAAGGTACCGCTACTTAAGACCCTGTGCATGAAAATTGTTAACAGTGGTGTTGAAAATTATGCAATTTTCCTCTCTTTATAGTTGGCCAGTGGAATGACCGAAGAAATTGCGTTGGACAAATTCAGACTGGCTGTCAGTTATCGAGTCCTAGCATTGGGGAAATGAGTTGTATAAGATGCAGTCTCCTCCAAATCCCGGTGTTTGGGTTTAACCGTTAAATTATGCCTCTTGGATAAGTATTATGCGATTACAACTTCCCGTGTCCAAGATTCTCGCATATTGAAACCTTTCCACGCCAACTATCCAGAAGATATAGCCTATACGCCGTTTTAGGGCAACTCACTGAATAACAACATTTCGCATAACAGAAGCCGGAAGCCAGAAAACCGCCTACGCTAATCTAGTTAATAACTCAGAGATTTAGAGTCTCTTAGAGTCTTAAATCCGACCGTTTATTTGGGTAGTGAACGGCCGGAACTTTAACGAATGGCGGGACTTTAAAATACAGGGAAATCATAAAATTGGTCCATGCTTCTGAGCTATTATAGGAACATTAATTTCACAGCCACTAACGTAAACTTGTCCAAAATATTGGGGGAAGGGGGGATTTGGTTATTTATTCTACACTTGTTGCATTGAATGTACAGTCGATCTCAATTATTGGGGGGGGGGGCACGTGCCCCGGCTCCCCCTCCAGAGTCTACGCCTATCTTTACAGCGCCTGTTTAATTAAGAGCGTCGTACTGCCGACTAAAAAATAGCCTGCCATATACGGTAATATAATGTCTGCGTAAGTGTGTACAGATGGGACATATCGTGACTGCGCCTGCGGGAATTGCATTCTTGAATAATTGAACATCGGCCAACAGGTGTCGTCTTTAACTCAGTCAACTCATGCAAGTCATATGCCACTCACGTCACGGTTCGTCTGACTCATGATGTAAGCATCGCACGAAGGCTAACTTCTCGTGTGACGTATTCATCACGAACGTCACTTCAACAGGTCAACTCTTAACATCAACGTCAACAATAGATTAACTAATGGTATCATTATCGCACGCAGGTTAGCTCATGCCAACTCATGCCGTTAGTAGGTTAACTGATGAAATGGCAAGGGGTTAATTCATGCGCTGTTAGTTCTTACCGAAACAGGTAAAAGAAGCAGATACGCTAATTGGTCATGCAGTGAATAGCTGGGCAAAGCGTAAACATGAACAGTTCAACATACAATTTAGCAATCGTTTAAGCTACTCTTAGGCTACTCTTAAGCCACTCTTGCGTCCAGCTTGCTGTCCATACATTATATAGTGTGATTTTTTCATTTATTAATTCAGGTATCTCCGTTGCATCCTCCCACGTATTGGCTAAATCGTTCTCTTGTATCGGGTCCGTCCTGGAACAATTTCTCATTCCGTGATCTAACGCGCAGTTCAAGGTTGATATTCAACAACTTCTGCCTCAACGCTGCACAGCCAGACGCATAGTCAGCGCTCTTCAAGTGAGACTCTTGTCGCTTCAAAGGCAGGCCCTTTGAGTGGGACTCTTGTCGCTTCAAAGGCAGGCCCTTTGAGTGGGACTCTTGTTGCTTCAAAGGATGCTAAACGTTCTGTTAGCTAACATCATGCTTTACATTGGAATTATTAACAGATGAGCGTTGTGAGAAATCTTACCTTCGCCTGCCTTGCTTGTCTCGCAGGTATAGCTCCTCTGTCTCAAATCAGCGCCGTTGAGGTACGGTATTTAAAAAGCGCCACATAACTGCAGAGATGGATGGACTGATGAATGGATGAATTGATGGATGGATTAACGGACGGATGGACGGATTGACACATGGATAGGTGAATGAACAGGTGGATGGACGGACGGAATGATGGACCAACCAGTGGATGGACGACTGGATTGGTGGATGGACGGATGGATTGGTGGATGAACAGATGGATTGGTGGATGGACGGATGGATTGGTGGATGGACGGATGGATTGGTGGATGGACGGATGGTTTGGTGGATGGACGGATGGATTGGTGGATGGACGGATGGATTGGTGGATGGACGGATGGATTGGTGGATGGACGGATGGTTTGGTGGATGGACGGATGGATTGGTGGATGGACGGATGGATTGGTGGATGGACGGATGGATTGGTGGATGGACGGATGGATTGGTGGATGGACGGATGGATTGGTGGATGGACGGATGGATTGGTGGATGGACGGATGGATTGGTGGATGGACGGATGGATTGGTGGATGGACGGATGGATTGGTGGATGGACG
>OY744615.1:38427733-38467733 GCA_963556255.1 Allolobophora icterica
CTGCGGGCAGAGCGACGCGCAGGCGTACTGACCGTTCTGGCAGGTGCACTTGAGGCTACAGTTGGGCTGAAACGTCTCTCCATCCTTGTATGTCTTCTTCTCAACCTCACAGTGCTTGGCCGATCGAACTGAATGATAAGAGACGAACACTCTATCGCTTAATGGATGGCGAACACGACAATAACACACACATGGACACATACACACATACACACATGCACACATACATGCATACACACAAATACGCACATGCATACAAACACAAATACACATATACACACATACATACTAGCAAACATACACATATACACACATATACACAGGCACACATACACAAATACACACATATACACAAATAGACACATACACACAGGTACACAATACACATACACATATACACACATACACAAAATACATACATACACAGAAACACACATACACACAGGTACACATGCACACATACACAAATACACACAGGCACACATGCACACTGACACACACGCACACATAAACATACACATACACACATACACAAATACACACATACGCAAATACACAAATACACGCCCATACACAAGCACACATGCAAACATACACATAGGCTGCGACTGCGACACACGCAAACACACACGAGCACGGACACAGACAGCAGCACAGACACACGCAAAGGCACACAGGAAATGCGTGCGTTGATGAAAAGGCTCATTTTCATCGTGACGTGCCTATCTTAAGAGATTAAAAGACATCCTTATATATAACATATTTCATCATATATAAATAACTACACAAAACATTACATACGCCTGCAGCCATGTGCTATAAATATGTGAATATGTTTACATGCCGCACACACAGCTACATAAGCACATCCATTAATATATATATATAATATAATATATATATATATAATTTACATATTAATATATATATATATAATATATATTTATATATAATGTATATATATATATATATTAATATATATATATTACGAACACGGCGCAATAGAAGTTTCTGGATTAGATTGCATATATATATATATATATTAGTTTATGCAATATATATATATATTTATATGTTTACACAGACGGGTTCATGGGTCATTTGTGTTAGAGAGATGCGAGTCGGTCACCGAAATAATTTGCTCTAGTAAATCATCTGCTCTCTGCAGCAGCAGCAGCCGCCCCATCGGTGCCCTGTAAATGGAACTCTACCCCTGGAAAAGACACGCATGACTGGGCAGCAATTGTCCGACCCAGCACAGGCTCACTGTCACAGCCATCGCATGCACACCGACGACACGTGGCGACCTCAAATGATGATGACGACGATCATTACGACGACGACGCCGATGATGATTATGATGATGATGATAATGATGATGATGAGGAGGAAGAAGATGAGGAGCAGAATCACGTCAACGAGGATGAAGATAACGATGTTCGTTCGTGAAACTGATTCCAAGTAATCAAGTTCATAATCGATTGGAAAAGAAGGAAGGAAGGAAGATAGGAAGAAAGGAAGGAAGGAAGAAAGGAAGGAAGGAAGGAAGAAAGAAAGGAAGAAAGGAAGAGAGGATGGAAGGAAGGAAGGAATGCGAGAAGGAAGGAGGGAAGGAAGGAAGGAAGGAAGGAAGGAAGGAAGGAAGGAAGGAAGGAAGGAAGGAAGGAAGGAAGGAAGGAAGGAAGGAAAGAAGGAAGGAAGGAAGGAAGGAAGGAAGGAAGGAAGGAAGGAAGGAAGGAAGGAAGGAAGGAAGGAAGGAAGGATGGATGGAAGGATGGAAGGACGGACGGACGGACGGAAGGAAGGAAGGAAGGAAGGAAGGAAGGAAGGAAGGAAGGAAGGAAGGAAGGAAGGAAGGAAGGAAGGAAGGAAGGAAGGAAGGAAGGAAGGAAGGAAGGAAGGAAGGAAGGAAGGAAGGAAGGAAGGAAGGAAAGGAATTAAGTAAAACGGAAAGGAAGAACGGACTAGACGATTAAAGGATAAAAGGAAAAGCCGATTGTTAGACCAAAATATTACTATACGACACCTCGCTGACCATTTTAACGAGATCATCAATATTAACCCGAGCTCTACCTCAGGCGGAGGCGGACCTCTAACACATCTTTTCAAAATCTCAACTTAAACTAAGACTCACTGAAAATCAAACTCCGACACTTCCCCATCTCCTTATCACCCGCCTCTGATGAGTCTCTCTTAAAATGGAGCTATATAAATTTGCAGTTGCAATTACAATACGCCGACCTTCGACCTCTGCAGCCTGTCTAACTCAAGGAGGATATACGACTTTGAATCGAAAACTGACTTGCTCATCCTCCTCATCGATTTCATCACTTCTGGTCCTTATGACAAAAACTACTTCAACTTTGGGCGCAAAATTAATGTGTACATGGTCTCAGCACCTAAAGTACTCAGAAATGTCAACTCCACACTCTTCTTCAAATCAAATCAAATCAAATCATTTTATTGCAACCAACTGGTCAACATAAGCAAGTAAATTGACAACAGAAATTAACATAAAGTTGACATTGGCTACAAAGGGTGTCTCAGAAGGGACCAAGGTCCCGCTAGGAAGAGGCACCCAGTAGCTAAATAACGTAGCATTAATCGATCGCTGCTAAAACAGTTCACACACAAAACATCAGGCCTGAATTTGATCGGTTGACAAGCAGTTGACGTGATTGCCTATCTACGTTCACAACTGCAACAACTTAACTAACTTAACTAGAGCATGCAAGTGCACAAAACATTGAAGACCTGTCTAGTCGTTAATAATAAAATTACGCAATTTGTTCTTGAAGCCTTGAGTACTGGGATGAGTTCGTATTGTTGAAGGAATGGCGTTCCAAATCGATGGACCCGTAAACTTCATGCTGAATTTTCTTGAATTTGTCCTAGCCTTAGTACAGCGATATGCTGTGGAACCCCTGGTGGCGTAATCATGGATCTCTGAGCCTAAGGTAAAGTAGTTATTGAAAACAGGAGGGAGTAGACCGCGATGATAACGGTGGACAAAAATTCCTATTTGTAGCACTCTAATCTGGGCAATTTTAAGTATAGTTGATATTGTTTGAAAATGGGGTCTGTATGTTCATATTTGCGGACTCCGGCAACCATTCGAACTGCTTTCTTTTGGAGTGTTTGTAGTTTGTTGAGTCTTGAGGTGTATGTGGATGCCCAAACCAGATTGCAATATGTGAGGTATGGGTAAACCAGAGAGTAATATAGTTGTAATCTAATTGGTTTAGGAAGAATGAAGGAAATACGTGAGAGTATGCCTATGCTCTTTGCCATCTTATTATAGACATGGTCAATATGCACCTTCCAAGATAAGTGCTCATCAATGTGTACCCCAAGGAATCGAGTTGATGCGACTTGAGTTATGTTATCCTCTTTGATTTGTAGCCCCATGTTTGTTGGTGCTACCTTCTTGTGAGACCTGAATATTATAAAATTAGTTTTGTCCAAATTGAGTGTAAGTCGGTTAGAGGAAAACCAGTCAGCTAGTTTGGATAGTTCACTATTTACAATATCTGTCAGAGATTGCCAGGATTTGTGTGAGTAGAATATATTAGTGTCGTCTGCAAAGAGTATGAGGAATAAAGTTGGGGAGACAGTGGCCAGGTCATTGATATATAGTAAGAAGAGGAGTGGTCCTAGGTTGGAGCCTTGGGGGACACCATAAGCGATCTCGGCTACCTCTGAAAGTGCTCCGTTGCAGCTAAACTATTTGGGTACGGTTTTCAAAGTAACTGGTAAACCATTTAAGTGAAATGCCCCCTATTCCATAGTATTCTAATTTCCTTGAGAGGATAGTGTGGCTGACCGTGTCGAACGCTTTTGCGAGGTCAAGAAATATACCAACGGAGTATTCCCCATTGTCAATGGCTTTAGAGATCATGTCTTCCATAGTAATTAGGGCCATGTACGGAGAATGTCCGGATTGAAACCCGAACTGGGATTTGTATATTATATTAGAGTTCTTTATATAGCTATTAAGACGGTCGTGCATGATTTTTTCATAGAATTTCGAGAAATAGGGTAATATAGAGATTGGTCTATAGTTAGTAAGGTTGTCTTTATCTCCTTTTTTGTAAATGGGGACTACCCTAGCAATTTTTAATAATTGGGGTACAACACCATTGGCGAGAGAACAATTTTTTCATAGAATTTCAAGTACTGTCTTCAAACAGTACTTGAACTGGTAAGTAAACCACGCGTTTGAATGAAATCGTAGCTGACGCGAGCTAATCTCTGAAAACTTCATACTACACGCTCAAGACAAGTCAACTGCACACTCGACGACGTGAAATGTACACTTTGTGTCAGAAAACACATTATTTGGGCCCTAATGTCAGAAAACCAACTATATTGTAGACCCTGCTTGGTTTACGATTAGTTTTACAATGTCTACGTACCTCTACAGACGCCTCTGATTCCTTCGTCGAGGAGGAAGTCGCAGTAGAGACCCTTCTCCTCGTCGCACTTATCCTTGTAGTCGCAGAGGTCACCCTGCTGTCGGGCGCACATCTTGCAACACTTGCACCCATCTTCGATGATATTGACGCCGCTCTTGCATCCGAGGGCATCATTCGCCTTCGGGCATTTGCACGGATAGTGGCACTGGGTTGCCACCTGTTGGGCAACAAGAAACAACGATACCCTCTTAAACAATATTGTATCCTATTGTATTCGGACATTTATAAAGCGCTTCTATCAGGAAACCCATTCAGAAGCGCTCCCAGTGCGAGAGACCCCGAGAGAAGAAACAAGTCTTAAGAAAGGCAAAGTTAGAAAGACGTTTTATTATAGAGAATAGAGGAACGAACAGACGGAGGAAACTCATTCCAAAGAGCAGGACCAATGGAAGGAAAAGATGTAGATTGAGCCATGGCAGTCAAGTCCTGACACGGGGAACGAGGAGGACCAGACGCCCTGCATGCGGAGCGAGGAGGACGAAGAGAAGCAGCAGAGTGAGGGCGATGAATTAAATCACATAAATATTTCGGCGCACGAGGAAGCATGGTCACGTATATGCAGACATGGAAGGAGGGAAAGAAAGAAGGGACAAACGAACGAAGGAGAAAGACGGAAAGGAAGGAATGGGGGAAGGGGAAGGAAGGAAAAAGGAGAGGAATAAAGGAAGGAAGGAAGCAAGGAAGGAAGCAAGGAAGGAAGGAGGGAAGGAAGGAAGGAACTTCAAGGAAGGAGGAAGAAAGTAAGGAAGGGAGGCAGGCAGGCAGGCAGGAATGAAAGAAGGAAGGAAGGAAGGGAGAAAGGCAGGAAGGGAAGAAGGAAGGAAGGAAGGAAGTAAGGCAGGAAGGAAGAGAAGAAACGAACAGAGAAAGAAGGGAAGGAATGAAGGAACGAACGAATGAAGGAAGAAGGAAGAGAGGGAGGAATGAAGGAAGGACAAAGATAGGAGGGAAGGAAGGAAGAAACGAACGAAAGAACGCAGAAAGAAAGGAGGCAGGAAGGGAGGGAGGAATTAAGGAAGGGAGGAACGAACGAAAGACAAAGGATAGAAGGGAGGAGGTGGAGAATCCTATAGAATGAAATAATGAGAAAATTAATCACTGAGCGTGAGACACAATGGCTGAATGGTCAGCAGAACGAAAGAACGAACGAACGGACGAATGAATGAATAAATGATGATGTAGGGCCAAGCATGGACAGAATGAAAGAGAATAAGAGAATTAAATGAAGCAACGAATGAAGAGATGAACAAAAGACTTCCAGAGAAATATAGACAGAGAATACATATCAATCGAATTGCACAAATTGTAAGTCTTATATATAAGTAATATCTATGCAAACATAATATATAAATATATAATATATATAACATTATATATATGTATAAGACATATACTATATATATATATATATGTATCTCTTAGAATGGATTTCCCGTTCCGTTACTGACTGTCTTGTCCAGTGAACTGAATGAAATTAATGAGTGCAGCATTTGTTGTGTACTCCGACTGACAGCAGATAAGACGGAGAGCGAACGCGAGAGAAGAGAATGGGAGCAATCGTCTTTTGAATACCAAGACCGAGAAAATTAAAGCGCTGGCGTTTCACTGCATATAACAAGCACTGAACAGTCTAACTGGATTCAGCGTACAGATCATGAAGTCCTTCCGGTTTGATCCTGTGCTGATCGAGCTCTAACCGGGGTTTGAATACCAAGACCGAGAAAATTAAAGCGCTGACAATTCAATGTATATTACAGGCCACGAACAGGGGGTTAATCGGGGGTTGTCTAATATATTACAGACCGCCGAGGGTCGCAATTGAGGTTGGCGAATTGCATGATCCTCTTGCCCCCGTCTGAGAACCCTGGCCCATCACCAACCCAACGTCTCCCAACCACTCTACCCCCTGCTCCTAGCGGGTGTAAACAGATCAAGAGTAAACAGATACGCAGACGAAACTCCATTACTCGTATCTGCTCCAGGAACAATAACCACAGACCGCTATATAAATATTGGTATGTATATTAGAACCATATAGAACCATAAATCATGCACATTATATAGATAGACTCAACATACACGCATACACACACACACACACACACACACACACACACACACACACACACACACACACACACACACACACGCACACACACACACACACACACATATATATATATATGCATATATGTATATATATTAGATCCATGCATCACACTTGTGGACAATTGTTTAGAGAACCGTACAGACAACATGTGTCTAAATATATCATATCTAAATCATTTTGTTGATTCTGTGAACCGCATATGTGCCATAAATCAGGGCAACTGTGATTCATATAACATCCAAACTCTCGGAAAACATGAAACTGACCGGATCGATTTGGACCATTGAATCCGTTTGTATACCTATATTCTGATCATTACATTTTAATTGAAATCTGTGACAGGTCTGAGTGATTTACTGTTAATCAATTCGCTGCCAGTGTCTTGATAATGTTTTTATTATTATTTCTGTTTTATTTATTTATTATTATTATTGTAATAATAATAATGATAATACTTATTATTTTTGTTGTTGTTGTTGTTGTTATTATTATTATTATTATTATTATTATTATTATTATTATTATTATTATTATTATTATTATTATTATTATTATTATTATTATTATTATTATTATTATTATTATTATTATTATTATTATTATTATTGTTATTATTATTATTATTATTATTATTATTATTATTATTATTATTATTATTATTATTATTATTATTATTATTATTACTACTATTATTTATAAATTCATCCTGAAAGCGCAAGTAGCTGGAAGCAGTGCCAGATTTAGACTTGGTGATGCCCTAAGCTGTATAAAACTTGGAGGCCCCCCGTTAAAAAATTACCGGTACACCAGACAGTCCAACAAAATTTAAATTATATATACCTTTTAATTATTTAATAGCAAAGCATTTAAATTTAAAAATTCAAATTATTTTCAATTGAATGCTCAAGAGAGATGGAATTTGCTGCAAAAGCCGTTTAAATGGTTCCTTATATAGAGATAGAGAGTAGAGTTCCATAGTTGAGGACCAGTGTGTGGGGTTTTGGTACGTTTTGGGAAACCAGTTACCCAGAGGAGGCTGATCTTAGGTTTGTTTTGGGCGGATCAATTCAGCTAGAGATAGCTCGGCTCTGGACCATGAAGAGCTTTTAATACAAGGCAGCAACTTTAAATCGGACTCTAGTTGGAAAAGACAACCAGTTAAATTTAGAAGACATTAAGTCAGTAACTGGAGATTTCGTTGCACACCCCAGGGGGTAGTTTCCAACCCCCCCTCAGTTGTGCTAGTGTAATTTAGCATAATTTGACTCTGAGTCTCTGACAAAGAGAAGAAATTTCCATGGTGTATCATGTACATATTTTTGAATTTTCTCGACAAAGGAATTGATTTTGATTCGAATCTGACTTGCAAGACTGCTAGCGTTGAAATCAGCCGCTTTCAAATTTCATTGACATCAGTTTGTAAAATACGGAGAAAATATTTCAATCCCCCTCCCGGTTTTTTCTACAATTCCCACACTGGCAAGGTGAGAGCAAGGCACTAACTATAAGGAATCATTTGAAGCCTCGTCATGCTGACCAAAACAGTTGAGGCCGTGATATTGATTCCAAGTCCATCCTGTTTCTAGCACACCCTCTCAAAATGTCACAAGTCTACACTGTGGTTGACCTCACGCGGTGCAGCTATCCCAAATATTTACGGCATCGGACAAACAGCATCGGACAGCTGCGGTCAGAAACTGGCCCACTATACCCAGGATGCCCTGCGACTGTTGCTTTCAGTTGCGACGGAAAATAACTTATTTAGTCGATCACCATATATACGAGTGGATATTTTCCAGTGAAATTGCGCATCCGATGAGCGGACATTAGGACTATTATTAGATCATTGATAACGGACGATGACCGCGTATTATGTTCCTCGGGCGACCGGGTAGAACGTGGACACTCCCCTTCGATGTTCACATCAACCCCACACTCCCCTTCGCTGTCCACATCAACCCTTTTCTTCTTCCGACGATATTTTTGTCCACTTCACAGACGCATGAATTGTCCTCGAAAGATGCCAAAGTGAATCTAGGCTTATGTAGGCACATATGTATCATGTATATACATACACACATACATACATATACATATACATATATACCCACAACGTTAACATACCAAGACCGCATAAACTACCAATGTCAGTCTCTGTCTATATATATATATATATATATATATATATATATATATATATATATATATATATATATATATATATATATATATATATATATATATATATATATATATACATATATATATCATGCGATATACAGACCCACACATTTGTATATACATATGGTATGCATGCCATTTTGGCCTATATCAATATATATTGACCTACAGGATATAATAATATTATATATATATAATATCATATACCATATATACCATTAGGTCCATACGAGAGCCATATATATATATATTATGTATATTATATATGTATGTATGTGTGTGTGTGTGTGTGTGTGTGTGTGTGTGTGTGTTTGGTTCTTGTATGGGTCAGAAGTGGAGAGGCCTGGAAGAAGGAAGGAGGTCGGTGAGATGGAAAGTGATGTGATCATTCGATCGACTGGCATCCGCATCCGTCTGTCAGTCGCCGCAGCCAAGAGGAAGACGAGGATGAGGAGGAGGGAGGATGGCTACGACAAGGAAGAGGGAGAGAAAGGGGATGAGGATGAGGAGGACTCCTGGAGGAGGAAGAGGAGGAGGAGAAGGAGGATAACGAATGGATTCTATACTAGGAATTTACACTCTTTCTTTCCTTCGCACTGGTGATAAAGATGATGATAACTAAGATCACAACAACGACAATAATGATGATGATGATGATGATGATGATGATGATGATGATGATGACGATGATGATGATGATGATGATGACGATGACGATGATGATGATTATGATGATGATGATGATGATGATGATGATTATGATGATGATGATGATGATGATGATGATGATGATGATGATGATGATGATGATGATGATGATGATGATGATGATGATGACGATGACGATGACGATGATTATGATGATGATGATGATGATGATGATTATGATGATGATGATGATGATGATGATGATGATGATGATGATGATGATGATGATGATGATGATGATGATGATGATGATGATGACGATGACGATGATGATGATTATGATGATGATGATGTTGATGATTATGATGATGATGACGATCATTATAACGATGCTGCTGTGAAAATGTTGTTGATGACGAAAATGACGATTATTATCACGAGACGATGTTTAATCGGTTGTAAACTGTATCTACCTTTTTTGCGATTTGCGGTTGATCGTCCGAGTACTGGTCAGCGAAGAACTGACCACGTTGCGACGGACCACCCAAGGCGTGGTCATCTGATAGCGTGTCCAGTTGCAGAGCCACCGTCAGAAACCAGATGGACATGACGTGAACGCAGACAGACAGGAAGAAAGATCCGGTCATCATGTTGGAATGACGGACTAGCGGAAGTAACTGGACTTTTGATTCTGTGGAGTGTCGAGACTTTTTATCAATTTATTCCTTCGTTTCGCCCGTCAGTCAATCATCGATCAGGTGGAAGCGATCTCACGGAATCCGTCTGTAGACTGAAATTGAAATGAAGCTGTTGATGACACGAGCGTGTCGATAGATTTGTGAGATGGTTGCTCATGCTTACAATCTATACTCTGATACTAGACATTTGTGTCTGTCCATACTAGTCATGATCATCATGATCATCATGATCATCATCATCACTATTATTATTATTATTAGCATCATCACTGTCATCATCATCATCATCATCATCATCATCATCATCATCATCATCATCATCATCATCATCATCATCATCATCATCACTGTCATCATCATCATCATCATCATCATCATCATCATCATCATCACTGTCATCATCATCATCATCATCATCATCATCATCATCATCATCATCATCATCATCATCATCATCATCATCATCATCATCATCATCATCACTGTCATCATCATCATCATCATCATCATCATCATCATCATCATCATCAGCAGCAGCAGCAGCAGCGGCAGCATCATTCCAGTCATCATCATCATCATATCATCACCATGCACATCATCAGCATCAGCATCAACATTATCAGTTTTATCAATCACCGACACTCTCAACATTGTCGTCGTCATCATCGTTATCATCATCACAACCATTATTGTCGTCGCCGTAGTCGTCATCGTCATCATTAGTTTCTGACGCCAAGCACTCGAAGGCAATCGGTGCGAGTGAATAATGTAATTGAATTCAATCAATCATGACATAGAATGAACTGAAATTCTTTCCGTGACTGCGACGCTCCTGTTACGATTGGAATTAACGGCCAGAGTCACAGACCTATCTTCTGACATTATCTTTTACATATATCAAAACGATTGTTACACAACTATTACAATTGTTTTCTACTCTCCTGTACAACTATCATCACCTCCATCATAGACGCCGACTTTTGCTTTTGTCTCTGGGTGCATGGGTCCTCCCTCCTCCCTCTCTTGAGTCTCTTCCCCCTATCACTTTCCCTCCCCTCCCTTCTCTCATCCCTCCCCTTAAGTAGGGACTTTTAGCGGATTTTCGGACAAAGAAATTTTTCTTGTCAAGGGTTACGAGGTTAGAAAAAGTATTGGAAATCGGTGACGTTCAGACGTTCCAGTGTTATTGCTTTTATTTTTTAAATTTTAAATAATAAATAATTCAATAAATAATTTATGTACTGGTTGTGACTCGGAGATCATGCAATGTTGGGTATTTGTGTTACAGTTGTACTTCTCAAGTTCTGAGATTACTTAGGTGTAAAAAATTGAAGTTAAGGTCCGAATTCACTGAACTTTCTCTCTGGGTGCATTATTGGCACCCAAGGCTCCCAAGGAGACGGCGCCAATGACCTTCATCATCATCATCATCATCATCATCATCGTCGTCGTCGTCGACAGTGGCGTGCCGTTTTTTGGAGCGTTGCCTTTTCCACGACTCGTTGCCTATCTTCAATTCCATTTAAACTAATACAAAGTTTAGTAGAAACCAAGGCTAGAGTGATCCCTGGTGTCAACTGGTTGTCAGTTATGTGGGTCCAATGTGAACCCGAAGAACGGGACTCCGAGGACTTCATCACTGTATTTTTGTTATGATAGGATAAGAGGTAGGGATTCCGATTACTCTGCTTGGGCATATATGGACGCTGGGGTCGAATGCAGAATGCTATCCACTAACAGATGATTTAGACCGATGTCTAATGGTAGGCTAACCTAAACAGGTCATTATCTCCTACAGAGCTGGAAAATTCCTGATTCTATTCGTGCTCGTAAACTTGCTCTGTTAAATCGATCGCCAAACAAACATTCTACCAAGAGAGAGAGAGAGAGAGAGAGAGAGAGAGAGAGAGAGAGAGAGAGAGAGAGAGAGAGAGAGAGAGAGAGAGAGAGAGAGAGAGAGAGAGAGAGAGAGAGAGAGAGAGAGAAATAGAGAAATAGAGATAGAGAGACAGACAGACAGACAGACAGACAGACAGACAGACAGACAGACAGACAGACAGACAGACAGACAGCCAGAGAGATACAGAGAGACAGACAGAGACAGACAGAGACAGACAGAGACAGAGAGAGCTACAGAGAGATACAGAGAGAGAGATACGGGCAGACATGCACACAGACAGACGGACACTCATCACAATTGTCTTTTTATAAGGCCACTGGTATAAATAGGCCTAATTGCAGCTTTCAAAACATTCTTCGCGAAGCACATCTAAGACGTTGAAAGAAGAAGTTGAAGAAGAACACTCCCTTAGTTTTGATAGGCAGCCTTAGTTATGACGTATACTAACAACGTCAATTTTCTTAGTCTCGGCATATGATGGTTGTGGCCTCTGTCCTCTCCCTTGCCGTCTGCTAGTCCCACTGACAGTTAAGTGTACTCATATCTCTGAGATGCGCAGGAGTGCAAGTTGTCGTAATCTTGAAAAACTTCTTCCCTGGCGGGATTTGAACCCACACCCTCTCGGTTGACTGTCGAGCAAGCTAAGCACCGAATTCTCCCGCACTCGTAAACCATGCAGATGGAACAGATAGGAGAATCGACGCAGAGTTTACATAAGATATTGGCTTCAGATGGTACAGGCATTAACGGTGGTAATCTCATTTCCTCCCAGATTATACATGTCTCTGGGTCTTTGTCTCTGTCTGTCTCTGTCTGTCTAAGTCTCTCTGTCTGTCTGTATCTGTCTGTCTCTGTCTCTCCCTCTGCCTCTCTGCCTCTCTGCCTGTCTCTATCTCTGTCTCTATTCTATCTCTGTCTGTCTGTCTTTGTTTTCTCTCTGTCTCTGTCTGTCTCTGTCTGCCTGTCTCTATCTCTGTATCTGGCTGTCTCTGTCTGTCCCTGTCTCTGTCTGTCTGTCTGTCTGTCTGTCTGTCTGTCTGTCTGTCTGTCTGTCTGTCTGTCTGTCTGTCTGTCTGTCTGTCTGTCTGTCTGTCTGTCTGTCTCTGAAGCCTGAAACCTCGTACCACTATTATTTATTGTTTGTCTATATGTGTTCCTTTGTCCTCAGTTTAATGCCTCTTCTGTTTGCTCTCCTATAGGTCAGTCAACCTGGCAACCATGACCAAAGTCCGTGAGCATAGACACATGAAAACAACAGCAGATGGAATAGCGTTTGCTGCACAGCATGCGTTTGAATATCGTCTTAAAGTACGTATCGGTTGATTTACCTTGGATGTCATACGTGTTTATGTCCATTGATTTATGTCAACTTGCATGGTAAACAGTAGATCTAGTTACAGCTATACATAAAATGGCAGCTACTTCAAGACTGATAAAACTACCATACATCTTCATACATTACATCTTCATACGCTGCATCTACATACATTACATATTCATACATGACATAGTCATACATTGCATCTCCATACATTACATATTCATACATTACATATTCATACATTGAATCTTCATATATTACATCATCATACATTGCATCTTCATATTGTAATTGTAATTGAACATTTATATAGCGCCACTCAAATCAGCGGCGCTCTCGACTTGCATCACTGCCAAAACCGACAAAAAGAAAGGTTGTCAAGCGTATATTACATCTTTGTACATCACATCTTCATACATTACATCTTTATTCAGTACACCTTCATACATTATATCTTCATACATTACATCTTCATACATTGCATCTTCATACATTGCATCTTCATACATTGCATCTTCATACATTACATAATCATACATTACATATTCATACATTACATCATCATACATTACATCTTCATACATTACATCTTCATACATTGCTGAGTCCAGTTCGCTCTACTAGACACCTAGGCTGTTGCATTCTTTGAAACTGGCTTGCTAAGTTGTTACTAGAGTCTATACAGGTTCAGAAGATTTGTCGAATCACGTGTTGCAGCCTAAGTGCCCCTCACAAGGCAGCTGTGCACAAGTTGGCTATGTTTGCAATAGCAACCGTTTTGCCACAAAATGCATAGCTTAACCATACCATATAGGCCCCTATTCAAATGAAAAGACAATATTTGTCACCGGAAGTTAGGAATGCATATAAATTATGCAAAACATCTGCGCGGATTATTGTATATATATATATATATATATATATAATATAATATATATATACAAATAAAAAGATGATATAGCGCCAGTAATTATTGATTTCAGATCATGATGAGATAAACCTCGGTTAGGACGTTCATGTTTTGCTCGTGGACTACCGCAGCATGCAGTAAATGCAGAGATATTCATCGTCGATCCATCATTTATTACAATCAGCCTCGCCAGAAAACGTCAGAAAATTAAACCAAATAATGTTACGTGGCTGGTAGCCAACGGTCAACCGTCGGCTATCTCCGTAACGACGACGAACGAGACTTCGGTAAATGCAAAAAGCAGACGACGACATTACGCGTGGCCACGTGACAGCCGCGTGACCCTTTGGCAACCAATAGTAAGCCTAGACGTAGCGAAAAAACATGGCGTTCACTGTTTCTTTAAAATTCAATGTTTCCGTCGAAATTGGTCTATATATGGTAATTATTTTGATAAGAAATTGTTTAATTAAATTGTCTGATTAAATGGTGCTTTAATTCTCAATTAGGGGTTCTGTAATTGTTAAAACATAACACAGACGGCAGAATCATGACGACATTTACGCGTGGTCGCGTGACCCTCTTGGCAACTATAGTGGCACACACAGTTAAATAAATTCAAGGAAAATGACGTTGCAGCTAGGCCTAGTTTTAGACCATATTCGTTCTAAATAAAATTCTGTGTTCTTGTAGACATTTACTTTTGAGTGTATGACAAATATTTCCGATTATCTTATATTTTCATTTTATGATTCTTAAAAAGATAATAATTATGACAAATTAGCCCATGCTTGTCTACAAATAACAATTTACTGTTCTCGCAAACATTTAACATCGAAGGCCTAAAATAATAACATATGTGATTATCTGCAACTTTTGCGTCTGTGCAAATATATCATTCGATCTTGCGAATATAATAGACCTGTATGCCTAAAACAAATAATAGGGGTAATATAATTTAGCCTAGGCCTATAGCCTAATGTAGGCCTACCTGGCCACTAACACAACGTCTTTCTGGGCACCTATCGAAAGCACTCCTCCCTACCTTAAGTAATCTTCTAGGTAGATTATAATAACGAAATGTTCATCTGCAGACTAATGAAGCTCGAATAGCAGGAACTTCGCCACCAGCAGGCCCTGAGCGCACGGAGACCCTACCCAAAGCAATTATCCGGTATAGCTTAGGGAAACATTGTTAGTTTCCGAATTTCCTCAGCAGTCCTGCTAAACATAGATATAGTCCCTATGGTATAGTTCTGTCTGTCTGTCTGTCTGTCTGTCTGTCTGTCTGTCTGTCTGTCTGTCTGTCTGTCTGTCTGTCTGTCTGTCTGTCTGTCTGTCTGTCTCTCTCTCTCTCTCTCTCTCTCTCTCTCTCTCTCTCTCTCTCTCTCTCTCTCTCTCTCTCTCTCTCTCTCTCTCTCTCTCTCTCTCTCTCTGGGAGGCTCTTTGAAAATGTTACTTGTCAAAAATGGTGTAATCCATGTAAGAATGCACAACTGTCCTACAAGTATTTAGGCCTGTCTATTTAAAACCTAATGCAGTGTTCTGTTGACCCTGTAAGAAGCATACAGAAGGAAGATTGCATTGACATCTATTATGCTTCCCACAGTTCACACACAAATCTCTACCATATAGGCCGATAATAAATCATTTCTACAAAAACAGTAAAAATATCACTGCACGAATCGTAAGACGAAGAAATTATAGAGAAGACGATGGAAGTCGGCTCTCGTCTTTCTTTCAAACGATAGGTCATTAATTTTAAAGGCCTATGGGCCTTTTATATACAGATAAATTTACGATTATGACTACTTTAGCTCGGGGATGTCAGTATGAGAATTGCAGAAAAAAGACTGGGGGGGTTAGACCTTGATTCATGTGCAATTTTGGTGTGCAATTAAGACTTTACTATGGGGTCCTTAGAAAGACTAGGGGGGTTGAACCCCCCGACAATTCTCACCCTGGGGGATGTATACTACGGAAACTGATCATGGATTTGAAGAATCAGATAAAAACAACGATGACTGACCCGTATCAGATTTAGACAATCTAGAGCAGTTACGGATGAGACTGGCAATGATGACCGTCACTCTCAAGATATATATCGTCTTCGATAGCTTTAAGTCCGCATTAAGTTCTGTTTGGTTCCGAATCCGGTTCGGTTTGGCCTTGTTTTCGCTGGGACTCTTTTCAATTGGGTTCATTTGGCAGAACCTATGCAGGCACTGCGGGTCGCCCTGTGCGAACAGCAGTTGTAATTCGCGAGACGGGGAAGGGGGCGCTGAAATGATGGGCTATACGGGACATTTAATGGTGGCTGGAGAGGGAAAGGGGGAGGCTAAGGTCAATGGGTCATCCTTTATGCCATGCAATGGCAATATCTGGCAAATTTTCCAATTCCTCTCCATACGCAGATTAGCATTCTCGGTCTGTTCGCACGCACACATTCACTCGCACGCGCATACAAACAGATCCATGCACACATACGCCGAAACATACACACACATACACCCACACAGGCAAAGACACGTACACAGAAACGCAGGGAGACACAAGGAGACACAGGCACACGTACAGGAGATAGCAAAATGTCTGCCGGCGTCCATGGTTTATTAGTATTCGACGCAAAGCAACAGCGCATTGACGAAGCTTAATTTATTAGGCGCCTTCATATTATAGGCTGTCGCTGTATCCATTATGGACTTCATTTCTCCGTTCATCCGTCTTTCTGCGTGACTCTGAACACCAAACACTGCGTATTACGACCATATCCATTATATATATATATATATATATATACATCCATATATCATATATATCCATATATATATATATATATATATATGTACATGTATATATATCCATATATATTATTATCTATGCATAGTATATATATTCATATGTATTATATACATCCATATATCATATTATATTCATACATATTCAAATATATTATATATATATCCACATATATATTATATATAGATATCCATATATATATATAATATATCCATATATTATATATATATAACCAGTGTATTGCATGCATGTTATGATGTGTGTTTACATGTACATGTATAAACAGGAACATATACAGTCATGTTTGAGCATATATAGCCATGCATGGCCACATGCATTCACACGTATGCGCATACATACATGCAAACATACGCACATGCAGATATACTTACAAGCATGCAGACAGACATACAGGCACACATAAATACATTCCACACTGACTGACAGACTGATTGACTGACAGATTGACAGACAGACACACAGACATATAGAAACACACACAAACACAGACATACAAAGACACACACAGCCACGCGAAACGAGCACACAGACATACAGAAACACACCCAGCTACACAAACACACACAAACACACAGACATACACAGCCACACGGACACACATAAACCATGTTTATGTGTGTCCGTAAACCATAAACACACACATGCAAATACACATACACGCAGACAGACAGACAGACAGACAGACAGACAGACAGATACAGATCAGTCTTTTCCTTCTTCTATCGATACATCTTAATCAACTGTGATTCATTCATTCGTTTATCCGGTTATCCGAATGATTAGAGCGTCTCCAACCTCCTCCTTCTCTTCTTCCTCCTCCTCCTCCTCCTCCTCCTCCTCCTCCTCCTTCTCCTCCTCCTCCTCCTTCTCCTCCTCTTCCTCGTCCTCCTCCTCCTCCTCCTCCTGCAGTGTCCATTCATCTTTCCAGCCAGCCATGGAAGCGCTCCTCCTGCCTTCCTCCAATTACAACGTTTATCCTCCAATCAATCGATCAATCAATCATTCAGTCCGCCATGTTGCCACTCGGTCGGTCAATCGATCAATTAATCAAACAATCAATCAATCAATTAATCAGACCGGCCACCTGAGATCTCTTAATCGAATTTACTTGTATCCGTTTTAACTGTGTAGACGTTTTCTTGTGCAGTTTACATCACCGATAGCACAGGCTGTGCAAGTGTGCATCTGTGTATGTACATGTGTGTATGTAGGCATGTATGTATGTATGTAAGTATGCATGTATGTACGAATGTGAATGTATGTGCATATGTATGTATGGATTGTATGTATATATGTGTATGTATGTATGTATGTATGTATGTATGCATTGTATGTATATATGTGTATGTATGTGTGTGCATGTATGTATGTATGTATGTATGTATGTATGTATGTATGTATGTATGTATGTATGTATGTATGTATGTATGTATGTATGCATGTATGTACGAATGTGAATGTATGTACATATGTATGTATGTATGTATGTATGTATGTATGCATGTATGCGTATGTATGTATATATGTTTGCATTGTATGTATATGTGTATGTATGTATGTGTGTATGTATGCATGTACGTAAGTGTATGTGTGTAAATATGTATGTATGTACGTATGTGTATGTATGTATGGCTATATATGTATGTGTGTATGTTTGTATGTATGTGTGTATGTATGTTTGTATGTATGTATGTGTGTATGTATATATGCATGTATGCATACATGTTTATTTATGCAGGTAGGTAGGAATGTACATTCGTACATATGCATGTATGCATGTATGAGGTTATCACATTAAGGACTTCTGCACAGGGAGGGTGGAAAGGGTAACCCAAATGCGTACAAGAGGAGGGGTGATGTCCAGTGGAGACGTCTGTATCTAAGCACGTTACGTACAGTCACTTCCGTACACATTGTGCCATAAAACTTCACATCAGAGCGAAGACATGCCGTTCTGCCTTGGTTGGATCTAATTAGAGACCCTTCGCTGGACGCGGCCGCACCCCACCCCGAAGCACGGTTATCCCTGCAAGATCAACACAGTAGCCTAATCTAGACCTCGGTTCTCCTCTGGGGAGTGCAGACGTCGGCAACGGAGGAGGGTGACGGTAATGCCGAATGCAGATAAATGCGGGCAAGGGGAGGGATGGGTTCAAAGTGGGTCAGTTTCTGAGGACGTCCTTTATGGACCGATCCATGGCAGATATGAGTGGTTCCTTGTGGTCTGAGATTTCAGATCCACCCTGGAAGGAACCGTTCAGATTAATCTGACACTGGCATCGTAAAATATGCGCACGACGCAATATCAGATACGGTAGCGTTTTAGTTTTGGTACAGACGGCCCAATTTTGTCTTTCCGTTGGACTCACCAATAACGGTTTCTCTTTGAGTAATCAGGTCACGTACACTTAACTCTTATTGTACACGTAAATGTACACTTTTTATATAGCGACCGTATACCACCTAGATCTTGGTCAGTTTTCAGTGAATTGATCGAGGGATATCCTTCACAACGGCTGCCCATTTGAAGTGTAAGAACCGTGCTAACACGAGATTCAACTCTTTATATCCCGTATGCTTTATAGAAACATTTATTAACTAGTTTCTGTTATCAATTTGAGATCTGATTTAATCGCGATTGCGGTCTATGTTTTTAAATACTGTGTAATCCAGTCGCGTTTGTGTCGACAGAAACTTCTACAATAAACGAATATTGATTGATTGATTGAAGTCGGCCGCCATCGGGAGGCAAAACGGATTGCATCTTGGTCTCACGAAGAATCTATACAGTCCGTAAACCTCGTTCACCCTCTTGACTGTAGGCCAAACAGTTTGCAAGTCCCATGCCACTACTTTTCCTCCAACTTCAGACCTTCGATGCCCGAGCGAGTCGCCGTCTCGGAATGGAGAAAAACAGGACGAGTTCTCGGAGGAAACGATGTTGCCATTCACCCGGACGACGTACAGACGAACCGCGGCAGAAAGAGAAGAGTGTTCAACGGGGACTCTCGTTTCCGAAAGCCCGATAGATGGCGATTGAGATGTAGTGTAGAAAGACGGGAAAGAAAAAGCCCAGCTAATGTGTTATGTGAGGTTATTGGCTGAGGGTCGTTACCAGGGGCGGTGGGTTCTTTTTTAGCGTGACGGTCTCTAACGAGGAGGCCTCAGAGAATCATAAAGAAAAAACTGTTGACCAGACCATTATGTCTCTTTTTATTAGACACTATTATCGTCGAAATGACACAAATTGTCTGGCAATGAAGCAGTCACTCTACAGCCACACAGGCTTGTACAAGTATGTATGTATGTAGATATGTATGTATGTGTACATGTATGCAAGTATATCTGCGCATAGGGTCTATGCAAGAATGGGAGTATGTGTGCATATTCGTATTTACTTGAATGTATGCATTAGGGATCTGCGAAGCTTCGATATTCGATTCGAAAATGAATCGGACGACAGTATTCGATTCGATTCGAAAATGGCGTCATGATTTGAAAAATGATTAGCCTTTGACGCGCTTTGGATGCGATGCAAAGTTCACCACAGACAGAGCTAGAGTGCAGCCAAGTTGAGTATTGAGATGCCTTAAAAGGTTTGCTTGATTCACTGTTTAAAAGCGTGGACATTGCGCAGAAAGAATGCTCCAGCAGTAACAGCCAGTCAACTACCGAGCAGCAATTTCTAAGAGAAGTCAGTGCGTATTTGAAGCAGCCTCTAAGTGAACGTGACAGCAATCAGGTACAGTACTGAAAGGAGAATAAAACGATGCTTCCTCTGCTGTCGAGACTTGCGCGTGATTTACTTGCTATTCAAGACACAAGCTGTTCGTCAGAGAGAGTTAATTCAGTTGGAGGAAAGAAAATAACAGACTAACGCTATACAATCTAAAAGAAATGCAGAAACTTTTATTTGGGCACGACATAACAAAGATTTTTTTATTTCGACATTGCATAGGCCCAAGAGGCTTCGTTAATTTGCAAATGTGTGATTTAGGCATTAAAGTGCGTGACTAGATTTAATTAACATAGAACCAGAACAGAACAGTATACATGTAACTGGTTTCAATTTTTTAAAATTATTTGTGTTATTTTAAATTCTGTTAATTAATTAATTTTTAGTTTAATTGATTTTAAACTGCAGAAAAGTTACTAGGCCTACATTGATAAATTATATCGATGATTTTGTTACTGTGATATTCCTGTGTTATCGACTACACACTATACATGAATATCAAATTGATATCCGCTGATTCGATTCAAGATTCGATTCGACTGAAAATTTGTGATTCGCGGTGTATGTATTATGTATGAAGTTTTGCATGAACAGAACAGTATACATGTAACTGGTTTCAATTTTTTAAAATTATTTGTGTTATTTTAAATTCTGTTAATTAATTAATTTTTAGTTTAATTGATTTTAAACTGCAGAAAAGTTACTAGGCCTACATTGATAAATTATATCGATGATTTTGTTACTGTGATATTCCTGTGTTATCGACTACACACTATACATGAATATCAAATTGATATCCGCTGATTCGATTCAAGATTCGATTCGACTGAAAATTTGTGATTCGCGGTGTATGTATTATGTATGAAGTTTTGCATGTGAGTACGCAACTACGCATGCATATATGCATGTAAGCTAGGATGTATATATGTATGCATTATGTATGTATGCATATGTATATGTATGTTTCTATGTATGTATATATGTAATTCGATATATATGTATGTATGTAGGTATGTTTATGTATGTATGTATGTATGTATGAGTGTATGTATGGAAGTATGTATGTACATGTATCATGTACGTATGTATGCATGTATGTATATGTATATGTATGTATGTATGCATGTATGTATGTGTGTATGTATGTATGTATGTATGTATGTATGTATGTATGTATGTATGTATGTATGTATGTATGTATGTATGTATGTATGTATGTATGTATGTATGTATGTATGTATGTATGTATGTATGTATGTATGTATGTATGTTTGCATGTATGTATCTACCAATCTCCCAGTGTATATGACTGACTGACTCCCCGTTGTGGTTTCTTTCAGTCATCACGAACCCAACGTCTCTGTTCCGTTGACCGTCGAGAACAGCGTCCATATGACATTTCGGAATTCGTCACGGAAACAATTAGCGACTGTGAACTCGAGAGCTCATAAGAAATCCAGAGAAGACGACTGCACGTACATCTTATTATTCGTAGGTTGTTTTTCCTCGAAATCCGTTAAAAATTCGCACAGCGTGGAGACGTGGAATGCATATATATAAACGTAAATGTAGACTCACGTATTTTTATATAGCGACCGTATGGCCTCGATCCTGTTCGTTTTAAAATGAATTGGTCGGGCGAGATCCTTCACCACTGCTGCCCGTTTGAATAGGCGCCACGACTTTTAAGGGATCCCCGTTTACGGACCGTGCTAATCTGAGATTCAACTCTCTTAAATAAGCCACCATTGGGAAACGAACCGTGAACGCACGCAAAGACAAGCATGGGACATACGTTCTAGGCAATGTAGCCAACTGGACCAGTGATGTGTGCCAACACCTCGACCGCATACAATGTTAACAGAAACTAAAGCATTAGCCTGATTTTGTTCTGATTTTAAAACACAGTTGATGCCAGTTTATCTCGGTTCTTTGCTCCAACGCCTTTTCTTCGCTTGTGGGCTTTCGCCGATGGAATTTGCTTTGAGAAGTTAAACAGACTATAGACTATTATACTTAAGCAGGGTTTGCGGTTGAGTCCTATCCCCGTGGATTTCTGTACGGTGATGAGCCTCGATCTCTGGTAATTATTTGTGTGCTATGTTTTCCATTGGTTCATCCAACACGATCGATATTATGACTCATTATCCGCTGTAATTGCAGTTACAAATTTATGTAGCACCAATTCAACAGACACTCATTAGAGGCGCTCCCGACCTAACACAATGTAGCCATATAGAACAGCAATCCACAATTATAATTTAAACGGAAATTGAAAAAAACATCACCCCATTCCCATTTGCTCAGCGCCATCGATTGATGCTTGGTTAACAGATAGTGGTGTTTAACAAATGCATCATAATAATCGCTCTCCACGCTCCCTCGTACTCCATATTCTGAGGATGGGTAAATATAATCACGCTATAGGTCGATGCACGTTCAATTTCAACGAAACTAAGAATCGATTATCAAGATACTGATTGATTGAAAAGTTAATCACTCAAATAAATCGATAATTTATTCTGTCACTCATTCGATCATTAAATGAAGTCAGTAAGTCTCTCGCTCAATAACTACCTCATTCATTCAATCTGCCAATCAATCAATCAGTCAAGTAAACAATCAACAGATTAATTAATCAATCATCGATTAATAAATAAATCACTCATTCAATCAACCGTTTAGTCACAAAAGACATATGAATCAATCCGCCGTACACAGACCAGCGCCGGTGCCTTTGTTTCTTAGAGATTGGGCAAATATATATAAGGGCGCTATAGAAATATATGCAATTTTTATGCATGGATTAGATTCTGGTTTCTAAGTGCACCCTCTTTCAATGGAACGTGTATCTCAAGTCACAGAGAGTGAAGCATTGCCAACTGTGGGATTGCTCTTTCGTTTCCATAACTCAGGCAGCAGAGCAATGACCTATGTGGGAGGAGAAGGAGTTGGAAGAGGAAGAGGAGGAGTTGGAGGTAGAAGCAGAGAAGATGGAGGAGGAAGTGGAGGAGGAAGAGGAGGAGGAAAAGGAAGAAGGAGGAGGAAGAGGATGATAAAGAGGAAGAGAAGGTGAAGGAGGAAGAGGATGAGGATGAGAAAGAGGAAGAGAAGAAGGATGAGGAGGAGGAGGTAAAAGAGAAGCTGGAGGAGGAAGAGGATGAGGAAGAGGAAGAAAAGGAGGAAGAGGAGGAGAATGAGGAGGAGGAAGAGGATGAAAAAGAGGACGAACAGAAGGAAGTGGAGGATGAGGTAGAAGAAGAGAACCTGGAGGAGGAAGAGGATGAGGAAGAGGAAGAAAAGGAGAAAGAGTAGGAGGAGGAAAGGGATGTGGAAAGGGATGTGGAAAAGGATGTAGTGGAGGGTGCAAAGGAGAAGAAATGAAGGAAGAGGAGGAGAAGAGGATTTGGAACTGGAGGTAGAAAAGGAGGGGAAGAGTAGAGGAGGAGAAGAAGGAGAGGTGGAGGAGGAGTTTCGTCCATAGGGGATTATCATGGCCGTTCGGTTCAGTGGACTTATGTCTGGCAATATCAACGCAGGAAAGTATAGCGTAAGATAAACACATTAGCACCACTAGAGACGACCAAGTTACTCATGGCCCGGGCACCACACATACATCTATATACACAAAATCCACACACGTATATATACACATGCACACGTACATATTTGTATGTAGGTCTATGTATGTAAATTCGACCGAAGCATTCGTCCCATTGCCTATATATTTACCTCAAGGAGCAGTAACGAAACAGTATGAGGAACACAATACATATATATATAATTTATATATATAGACGCTGGATTTAAATGTATATATATATATATTTATATATTGCTCTAAATGTGTGCTTATGTATGTATATGTAATTATGTATATATATATATATATATATATATATATATATATATATACCAAACAGATTCACAATTGTACAAACCTCCATTTTATCTAGCGTATATAAAGATGTATCTTATCGTTTGCAATTACATTGGGAAATATGTTCTTGATGACCTATGGATAGTAAGCTTAGGTCTTCAATCCCAAAGACAGATTTCTTATGACATTGTAATATAATAACCAAGTAATTAATTAATCATTGTGTGCGTCATGTAACACCATCCGCATCATCGTCATCATCATGATTACCACGATAATAATAATAATAATAATAATAATAATAATAATAATAATAATAATAATAATAATAATAATAATAATAATAATAATAATAATAATAATAATATCAACATATTTAATTAGTATTATCTGACACCTGAGGGATTATATATACCTCGGGTAAAAAAAAAATAATAATAATAGTAGTAGTAGTAGTAGTAGTAGTAGTAGTAGTAGTAGTAGTAGTAGTAGTAGTAGTAGTAGTAGTAGTAGTAGTAGGAGTAGTAGTAGTAGTAGTAGTAGTAGTAGTAGTAGTAGTAGTAATAATATTCATCGTCTTCGACATTACTATTACCCTGATCATAATCATCATCAGCATCAGAGGCAGCATCAGCAGCTTGGTTACAGACGGCTGCCAGAGAAGTTTCGGTTGGCTGCACATCTGTCATGTCACCCGTAGCGAAAGGTTACCTAGTTCTACCGCTTCAGACGAAGGATTACTTAGCGTCAGAGGAGAGCAGGGCGCTTATGAAATTCATGTCAGTGATGGAGGAGCATGATAAATGTGTCTGCCCATTGTTAATACGAATAGTCTGCATTTTTGTCCAGAATACAATACATACATACACATACAAACATACATAGCAACTGAACTGTAATGAGTACACTGACCGTACACTGTCGGTGGAACGACGACACGGCGAGGGAGAGGACTGGCCACCTGCCTTAATATGCCGAGGCTAAGAAAATGAAGCCGCTTCAGGACTAACTTAAGGGGCTGCTCTTCTCTTGTTCTATAATGTAGGTATTTACATGCTTGCTGTTCCTCTACGAATCGTATTCGACTCTAAAGGCGCTATATAATGCCTAGTTACATTACATTGAACAGTTACATTACATAACTTTGCTTAATGTAATTTATGTATGAATGTTGCATTGTATTTTGTGCTTTTGTGAAGTACTTAAAAGGCGCTATATAGTGAGTATCCAGAAACATACACACATATATTAATATATGCATACATACGTCAGTACATAACCATAATTTTTATTGTTTTTACCTCTGTACAGAGCATTAATCCGTTACGTACAAACCAGTAGACATCGTACAGCACAAACATACATACATAAATACACACATACATACTGTCAACCCAATCCTTCCGTTGACAATCCTTCTGATTAAATCCTTGTTCTCTTCGTACTTAACGCCTATTTAACGTTCACCTTTTGAACACTAATTCTACGTATAAGTATAACCTGAATTAATCAGCAACACAGTTTAATATCTTTTCAGTTTAATAAGAAACAAACAGACAGAACTCAATTCGATTACAACTCAACTAGTCAGCCACACTACTACAGCGAACACACTCGAATTCAAACTTCTCTAGTCAGCATAATTCTTCGCGCCTCTTGACACACCTGTCTTCTGTGCGCATAAGCGAAATCTTATAATATACATATAGCGCGCCGCTGCCCAGATCGGCCGGCCGCGCGTGTCACTAAGACAGTACAATTAAACGTTATGCATTTATCATATATACATATACACGTGAAACTAAAGTAAGCGCACTAAATATATACGCTAATATCTCGCACTGTAAGACTGTACACGAAACTCAGTTCACATTACCTCCTTCCTTTTTCTGGAATTGAGCAAATTAAATTTAAAAAATTGCGAAATTACCAAAATACATGAAACAAATATACATCTAGCTAATCAATAAACAGTCTTACGATTACTTATAACCTTGACAAACAATCAGCAATAATATTCAATCTGCCCTTCTTGTACTTCACCTCAACATCAAAAGTTTGTAAGGCTAACGCCCAACGCACAAGTTTAGCAGACTTAGACATTGACTCAGTCAAATATGTAAGAGGATTGTGATCAGTAAAAATGAAAATTTTTGATCCAATTATAATTTCTTTTAACTTGTTCAGAGCCCAAACAATAGCATAGGCTTCCTTTTCCACAGTAGCCCATCTCTTCTGGGTATCAGTTAATTTCTGACTGATAAATGACACAGGGCGTTCTATTCCCTTGTCGTCCATCTGTGTTAAAACAGCACCGACTGCAAAGTCACTACTATCGCAGTACAAATTGAATGGTTTTCCCACTTCAAAAACATATAACACTACTTTGGATCGCACAGCCTCTTTAAGTAAATCAAATGCTTGCTGATGTTCAACAGTCCAATCAATCTTATCAGAAACACGTTTACTAGTTAAATCAGATAAAGGTTTCGCAATCTGTGCAAAGTCCTTAATAAACTGTCTGTAATAATTAAAAAATCCAAGCAGTTGCTTAACTTGCTTCTTAGTTTCTGGGATCTTCAAATTAGTCAAACTTTCAATTCTGTCTGGATTCATCTTTATCTTACCAGACCCAACCACATGACCGATAAACCTTACCTCACTCTTACCAAATATGCATTTTTTCAAATTCAAAGTAACGTTATGCAATCTCATTTGCATCAAAAATGCATCTAGATGCTGCAAGTGAACTTTCCAACTGTCAGAATGCACAGCAATGTCATCAACATACGGTTCTGCAAAGTCACTTATAGGCTGTAAAACTAAATTTATCGCCTTAACAAAAGTTCGTCCTGAATTTATCATTCCAAAAGGAACACGAGTAAATTCATACAGTCCATTATGTGTTACAAAAGCTGTCTTCCATTGATCAGATTGTTTTACAGGACAAGTCCAATAAGCACTTCGACAGTCCAAAATAGAAATCACATTAGACTTTCCAACTTTGTTCAAAACGTCTCTGACAATCGGCATCGGATATTTACAATCCACTGTGAATGAGTTAATGTATCTGTAGTCACAGGCAAGTCTTAAAGATCCGTCTTTCTTTTTAACAATAACCAAAGGGCTTGCCATTCTGCTCGATGATGGTTTGATAATGTTTGTTTTTAACATTTCTTTGATCTGACGTTCCACTTCTGCTCGATAAATCAAAGGAATTCGATATGCTGCAAATTCCTTTGTGCCTTGCTCTCTTGTTATACTGATTTGGGTATTGTAACTGCTTTTCTTGAGAGTAAGATTCTGCAAACAATAATGCTTTCTCCGTAGTTTCTTTGAGTTCTTTTAAATACTTTTCTGGTTTAACTCCAACATGAGGTGGTAAGTTTATTTCTCTAGTCCAACTCTCTTTTAATATTGCCAATGGTCCTCTCGGAATTTTCCCATAGACAAGCATATATGGTGATACTCCAGTAGTTGCATTCGGCACTTCTCGTAATGCCCACACTGTGAAAGGAATTATCTTGTGCCATTTCCTCGGGTTGTCTATTATCACATGATGAATCATCTTTTTAAATGTCTGATTCCATCTTTCTACTAATCCAGCAGCCTCTGGGTGTCCTGGTGTGTCGAATCGTGGACTACAGCCCATTAAATCGAGAAATTCTCTTGTCAAACTGGCTGTGAAGTTCGTTCCTTGATCACTTGTAATCACGGACGGCACACCAACGTTCATGAATAGTTCCATCAACGCTTCACACACAGCCTTCGCTGTCAGCGATTTCAATAAGAAGATTGTAGGCCATCTGGTGCACGAGTCCACAATGCATAAACAATACTTGTGACCTGCAGCAGATACTGGATCGATCGGGCCAACGAGGTCCATCGTCATTCTCTTGAAGGCGACCTCTTCTCTTGAGACCGGAGTGATAGGCACTCTATCCATCACCAAACTCCTTGCCTTTAGTTGACACTTCTCGCAAGACTTACAAAATTTCACAATGTCCCTTCTCATCTTTGGCCATACAAAAGACAACTTTATTCGTTCTCTTGTTTTCTCTTCTCCTAGATGTCCTCCAAATACCGATTCATGCGCCAATTCCATCACTTTAATTCGTCTCTCTTTTGGTAACACTAGTTGATATATCGTCTGGTCTAATATCTGATATTTCTTATGCAATAAACCGTTGATCACACAGAATTCAGATTCTTTCTCTTGTGCTAACTTCCACCACGGCTTCAACGATTCATCCTTTCTCTGTTGCTCTTCGAACTTCTTCGAATCGGCAATCTGCACCTTTTGTTCTTCGTCCATCTCTTCATCTCTATACAAGTCTCCTATCCCCACATCACATTCATTGTCTTCTTCAGTTTCATTTAATGTGCCATTCTCGCATGCAGCCATCTCTTGCTCATTCATCTCTGATGTTACACCATCTCGCGATAAGCTTCGTTGCTCATTACTTTCGTTTTCCTCATCACTTAAACTTTCAGTTTCACTCTTCTCATCAACATCTACCATTTCCTGTTTCCGACTCTGCGCTCTCGTCATTACATTTGCTTGTACACTCACATCTCCTTGTATCGTTTTGACCTTCATCTGTGGTACGGCTTTTAATTCGGCAATTATCTCTGGATGCAACAAGAATCTTTCTGTACTGCCCATCTTTGCAATACTAGCACACATCAAGGTGACATAAGGTGTAAGTGAACACTGGATTTTACGCGAAAATCCCTCTTCTTCCACGTCACTACCACACAGTCTAACATCGACTTTCACTAACTTCGCAGGAATGGCATCTCCTGCCACACATTGCAAATTCACTTTTCCAATTTGTTCCACCTTCATGCCTTCCAGTAATTCCTCACTAATCACCGGAATCTCTGCACCCGAGTCGCTCAGTGCTTTGACTTTCACTGGCTCTTTACCGTCTACTGCACGAATTTCAACCTCGACATATTGCAAGAACGATTTCTTCAATATTCGACTGTCATCTTTTCCTGCGACTTCTCTCTGAATTCCAGCATCCAATAGAATTTCTTTTTGAATACCACATTTCATTACTGACTTTACTTCAGTCTCTTGATTTTCTTGACCCGTGGTTTGATTACCTGTATCACTAACCACTTGAATCAAATTCACCCTTGTGTGTTCTTGATTTCTGCTAGAACTAGCTGCTGCCACTGGAACTGGACAAAATTTAACCAAATGTTTGTCTGAACCACAATTGTGACAACGCTTCACCACCATACCTCGTTGTTCATTTCCTTCATTTCTCTTATACTGTGTAAACGATGTGTTGCCTTCCCTCTTGGCAAACGGCGCTGACGATTTGTTAAATCCCTGACGACCAAACGTCACTTCTCTGGTCTCATTGGGTACAGGGACATTAGCCTTGACTTCTTTACCTTTAAACTGACTCCCTGTTTCTGGATTACTTTTCCACTTTCCACTCTGGCTTTGGTTTACGGAACGTTGAGAAGGATAACTGTTTATATTTGGGATCGCAAACCCAATTCGATTGTTTACATGAATGTCTGCTAGGTCTGCCACTGCACTAGCTTGAAGACAGTCAGTTCCTTCCTTCGACAATACAAACTGTAGTGGACCTGGCGGTAAACATTCTTTCAGCTTATCCGCTACCAGCAAATCAAAGAGCGTATCATACTCTCTGTTCACGTTTCGACTTCTCACGTAATAGTTTAGCAAGTTCTTCAGTCTTGCCGTAAACATCGTATAAGTCTCTTCTGTTGTCTTCTTAGCATCCACAAATCTGGCTCTGTATTCTCTCGAGGTCAATTTAAATTCTTTTAATAAGTGCTGCTTGACTCTATCATAATTGTCTAGATCATCGTATGACAATCTATTTAGAACGGTTCGAGCTTTCGGCGTCATCAATGGTAGTAATAATTTCACCCAAAACGGCTTTTCCACAGCAAAACTGCGAAACGCGTTCTCGACTGTTTCAAAATATAATGGCACCTCCATCATATCAGTTGGCATTTGAGGCAATACATGCTTCATTGCATCACCTATTTTCTTAATTTTTGACACCAAAGTTTCACTTTCTTGCTGTTTCCTTCTTTCTGCTTCCCGTTCTTCTCTCATTTGCGTTTCTTTCAATGTCAATTTTGATTTCTCCAGTTTCAGACGTTCCTGTCTTTCTGCCTCTGCCTTTTCCAAACTTTCTTTCTGAAATTTGAGTTCTTCTTGTCTGATCTGTTCCGCACGTTCTAACTCTAACGTTCGCGCTTTTTCTTTTTCTTCTTCACGCATTCTCTTTGCTTCAATCTGTTGCTGACGAACCTCTTCATCACTTTTTCTAGCTTTTTCAAATTCAATCATCTGCTCCAATCTTCTTCTTTCAGCATCTTCCCTATCTCTTTTCAACTGTTCTAACTGAATCTCAAACTGATTCTTTTGCAATTCAAGTTCTGCCTTACGCACTTGTTCTGCTTTATCTTCTCTCTCTCTTTGCAGACGCAATTCCTCTTGCCTTGCAAGTTCCGCTTTCTCTTCTTTCTCTCGCTGCAAGCGCAATTCTTTCTCTTCTTTCTCTCTCTGCAAACGTTCTGCTTTCTCTTCTTTCTCTCTCTGCAAGCGCAATTCGTCTTGTCTTACACGTTCTGCTTCTTGTCTCAGCTCTTTCTCTTCCTGTCTTCGTCTATCCTCTCTTTCTTTCTCTTCTTGTCTACGTTTCTCCTCTCTATCCTTCTCTTCCTGCCTAGTCATCATCATCCACTGCATCAACATCTCCATAGACATAGGCGCAGGAGGTTTTTCAATAGCCTTTTCTACGGCACCGCCAACGGCACCTTCTTCTTCGACTTCTTCTTTAACCCACACATCGGCGAGTTCCTGCATCATGTCACCACGTGACATACCTTCTAATTGTTCTTCTTTAAAACCGGCTTTCAACAAACGCTGTTTTAGCCTTTCCGTAGACATCTTCTTAATATCTGCTTGTCTTTCAGCACTTAGTTTCTCCATCTTACTTGTTTACTTTGGTGATTTCTCTTTTCAAAGAAGTCACGGTTTTTCTTGTTGTGTGAATCGATAAACAAACGGGATTTCTTTTATATTTGTTCGTGAAAAACAACGAAATTTTTATACCGTTTCTCGTGTTCCACCGTCGTTGATATCGTAGACACGTCACACAGCAAACAACGCGTAGATTCTTCTAACACCGTCGTAGATTCTTCTAACACCGTTGTAAATTCTTTTATCACCGTCGTAGATTCTTTTATCCGCCGAGAGTTTAAATCCACGTGAGTATTTATTCCACCGTGAGTTTTTATCCACCGTGAGTTCTTATCCCACCGCTGCCACCAATAATGTCAACCCAATCCTTCCGTTGACAATCCTTCTGATTAAATCCTTGTTCTCTTCGTACTTAACGCCTATTTAACGTTCACCTTTTGAACACTAATTCTACGTATAAGTATAACCTGAATTAATCAGCAACACAGTTTAATATCTTTTCAGTTTAATAAGAAACAAACAGACAGAACTCAATTCGATTACAACTCAACTAGTCAGCCACACTACTACAGCGAACACACTCGAATTCAAACTTCTCTAGTCAGCATAATTCTTCGCGCCTCTTGACACACCTGTCTTCTGTGCGCATAAGCGAAATCTTATAATATACATATAGCGCGCCGCTGCCCAGATCGGCCGGCCGCGCGTGTCACTAAGACAGTACAATTAAACGTTATGCATTTATCATATATACATATACACGTGAAACTAAAGTAAGCGCACTAAATATATACGCTAATATCTCGCACTGTAAGACTGTACACGAAACTCAGTTCACACATACATACACACATACATACTTACATACATACATACATACATAATTATATATACACATACGTACATACACACATAGTTACGTACATGCACAACCATAGCCATAACCATAAATTTTATTGGTCCCATCAAACAACATCATACAAAACATTTCAAGTAGGCCCTATGTTACAAGTCTATAAAACGGGAACAACAGGAAAAGAAAACCGTAAAAAGACCAAGGTCCCGCTTAGCAGGGTCACCCTTACATTTAACGACAGTACCGCGGCTGGTTTGGTCAATTGCACATGGAATCAATAATCTTACCTCACCTTGTGCTGTCAGCTCGTGGAGGTCTAGCGATCGTCCTGGTGAACACACTCCATTGTTTCCTATTCGATGACAAGTCCCTTAATTCTGCCAAATTCAGCCAAATCTTACCTAGTTAGCATAAATACATACATACAGTCATACACACAAAGTCATACACACATACATATATATACATATATACATACATAATTATATATACACATACATAATACATACACATACATACATACATAATTATGTACATACATGCATACATACATATATGCATACATATACTGCAATTGTTCCTTAGAAATAATGCCAAAAGCATTGTTAAAGAATTACTGCAACAGAAATATTACTAGTGTTTTAACTATCTAATGACCGAGCATCAATCGATGACGTTGAGCAACTGTGAGTGAAGGAGTTGCTCAAGGTCCCTACACTGTAACACTGTAACACTGTAACACTGTAACCGTTTTGGCTAGGCTCGAACCCGTACTCTTCTCGTTGCAATGCGAGCGCTCTATAACCAACCGGCTATACCGTGTCTCACAATCGTCTACTTTGACGGAATACGGTGGCATTATGTCAGGTACTTATAGAGGGGTACCAGAGTCAAGTCGGTAGAGTGGAATCTGCATCCCTGGAAAGGAGGAACTGCCTTTAACGGTTCAGACCATGCGTAAACATCCAAGGATGTTATAAGCTCCCCTTCATTGCTCTTGAGCATAATTCAATGCTATCCAACCTTTGACAATGTCTTCCTTACGAAGTTCATTCCATCAACCCCTCCAATTGGTAAGTTTCCATGCACTCAATCACCTTCCCCACAAATCAACCACTCCTCTCATCACTCCCCATCACTATAGCTACCGACCAACCCCATCGTTCTCCCTCATGTCACCGTCCCTTCTTGCAACTATAAGCGACCTCCACGGCGTCTTCTTCCCAGCGCATAAGATCCCACAACTGGCATCTGGTGTCAACGCGTGTCTTAATTACAGAAACGCATGGAAATGCATTTGACTGCACCGAAGAGGCGCCTTGTTGACGATGACACCGGAAGAAGCGTATGCGCTGGCTCCCTGCTGTTTAGCCTACGTCGCCGGATGTTATCCGACCGATGACACCAAAGTGCTCAGATATCTTCCTCCTCCTCCTCTTCCATCTTCTTCCTCTCTGTCTACTCCGCTTCTTCTACCTCCTCGTCGTCCTCCTATTTCCCTTCCTGTTCTTCCCTCTCCTCGTAATCCTCCTTCTCCTTAATTATGCCTCTCCTCCTATTACTCCTCCTCCTATTCCTCCTCCTCCTCGTAGTCGTCGTCGTCCTCCTCCTCCTCTCCTCCTCCTTATATTTCTCCTATTCCTCAGTCTATTCCTTCTCCTCCTCCTCGACTTCTTCCTCCTCCTCGTTTTCTCCGCCTCCTATTCCTCCTCTTATATTCCTCCTCCTATTCGTCTTTTCCTCCTCTCGTCCTCCTCGTCCTCCTCTTCGTCCTCTTCTCTGCTCCATATTCCATCTTCCTTCTGACGCCGATATTAAGTGAGGTCACGCGAGGCAAGACGAGGCAATACTGTCGCTCCGCAACACGGTGCAATTTTTACCGCACGGCAAGACATTCATTACACACCTTGATGTAAGGTATTTACATCAAGGCGACATGTAACGACGCGTCTGGAGGCAGGCAGGCAGCAGGCAGGCAGGAAGGAGGAAGAAGGAAGGAAGGAAGGAAGGAAGGAAGGAAGGAAGGAAGGAAGGAAGGAAGGAAGGAAGGAAGGAAGGAAGGAAGGAAGGAAGAAGGAAGGAAGGAAGGAAGGAAGGAAGAAGGAAGGAAGGAAGGAAGGAAGGAAGGAAGGAAGGAAGGAAGGAAGGAAGGAAGGAAGGAAGGAAGGAAGGAAGGAAGGAAGGAAGGAGGAAGGAAGGAAGGAAGGAAGGAAGGAAGGAAGGAAGAAGGAAGGAGGTGTATTTCTAGGAATGCAAGCCACTCGCAACACGGTGAGGCAGTGGACTGTATTCTGTATATACCAGAAGGAACAATAGGTATTTTACAGCGCGATTTATTTACCACATGGTATCTTCAACAATGCAATGCATTAACAGCAGGGAGTGGTTTAATACACAAGGCCTGGTGTTAACAGCAAGAAACTCCATACCATGTTAGAACGGCTAACTTGGAATGTTCTAGCGCTATTTGTAAACAATTGAAAGACTCTATATAAATCTTCCTGAAACTCATACACGACATACACACATACATACATACATACATACATACCACATGCGTACAGTCGCACATAGATACATACATACATACGTACATACGTACGTACGTGCATACATACGATACAGACATAGGGCCTAACATAACTTACAGACATATACAAACATATATGTATGTAATATATATATACACACATTTATACATACATACATACATACATACATGCATACATACATACATACATACATACATACATACATACATACATAGGCCTACATACTTACAGACATATACAAACATATATGTATGTTATATATATACACACATTTATACATACATACATACATACATACATGCATACATACATACATACATACATACATACATACATACATACATACATGCATACATACATACATACATACATACATACATACATACATACATACATACATACATACATGTACATACATACATACATACATAGGCCTACATACTTACAGACATATACAAACATATATGTATGTTATATATATACACACATTTATACATACATACATACATACATACATACATACATACATACATACATACATACATACATGTACATACATACATGCATACATACATACATACATGTACATACATATAACGTTATTTTCATGTATAAAAGTACATTATTTGCTAGGTACATGCATGTGCCTGAAGATGGAAATATATATATAGTTACATACACTAAAGGCGTGTCATATATAGCAAGCGTAAACAGTTTACAATTAGCATAGAAGGATGAAGTAAATTTTGTTTTCATCGACCTTACAAGCCCTAACAATAGAAATATGTAAATTGAGACGACGTGTTTCTTTGTCCTCGTGTCTAGCCACGCACGCGAACCACGCTTCAGATTAATGAATCTCATTACAGGGAGCTTGCGATATATATAGGCACACGTCTTTTGAGGATTTAAAATGTAATCACAGTTGCCGACAAGACGTATAATATGCCTATATATATATATATATATATATATATATATATATATATATATATATATATATATATATATATATATATATATATATATATATATATATATATATATATATAGGCCTATATGATAGGCATGTATATATAATATAGAATATATATATATATATATATATATATATATATATTCATTTCATTAGACCATGCATGAAGCGTTGGATTATTGTTTAAAGCTACGTATGCATAATTATAGAGATGTCTGCGTGGGGATAATCAAGATCTGAATTTGCTCACTCTCGCTTCCATGTATGTATGTATAGCCTACACGGGATCGATTGCTAATCGATCACTAATCACTCGGAGGATGCCAGCGTGTAATGAGCAGTCCCCGCCTACGTCATAGTATTACGGGGACGTTTCAGTGCGAATGCGGCTATTGGCTCAGTTTGGACGACGAATTTTTACAGCGTTAATTGTAATTGTAATTAGTAACTTCTATTGCGCCGGTGTCTAGTGCACAAGGTATCAACCGATGGCACACGAAAACCAAGCTGTAATCAGGTCAATGTCCAGAAGATCAGTCACTAAGACAGAGAGGCAGAGAGAATGTTACATAAGCTTCTGCCTTAAGGAGATTGTCTCTTCGATCATTTCGTTCTCAACTTAAAACTTAACTCTTTCAAATTGCTTATCCACCATCGGCTGCCTCTCTGTCTTGTGAACTGATCGTCTGGATATCGACCTAATTACGGCTTGATTTTGGTTGATGCGCATTAGACACCGGCGCAATAGAAGTTATTAATTACAATTACACGTCTCGCCCGAATATTTCAGTCAAAATTGGTCTAAATTAACTGGATTTGTGCAGTAAAAGATTTTCCTTAACATTGTAATCACGTTTTTCGACTAGCAGAAACCTGTCTATGCTACAGATCATGCATAAATCAATGCACAAAAACTGAATTCAAAATGTAGGACGTTTTCAAAATTCATAGGAAATAAAATCGTAGCAATACATTATTCTGACGAAGTCTTATGACTGTCAGAACTACACGTCATCACAGACTTATATGCATACAGATTGAATTCCTTCATCTGCTGTAGCGTTGGCGAACGCAGATATGATTGACCTGCCTTGCTGACGCTTTCGGTGCATTTCGGATGTCTAATCCGAAGCTTTGATGTCCTCTATCCTTTCTGCTCAATGCGCTCTCTAATCTTTGTCTCCCTTGCTTGCAAGTAATTATGTCTCCACACAGCAGACACTGCTGTAACTGAAACGTTGACAGAAGCAGTGGACTTGCGATAAATTTATCGCAAGTCCAGTTAGCCTACGTAGCCAGAAAATTGTGTGGCTACTTTATATAAGAAGATAAATTGTAACACGGACCGGGAGTCTTGAAAATGGCGTCAACTGCAGGGATGACTGCAGGGATGGGACGACATTTTTGGTTCTATACGTGTGGGTGAGAGCACGCCTGTTAATTTTATGACCTTTTCCGTTTATCTGAGCACTACTTGCATACAGATGAACAGGTTTTGTTCTCAATGAACTTCACTATCTCTATGAATAGTGAGGAGTGCCATCAGGTGGTGGTTAGGGTTTTCTCTGAGATGTCCAATTACATGCATATAGAGTTTGTATTGTTACATATATACATATAAACAATTTGTAGAAGAAGAAGAATCCTTAAGCTAGCCCTGAGGCAGCAATAGGTATGAAGTTTTAGCGACTTCATTTTCTTAGCCTCGGCATATGAGGGCGAGTGGCCAGTCCTCTTCTTCGCCGTCTCATCTTCCCACCGACCGTGCACAGTGAGTGTACTCGTTATAGCTGAGTTGGCTAGGGGCCCAGGTTGGTCAGAATATTGAACCCCCGACCTCTCGATTGACAGTCCAGCACGCTAACCACTACACATCAAGCACCACTTTTGCACTTCCGGTTTGTATAGTTACACATATACAGTTTCCATACGGTTATACCATCTGTATATCTGACATGAAATTGATTGATTGATTGATTGATTTATCGATTCAGAGCGTTTATATAGCGCCCTGTTTGAGATCTATAACTAGAGAAGATCCATGCATCGGGAAGAGTTTTCAAATATTGAAAGTACTTAGAAGACGGACACTTCAATCCAGTAGGTCAACATTCTGGTCACACTAAAGTTTTGCTATTATCAGACACGCTGTAAGCTAGACACGTCTGCAGTCCTGACGCCAAGCAGTCGGCGGCGGCCTCTCTGTCTCTGTCTCTCTGTCTCTGCCTCTCTCTGTCTCTGCCTCTCTGTCTCTGTCTGTGCCTCTCTGTCTGTGCCTCTCTCTCTCTCTCTCTTTGTCTCTCTGTCTCTTTCTCTCTGCCTCTGCATCTGTCTGTCTCTGTCTGTCTCTGTCTCTGTCTGTGTGTGTCTGTGTCTGTTCGTCTGTGTCTATCTGTCTGTTTGTGTCTGTCTGTTTGCGCCTGTCTGTCTGTTTGCGCCTGTCTGTCTGTCTGTCTGTATGTCTGTGTGTCTGTCTGTCTGTCCATATGGTCAGACATTCATTGCCATAATCCGATTTATCGACGGAAGCAGAAAGTAGAACCACAGGCATGACTTCTATTGTGACTGTCATCACCATTTTTTGGCCCTGTGCTAAAATATTCTTTTGTGACATTAAAGCGTTATTTACATTAATTTATTCGAATAAAGGCGAAGGAGAGGGAAGAAGGGATACGAAGGGAGAGGGGATGGAGAACTGAAGGGAGAGGGAATGGTATGAAGGAGGGATTGGTTGCATCCACTGTGTGAGACAAAGTTACGCCCTTGCGTAGAACCGCTCTAGTACATTTGAAACGGTCATCGATTAATGATTTGTGAGAACGATAATGGCGCTACAGAAGCCATCAGATTAGATTAGATTAGATTAGATTAGATTAGGTTGGATTAGATTAGTAGTCTGCCATCATCCCAGTTCGAGATTCAGGCAGCGACCGAAACTGTAGTCCATAGGTGCGTTATCGATAAATGCAGTGTTCAGATTTCGGTCTCCCCCATTACAGATTACTCAGTGAACCATCTAGGTCGGCAACGGTGTCCCGTCATTTGCGCGCACGACAATTACGCGCCGTCAATTGCGCGCCGTCATTTGCGCGCCGTCAATTGCGCGCTGCAAATAATGCCCGTCAAATGCGCGCCGTCAATTGCGCGCAGTATAGACTATAATTATTGTCCACTTGAATGATAGGGCCTAAACTTCAAACCATTTCCCACCTCGATTGATTAAATTTGTGTTATGATTATTAACTTACGCACACTAATAATGTGTGTGATTACTAGAAGACGGCGACTTAATATACGGTTTGTCAATTAATAATTATTACGCAAATACTATTAGGTTACCCTCTTTCGCAAGGAACAGGATCACGTTGAGATTATGATCGAACTTCTAGTTTCAGCTCTATTTTCATTGCTCATCCAGCTTCTAGTTTGAGCTATAATTTCATCGGCCATCCAAGTTCTATTTTCAGCTCTATTTTCATCGCTCACCCAGCTTCTAATTTGAGCTATATTTTCATCGGCCGTCCAACTTCTAGTTTCAGCTTTATTTTCATCGCTCATCCAGCTTCTAGTTTGAGCTATATTTTCATCGGCCATCCACCTTCTAGTTTCAGCTTTATTTTCATCGCTTATCTAGCTTCTAATTTGAGGTATTTTTTTGTTGGCCACCCAACTTCTAGTTTGAGCTCTATTTTCATCGCTCATCCAGCTCCTAATTTCAGCAATATTTTCATCTGCCTTCCAACTTCTAGGTGTTCATTTATATTTGCTAACTTCACGTAACATTACATACGTTTTTCCCGTTTTACACGGTTTTGTCTTATTAACTACACACAGAGTTCTGTCGTTTCGTATGTCTCTACGTCTCACACAATAATTCAAAGTCTCGATGTATGCGCGCAATTGACGGCGCGCATTTGTCTTGCGCGCTGTTGTCGTTGCGCGCAATTGACGGCGC